>CAJQUW010003709.1:0-173101 GCA_907163375.1 Prostheceraeus crozeri | reverse complement strand
TCCCATTCCTTTTGTGCGTCGGCTTTAGCTATGAGAATTAATTGTTTAGTTGTGAAGGCTAACAACTGACAATGAGTTGAATGAACGAGAGCACAAATCGAATTATTTTGCATGATGAAAAAGAAGGATAATGTCGATGATGTCTACTCACTATTCGAATTGAAGGGACTTTTACTGGGAAATGTTCTTGTTCGAGATTGCTTGTCGTGTGTCAAGCGGCTGATTTGTACAACTCATTTAAGACGGCCTCAATGAAGGAAGACAGAATAGTGGACCACAACTTCTGTCAAATGCTTTCCTCAGTGATCCTTATCATTCTATCAAAATGCAATTACTTTGATAAAAAGCGCATTTTTCCTCATAAATGAAGCATCTTAAATAAACATTTCATTCGAGGTTCCGAGATGATTTGAAAGTCCAACCGGATTTTGCTCAGGCGAATTTGTGCTTTGAAAACCTTAGGGATGATCTTGGAATCTCTGATTTTGATGCTCCAAAGACTCATAGGTTCCTAAAAGTCAGTAAGACACTCAGTAAGGTCATGCTTTTTCCAATGGTGGCATCAGTTTTTACCAACTCAATTATTATACTATTTACATATCTAAATAGCAATCAATACATGAAGGGCCTACCTTACCTACATCAATACCCTGACCTACATGTAAAGCCTATATCTTTTAAAGATTGATTTTTTCAGTATTTTATGGAAATCGATGGCCGGTGACTCTGAAAAGTGACAGGTACTGATCAGTTATCACATGAAAACGCTTTAAGATAATGTTTGGGACTGTGCTTGATGTCATTGGGATAGCTAAGCGGCACTGTATACAATTCAAATAGAGATTCTTAAAAATGCATACAAATAACGTGTAGTCTGCTTCTATCTTAGTTATACATCGTGCAGAAAAATGATGATAACTGTCATAGAGTAAGTACAGTACGTAGGATTAATTAAATCTCCATTGTGCATGCAGTTTTGATTTTACTTATTGAACTCGAGTTGAGACCCAATATCAAATATGTAAGATTTTTATATCTATCGTATTATATATGTAAATTTTTACATTTTTGGAGGCATCTACATGGATTCGGCTGATCATGATAATAATACAGAAGGAATAGTAGCATTTTACACATCCTCCGTGTCATGCCAACCTTGGAGAAATATGTGTTCATCAAATTATAAATTCAATAGGTTAATTACTTTACATGGTCATCCTAGTTAATATGATTGTTTTCTTAAGTCTGATCATGTCACAATTAAACTACCTGCCACTGAAACAGCAAAATATCATAATCAAAGACAATGATCACAATTAACTCTAAAAAATTTAAACGCGTCCACATTAGGCTTACTATTCAGATTCAAGAAATGGAACGAAAATTTAGTGAATCATAAAATCATGTCGATGGAAATTGAATCAAAAATTCGAAATTTCAGACAAGAAGCACAGTAAAATCCTTAGTTTTCCATGAAGACTTGCATTACAATACGGTTCATGATAGTCAGCTTAATTTCCGCTTAACTAAGATACCTGTTAGTAAATGTTCATTCCTTTTGATATCTACTAAGCTTCATAGTACTTATGTAGAGGTAGCCTACTACCTATTTAAACACAGGAAAAATGTGGAAAAATTTGGCTTTTTAAAAATTGATCAAATATTGTTTTAGGCCACAGGAATGTAATCTCTATATGAAAATGAATCTTTTGATATAAAAATGTTCACTGTATGCTGACATTTTTGAGTCGACATTCTACCTACTATATACATGTACTTGCTCTGTAGTAGTCCTAACTGCTCATCCAACTGAATTTTTGCGCCAAAAGGTAGTGTGAAACATAAGTGTCTGTCCATTCAAAAGAAACTTGGGATCCCCTACTTGCTTCACAAAAATGGCAGCATTGCTTATAAAACTATTATGAGTAGTTTTTGTTTTGTATAACATTTGCGTAGATGCATTTGTGAATGGATGAGCATGCAAAAATGCGTCATGTACTTTGTCATAAAAAATTAAAGTTTTGATCATTTTTTAAGTTTTTTTACCTTGACCGGGGCATCAGTAAACAAGATTTATCCTATCTTAACTTTTAATATTGAAATATAAACTAGTTCATGGATATTCTAGGATTGATCCGCATGATATTCATTCCAAAAATAAAAAGACAAATAGATTCAACAGAGCTTATTCGCAAAGAACTGAAATACAGAATTCAAGAAACTCTGGAAAGTTCATGTGTCAAATAAAGATTCACATTGAAAACAATGCAATTTGCAAACAACTTCTGTTACGCCATGCTCTCCACCGAAAGCTTTGTCTCAATCATCACAAAAAGTGCATGTTATGTTTTCGCACAAAGGAAATGAACATGAAATTCCCTTTAGCTGTTTGTTCAATACACGGGGATTTTGAGTATAGGTTTCTTGAAGGAGGACTTTCAGATGCTGATGATTCGATTTCAGTTTTGGTCCACCGTCTTTAGGTGTGTAAGATCCAGTGGAACAAGTCGCATTCAAATCTTCGTCGTTGTCGGAGTCAGATTCATCTTGACTGCTTTCTTCAGAAACGCAGACAGCATGAGCTTCTTCGGAATCGCCAACTTGCTCCTCCTCAGATGACACATCACAGTTCCATTGCTTCGACTGACACACATATCTTAATAAATCCATGAGAAATATGTAGTTTATCGTCCGTTTGAAATTTACGATGGTTGTATTTTTAATTATCATTTAGTATTTCGAAAACGATAGCACTTATTTTTCAAAAAGGTACTGAATGACCGGTTCAGGCGTCCTGGTGTCAACAAATAAAGTGGCTCCAAGCGCCTCAACCACGGGAAAGATAGGGCTGATTCGATACATTTGCGATGAATTTGAAGTACCGTCAATTCTAAAATTCAAAAACAAGCTAGGAACATGTCGTCACATGCAATGAGCAGCTATTCACAAGCCAGTATATCTTCAAGGTACAGATTATTTCATAAAAAATGGATCACTCTTAAACATCGCCTTAACTTCAACTTTGTCTAACTCCGCCAAACTTGAACGAATTTCTCTGAAATTTGGAACATATGTCAATAGTATTTACTAATATCATTGTTGGAAATTTCAAGCATGAATATTGAGTTGTTTTCCTGTTATAGATAAAAAAAGTAGTAGATAATTTGATCTTCATTTAGCAATGTTACACAAAATCATACCTCACTCTTATAAAATTACATTTGTTTCAATTGTTATGTAATATGTTGTTCTACAAGCCAAAAGCTATCAAGCAAAACAAAAATAAAGAAAATCGGTCAATCAGAGCCAGTATAGCACCATTATTCATCAACAATAATGTAACTGCTACATGTGATTGTAATCTGCTACATGAAGCTATGGACTTCATGTTCCATAGCTTCCTGACTTCGTTGCGGTGGTGTTGGCAGCACTCCTGATTGCTTTCAGCTAGAAATCTATCTCTTACTTGGTGATCCATCGACTTGGTTATTTATGGATGATAATGCTACGTGTCACAGGAGTAGTAGAGTCAACTTATGCAAGTCTCAATTAAGGCTTAGGACATTATCTTGGCCAGCTCGTTCTCCTGATCTGAATCCCATAGAAAATGTGTGGAGTGTTCTAAAACGTAACGTTCGTCGTTCACTGCTACCTACAGATGGCGTATCACAACTTACGTCACTGTTAAAAAGAGAGTGGAGGAAGTTAGATCAGTCAAAAATCAACGATATCATCGAATCAATGCCTAGACGAATTGGTAATGTCATTGACAATAAGGGTAGGGCCACAAAATATTGGCTTCTTAAGAACCGTTACTGTATCATAGCTTATCAGATTATATAAGGACATTTAAATATATTAGGGACATGAAATAACATGAAAAATGCTTTCTGTATCATACTTATGTTTTATTTAGTCAAATTTTAGGATGATCCACTTTTTATGAAACGGACTGTAATATATGCGCTAGTAAATTTACTAATATCATGCTTTCTGGATTGTTTTATTCTCTGTGCAGTATTCAGACTAAAGCAAAATAAGTAAAGCAATATAGGCCTATGTGCATCTCAGAAAAGGCTGTTGTGAAAATATTATTTTTAGAATATATTCATAAATGGCAAGTGATTACATGATTCTATTTTGTTTTGAAATTTAGAATTGAAGATGTTTACAAAATCATTATAAATTTATCGGATTAGATATCGAGAATTTCTCAGAATCTCGAATAAAAAGCTTTAAAATTGAATTAAATAAAATTATTTTTACTTCTTTAACTTTTGAATAAAAAGGGGTTAAATCGAAGAAAAGTGAAGGGATGAAAAATAGTGATTGATGATTTGCTAATGCATTACTTGCTCGACATTCAGATTGATCACGGGCATTTTACCTTCTGACACTAACTCAGGAATATTGAATTCCTTGATGAACGAGCACTTCCATTTTATGACAATCACATTATGAATGATTATGTAACTCTAGGAGGAAACGTTCTCTTCAGGTATGTTAGAATGAAATTTGTCAAACCTTTGAGAAGAAACCAATCGCTCAAACCATCACATTTGAATGTCATTCACTTTTCAAACATCCCTTGCTGCAAGGATCCATTGAAAATATCATTAACTTTCCTTCCACAAAAATGTTTTTCAACCTTTAAGTAAATGTAAAATGATTGAACCATAGGAATCCAATACCAGGATTAGTACACAGAAAACAATACTTCGCCGTGGTATTACGTTGCTATGGTCCGCAGTCAGTCTATAGAATGGCAAATTCCTATGACGAGTAAAGCTTTTGATAACATTATATACCGCATTCTCGAATGTAACCCGCTGATTGCATGATTGTGGATTCTATTCGTGTGCGGGTTGCATGATTTATTCTCTATTTTGTGACTTAAGTGATGGAATAGTAGACAATGTGCGTGTTGATTATCATGCGGAAGAACAAAAATCAAAGAAAAAGATGATTAACAGCAGACGTCAAAACAGACTGCCGAAAAAGTTTCTAAGTTGATGATTATTGGACAACTAAGTTCAGTATTTACAGATCTGCTACAAGTCCAAAACTAATTGGAAATAGGAAAATATTATGACAAACTCCATAACCTGTCTGAGTTGGAAAATTCTTTCGAATTTTGTGTTTATGAAATTCACGTCTTAAGAATACTGAGACAACATTTGCTTTGAGACTTGGGGATTAAGTGCGTGTAGTAATGTACTCGCTCATATTTTAGAAAAAGGAAGATGAACGTAAGTTCCAATTCAAACGAAAAGTAAAACTGGTGGCAGTGTGACGCTGAAGTATTGTAAATATAGAATATTCCAAGACATCAGGTGAACTTAATATCGAATGGAAATAACTGTTCGAGTAGGGAACATCATTCTGCGAGCAGAATAACGTTCGGGAGAGAGCGAAAGGACGAAATGTGATTAAGTAACAGTTATGATGGAAATGAAGGATTCGAGATGTCTGACAAGGCAATCAAATGGATCGAAGGTTGGACAATGAGATAAAAATTGTGACTCCCAACCTAAAACAAGATAACGAAAATTCATCGCATAGACCTGCATGTACTTTTTAAGATAAAACGTGAGCAGGACATTAATTTGATCGCTATTTAGTTCCACAACGATGTTTAATGAGGAAAGCGATTGATGAAACTGATTTTTAAATCAATCAAATCAAATTGAATATATATTATAATGTAAAAGGTTCTGTCCCAATTAAGAGGGCGACCTAATTTTCCTTTTCCATCTCAAGCGGTCGATAGTGGTCCATTTTCACGTCCTGTGTCACTTGGCGCTTCCATGCTATCTTTGGTCGCCCTCCAGCCTATAGGCCTCAGGTACGTGTAGTATGCTACGTGGCCCAAATGCGGCCATTCCCTATGCTTGTTGAGTCTGATGGTCGTGAGGTGTTGAAAAGGTTTGGGGTTGGAATATATCATTTTATTATATATAATATAATAATATAATTAACAATATAATATAATTTTATACCAGGGTTGGAACCGGCCGGGTTTATGTCGGTCGGTGCCGGGCCGGTGTCCGGCGCATTCAAAACCACAATTATTTATTCAAGCGAAACCACAAAGCGATTTATTCTCAATTGAATGTTGTCAACGGTCGACATGCATCTAATTAAATTATCCGGCCGGCTGGCGTTATTAAAACCGGCCCAGCCGAACAGCGGCCGTCTCCAACCCTGGTTCGCACACACGGTTCCCACGATGAACACTGAGTGCCCCGCGAATATAGTATGTAGTTACACTCAATAAGAAATGTGAAGAAGGGAACGCAAATTTCACGTATGAGGTACTAAAACGACTGGTGCTGGTGTGTGGAATCTCTAGACTTGAACTATTTCGAAGAGAGTCCTTTCAATTCTGGAACTTTTAACTTCTAATTCAATTCAAGCCAATTGTTACAGGAGCAATCAGTTGTCTCAAGCAGGAGTGGGACCAATGATATGACAAACTGTTTGTCTATACAACTATTAATTGGATGCTTTAGAGCGTTACGGATGGTGGGAAAACTGTACAAAAACAAAAAGACAACGAATACACAGCTGATCAACCGGATATACAGATCTAAGCACGTTATACATCAAGTGCATCCACCTAAACGCTTTCTTGGCAATGAAGTTGAAATGCAAGTTCCTTTTCAAATCAGAGGAAAATTTTGCACCGAGCACATTAACATCTGTGATAGGCGATAATATAGCATCTCCATGTCGCATGGGAGAGAGGGATAACCAAGTTTTCATCAAAATGTCCATATCACAAGATGTGAATTCGCTATTTGATAGATGCTGTGCGGAAGATCAAGAATAACACTATTCAATTCAATCTGTAGTTGAATGTTGAATGTTGTAGTTGGCGGACAAAATGTAAAATTACTATGTACATCATCAGCAAATTTTACGCTCAGAACTTTGGTGCAACCACAATGACCAAACAAGAAAGCATTAGATTTTATAGGATTTGCGAGATTCGATTGGTGTAAGTAATCAACTCAATTAACCGCTTTAGATTTACTTTAACGCCAGGCCATAGATGAGCCTCCAAGGCAGGCCGCTACTGCCAAGTTTAAGGAAATCGATATGAGATCTAATTATCTCGTCTTATAGATCTACGTTGAGTTCTAGTCTGGCCACCGAGTAAATTAATTTGGCACTTTATTGTAAACCAAACTGTGCCTTTTACTGTTTTTACCAATATAATTGATTGATTGAACCATCTACACATGAATTCAATTTTGTATATTGACTCACTTCCCAAGACAATGCGATCGAAGATTCTTTTTGGGAATAGGACGTCATTATGTAATTTCTCACTGTTTGTCATTCTCAGTGTAATAAACATGCTGACCATTGACATCAAGCTCATTTGTTTCACGCTGTCGTCGTATCATGGCGATTGACTTTGAGTTAGTCATCAGTAGGTTTACCAAAACGTTGAGGAATCTACATGTAACTGGCTCTGCGGAAATATGGACGTTGAGTTCCAATCTGAATTAGTCAAAATTTATGATCGCATTATGGCACGAGAGATTGATTTCTATTCTAAAAGCATTCTTATCAAGGTTCAATATAAAGCATTTCATTAGCGATCTACCCGCCCCATGCATCACGCTAGACCCACATGAAGTTGATCAATGGGCAACGGTTTTGTGATCCACGACCCGGTCACTCAGTGATGAATTCAATTATTCCGAAGACAAGAAATTTGATGTAGGAGTATTGCAAAATTTACGCATTTACATAGCATATTTGCAAATAAAAGAGGTTCTTCTATTCCTTCCGTACATTTATGAAACAGGGTCAAATTATTTTTTGCTCTTCTGTTGGCTCCAAACTGTTTGTCATCAAAACAAGTTGTCTATGACTCTTATGTTTGACCAATTGAGCAAATTATTGTGCTGTTTTCAAAACAATCAAGCGCAATTTGGACGAAATCTAGTCACCGCTATCGTGGAGGCTGAGGGAGTAGTATCATATAATCGCTATATTCGCTACAATCTATAATCGCTATATTCGTTGTTAACCTTCAATGTTTTCCCTAAAATTGCGGATCGACATGTTGCGAAAACGCGACAATGGCGTTAAATGGCTTGGAGAGAAGTAACATCTATTTACAGCTCCAGGAACCCAACCAGGAAATCCTGACCCTTGAACGAGAGATTTCCGAATTTCGCATTTGATAGATATATGGTTGTATCTAATTTCCAACTTTTAAATTTAGTTTAATTCATGATTGCATTACGAATTTTCAAAATCTGTCGTCGATAATGAATAGAAAATGTAAATATTTTCTTAATTTGTTTTCATTTTTATTTTAAAATTTTACATTTTTATTCAATTTAACGTGCTAAAATGGCAAGTGGCAAAACCTTCTGCATTTGCAAGTATAAATAACCTCTTGTTTGCCGCAGTGAAAGTCAATCCTGGAGAGCAATGAGCATCCCATTGCAACAGTTACATTGTACGCATATAAATCTCCAGTGAAACATTTTTCACTTCCGAAATCATACTCGTCCCTTTTTCATCTGTCGCGGCGCTTTGCCAGATTATCATGACCAATATTAAGTTAATTCAGTAACAAAGTTGCTGAAGTCATCGCACACACTGTATATCCTATGCACTAAGAATAAGGCCACATGACGAGCTTTTGAGCCCCCGCTGTGAAAATGTTTGTATGTGTCTCAATCGGAGCGGCCACACTAGTAGCTCCAGCTGGGCTGTGCCAGCTTGTCGCGGCTAGCTTCGAGCTTTGGTAATTCCTCTCTCAATTATCACAGCTCAAAGCTAGAGCTATGGGATGATCCATTTTTGGAACAAGCGTAGTAAACCATAAATTCTGATGAGTGGCGAGCGGTAATCAAGCTGTGCGGCTTAATATGCGGCCGCGTAACTCTCACAGCTCAAAGCTTAAGGCTAAGGCCACATGACGAGCCGCGCTTAGAAGCTAGCAGCGAGATCGCGACGTCAAGCTTCGAACTTTGAGAGTCTAGTGGCCACATGATGAGCGGTACAGCTTGGTTACCGCTTGCATCAATCTAGCTGATAGTGCAGCTGTAGCTGATGTGTTCACATGAAAAGCGTTGACTGCTTTATCACAGCTTTGAAAAAGCTAGCTATTATTATTACTCAAGCATGCGTAAAAATCATTCCACGTCAAGATATGTCACTTAGAAAGGTTCTTTTGTTGAGTGAATTGATGGAGACATCTTCTATTTTGAGAAGTAATATTGTATTTGAAGAGCGTGATCATTGGGTTCATCCAATCAATGCAAAAAGAGACGAGCTGGGTGAATTTCATCATTTGATACCAGAATTGAAAGAGGATGCAGAGAGATTCTATGGTTATTTTCGAATGCTACCCAAGACATATACAACGATTTTCAATATAGTTAAATCGGATCTCATCAAAGAAGACATAGGTTTCAGGCGACCAGTATCAGCCGAGGAACGATTCGCACTAACTTTAAGGTAAGTATAATTGATTCGTCTAAGGAGATTCGTATTTTTTATCCATTTATGTGAAAACAGACATCACCCAGATTTATGCAATTACCCTAAATTTTCATTGGCCTGCATGTGCTGTATAAGTGTAAATGTTATTTTTCATCGAACAGTCTAACATATATAGCAGGTGATTTGAAATCAAAATACATGTAATTGTTGCAATAATAAGTAATAATTTGATTTGTTGTCTTGCTTGATGACATATATTTTGCTGTAATTTTACAAGAGATATATAAACTTCAATTTAAGCGCTTATTTGGAAGCTTGAATATAGGCCTACATGTATATATACGAATGTTGCAATTGTATGTGAGAACGGCATGAATACTCCAAATAGTGTTTACTAATGAAGTCTAAAATTACATGAAAATATCCAGACTTGAAAACAGTGTAATGAAGTTTTAAGAAAATGCTCAATTGTTCAAGTGAGCAAGGTAACTGTCTTGGAATGCAGGAGTATCGTACGAACACATGATAGAAGATGAGGTTTCTGTTGTGGAGTCTTTGTTATTCTTTGATAATTGCTGGAAAACGGCATCGTTGAAAACCTTATTGATCTCAGCTTTTGTTTTCATAATCAACATAGGGTCAGTCAATTTTCTCAAGTCATGCGAGATAGCACTGCAAAAGGTCGTCCACTCATCACTTGGCACGTTTGACTCTGCCATAAAGGCTTGTAGGTTTTGCATTTTCTCTCGTTCAATTTGCAGAAGCTCCTCATTCAATCGCGCTTTCTTAGATTTTCGAAATTCCGTGTTCCGACCTGAAGATGAGTCACGAGTGACAGAAGATTGGTCTCCAGAAGTATCGCTTTCGACGTACGTTGGCTCATCTGTGACGCTATCATGAAAACTTCCATGCAAATCCCGTCCTACAAATTGGTCCTTCATGTACAACATGGCTTTGTAGTACGGCCACCGAACAAATTCCTCATTTTTCTCAAATGCTGGTTGACCGGACGAAGTCTTCGGAAGTTTCTCGCAAACTTCCCTCATCTTGTCCTTCAATACCTTTAATTTCTTTCTGCACGCAT
Organism: Prostheceraeus crozeri; assembly: GCA_907163375.1. Lineage (NCBI taxonomy): Eukaryota > Metazoa > Platyhelminthes > Polycladida > Euryleptidae > Prostheceraeus > Prostheceraeus crozeri. The sequence goes on along the minus strand of CAJQUW010003709.1, from coordinate 162,543 downwards.
CCGCTGAAAAGAGGAAATAGAAGTTGCTCAATTATTTACTTAACAATATCGAACATTCATACATTCATAAAATCAACACAAATATAATTGCCTGTAAAATGATCGTATAGAAATCATTAAGATATTATTAGTAAAATCTTTTAATATTAAGTAGCAAAATAGAACAGCACAATACGTGCATGTTGTCAGAATTATAACAAAGTCATGATCATAATCAATGTATGTGTAATTGTCTTGACAAATTTCGCTATTTTGCATTTATTTGTATCTCATCTTTATTACAGGTACTTGTCAACTGGTATCTCATTTCGATCATTGGCTCATTCATACAGATTAGGAAGAAGTACAGTTGGGAAGATTGTTGAAGAGACTGTCAGTGTTTTGTGGTCAAAGTTGAACCCAATATATCTTGCAGAACCGACACGAGAGAGATACCTTGAGATCGCGAAAATGTATGATGAATATTGCAATTTTCCGAATGTTATAGGAACGATTGACGGAAAACACGTGCGGGTAGAAGCTCCGAACAACTCCGGCTCCAATTATTTCAATTATAAGCATCATTTCTCCCTTGTTCTCCAGGGTGTTGCAGCCCCGGATTTGAAGTTCATTTCAGTGGAAGTTGGGGCCTACGGAAAAGAGAGCGATGGAGGCATATTTTCACGATCAAAGACCAAACTTCATATTGCCAACAATTCAGCCAAGCTGCCGAGTATGCCCAATGGAAGTTTGCCCAATTCAAACAAGAATTTACCTTACTTTTTGATCGGAGATTCCGCGTATCCCCTGAAACCATATGTAATGACACGAATCAACTCAGGTTTAAGCCATGACCGACGTATTTACAACTATCGTCATTCGAGAGCGAGAAGGTGTGTTGAATGCGCGTTTGGAGTCCTCGCAGCCAAATGGCGAGTTCTCAAATCGGCAATTTGCACCAAGGTTGAAACCGTTGAAAATATTGTCATGTCTTCTGTTGTACTCCATAATGCGATAATACATCATGAAGGTGCCAAAAATGTTGATGATATTGAAATTTGGAATAACAATGCAACAAATCCTGCAGAGGCCTCCGATCATCATGATAGCAACCGTGTCGGTCGTCCTGGTCACTATGCTGCATGGGCCAGAGAAGAACTCGTGAGATATTTCAACAATGAAGGCGCTGTCAGCTGGCAAGAACAGTATATTTGATTACACACTTTGACAAATGATTCCATATTGAACAATATACATCATATTTTTTCTATTAATGTCAGATATTCTTATGTTTCTATTACATACCGGGAGATAGGCATCTAATCAACAGGACGATTATGTAATTTGATAATTCTACAAACTGAAGAATCTTAATTCTAAAGCTATTACTAATAAGAGAAAAAACCGACAAATTCATTAAGTCACTGAAATGCAACGTGCAGAAAACTCACCTGACATTCCTGTCAACGAGGATAATTCTTCAAATGCTTTCTGTCGCATACTGCGATTCACAAAATCTTTGTGCTCTTTCCTCCATATTTCTGGTCTATCTTGCACCAGACCAATAAATTTAAGGACTTTTTCTTCAGCCATACTTCTTGCAGTCATAGAGGTTGTGAAGTAAAAGTTTGTCTTCGTTCTCTCTCGTCCACTATACGTCAGATCTTAAAATAGATCACCCCCACCGCTCGAGCTTTGAGCTTTGATAAGTCAGAGATGACTTACCGCAGCTCGAAGCTAGCTGTGACAAGATGCCACAGCGCAGCTGCAGCTACTAGTGTGGCCACTCCGATTGAATCACATACAACTATTTTCACAGCGCGGCTACAGCGCAGCTAACAGCTTGTCATGTGGCCTTACCCTTAATTTTAAACCCATGTGTTGTGCAAATCGCTCGGTTCAACCCGTGTCCAACTTTGATTCTGGTCTTATAGTTGACGACTGCACTGGATGAATTGCGTTAACCACGCTGACCTACAACTCTACGCTACTTATTTTACCACGAGGGTCGGTCATTTAGCCTAGTTTCTAATAAAATGAATAATGAGGAATATGAAAATTCTGTTTAGTTAACATAACAATGCTGTGTAAATGATCGCTATGTCTCTCAAATAAGGCATGAGTTTTCAATTCATGTTTGTGTGGAAAAGTTAAAGTTCATCTTCAAGTTTCCAGGATGGGAAGGGAATCAACCTTTTAATAAATCTGAATGAAACAGTTAACAGAAGACTTCATTGTAAAATGTGATTGAGCAGAATCTATCCTTTATGAACTGCATGTTATCATCTAAAAGATCATCTTTTGGATGTTGCTGTAGCATGTTTGCATTGTTTACCTGTGTGAAACAATGCTTGCTCCACTAGATATTCTCACACGGTCGTGTTTGTACTAAAATCATTTCTAAATTTGACATTGAAAGTAAGGATATGGGCAGAAAAAATTGTAAACTGGGGTTTAAGGCGCTTCAAAAATTTCCCTACAGCATTAGAAAAAAAGATTATTCAAGGGTTCGATCTCTCACTTTTGTGGGCGAATCATGATCAAAAACTAATGCAATATTTTTGTTGCGACATGTAGTTCGGATATAACCTGCTTGATATACGCCGGCATAATGATTCACGTTTTCAGTGGAAGTGACTTTGTTGAGATTTCAGAAATTTCATGGATAGAAATAGAGAAATAATATTCTTAATACTATTCTTTCATGTTTCATCAATGATCTCAGGTGTTCACGAAAATACATTTCAGTTCATTTAAGATGGAGAGTCAAGAGATCTACACATTCATCATTGAACTACATTTTCATTTTCTGCTGTTTTCCTCGCATTATTCATCAATTGATAGGCCTACATGTGTCATTTCTTTGATTCAGTCATGTTTTAAATTGATTTTCACTGACTGCTTTTTCAAATGATACAAAAATTAGTTTATTTCGTTAGTTGGTTGTTTAAATAGCTAAATATTTTATTAATTCATAAATTTAAAATTCGTTTTATAGTAAACTATCATGATCTTGGTCAGCAGCAGCTTCAATCGACATCGATCTCCGTTGTGTTGAGTTTGCGAATACTGTAACTGACTTAACGTGGTCTCTGTAGTGTCAAAACATCCATTCTGTTTTGATGGACAATACATTTTGCATCGCAATGTCACTTTCCGACCAACTAGGCCTATTCATCATAATCATCAGTTTTCCCACTGCTCAGAATGATGCGTTTGAGCAGTGTCACAAAGACCGAACCTCATCTCAGCATTCGTATCTATAAATAGAATTTTGATTAATATCTGTAGAATTCATTGTGAGGCATAAATGAAATAGTAGTTTCATTAACTTGCCATGAATATTGACTATCTTCTTACTCAAACGCGCAAATTGAACGACGACAGCAACCAGGGACATCCTGAAATTCAAAAAGCCTTTCATTAACCACTGCAATCCTTGAACTTCGAATTAGCCAGGTAGACAAAAAGAGACTAATCGCAGTTATAAATTTACGGTCGTCCTGGGAGCAGGAAGTTGAATCTGACAATGCTTGGGTGAACAAATGACATATGCTAACTTGAATTTTGGTTGGAGGGGGAAGCACAGATAGATGATACGAAAAATATCAGACAATGACAGTTCCATCACCACAATAAGACATATAAGTCTTTGGAGAATTGAAGTTCAGTGTCTACAATGACATGAACCGCATCTGAACAAATCTCATTCATATAGTTTTGTGCAGTACATGATAGAAATTGACTTGAAGGTGCTCATGAAGATATTATCAACTAGTAACATCTTGTCAATGCATATTCCTGATTCGAACGAATTTTATTCAAACCGTTAACAGGCAAGACTGTAACTTGACTTACATGTAATTCACTAAAAGTCAAGATTATGTGAGGAGCGTGGAAAAATAACAGTGTCAGCTCCACCGTATTGTAGCGCAGGGGTTTCCAAACCTTTTTTGCAGAGGTGAGTTTAATTTTGCATCTGGTAAGCATGTAGATTGCAAGAAACAATCAATAGTCAATATAATTAACATATTACAACAAATCCTGCTATTTACTCGCAGTAATTTGAAGCTCTCATTAACTTCTTCTAATTAATTAATCTTTTCATTTTGAGTAAGCTTTAAGTTCAAATAAGCTTATATCCTTTTATTCATTCATTTGCTTGATTTCAAAATATTTAATGATTCACTTCTCTTTTACACTGATCTTTCTACTTACACTTCGTACGGACCTTTGACTGCAATAGTATTTCAAAAGTAATTTTATATGAAAGCATCGGCATAGTCTAAAACGCTAAGAATTCACTGCTACATCAGGCAAAATTGAGTTACAGCTTCTATTATTTTGACTTGGAAAAGCACTGAAATGAGAGAGGCTATGAAATATTCTTATGAAAAAGATCCATCAAAAAAGAATTAATGCGACACATGAAGCTGGTTGTGCTTCGCAGAAATACATGGTGAGTCAAAATTAGCCGTGAATAAAAGAATTTACCAATCATTTCCCGTTTTGATGTCTGCTTTTTCAAAACATTCTGGTGCCTGATAATTCGAAAAACAGCTTAAATTTCAAACCAAATGACAAAGTCTTGGCCTTTGAAAAGGTCTCTTTTAATGACACGGGTCATGGACTCCTAGATATGTAATGTAGGACAGACAATTATATGTCTAGGAGTTTATGGCACTATGTACGGCAACAGTTACAAGAAATACATGTAAAATCTGTTATTGATGGGGTCTATTTGTAAGCAGAATTTTGTATTCTCGGTGCATTAGAAGTGAATACTGCGTGTATTCATGCGTCCATTTGAGTGAAAGACACATTCTTCTAAAAGAGTAAGCTTCTTCACAAGCTATTTATTACAAGGAAGCATATTTGTCAATATCTATCTCAAAAGATGACTTCTGTGATCATAATCTCTATCAAAAGGTTCTGGGCAATTCAGGAGGATTTATTTGATTTTTCTATAAAGATTGACACACTTGTGACTGGAACAATTCGAACTCTTTGATCAAACGACACACTGATGTGTCAGGTTCTGAGCCTTCTAGAGCCGCTCTTCATTTTTCTTTGCACTTGCAGATCCTGGCTTCACTTTTCAAAATTCTTGGTCTCAACTTCTGAAGAGAACGTCTTTCCAGGATTTCCCAGTTTTTGTGCGAGGCTGTAGCTCTTTCTCTGAAATTTAATACCTTCGAAATCATCGACTAAATTCTTCCACAAAACAATCACACGTCTCAGCAATTACCCATGGCGTCACGACCTATATATTTAACGTTTTAAACCACGTATTCGTGATTGAGAAACTTCCAATATACCGTTAATAGTCTGGTGGTAAAAATGCAAGCATAGTGTTTGGTGCATCATTTACATGCACTTGATGAAATGTAGACTACTAGTCTCTTAAGTTACATTCATATTCTAGTGTGAAATTCTATGTGATGTTTGATGATAATCAGCTAAGAAATGTCATTAGGGTATCTGTTGCCTGACTTATTTCAAGCTTTGAACGATTCTTGGGTGGACAGGTTGCAAAATGCATCCCACGTCACTTTGACGCAGTGCTGTGGCTAAAATACGGATGCAATAAAGCCATCACGTGACTTTTTCTAAATTTTAACATACTTAAATAATGTGATATTTCAAGTTTCTTCCATGTCAAGAAATTTGATTTGCATGTAGAGGGTATTTGTAGAGGGTTTCCTAGTGGGTATTTGGGGTGCTTTTTGCAACTCAGTATGCCAAAAACAGCTAATTCACTAATTTTGCCAAAAATAGTGACTCGAGAAACCAAAAGAATGCAAATCATCGCTCTTTTGGCAATTTTCATAGTTACTATAACATGCAGAAGTTTTACGTTGGTTCTGAAATTACCTAAGTAAGCCTAGGCCTACATGTGATCTACATGTCTTTCCCGACGCGTGGTTGATAAACGAGCCAAAAAAACTCAAGCAGAAACTGAGCTTCGTCGCTTATCCCAGCAGGTGAGCATCTTCATGCGGGTTGATGTTCATGCTGAAGAAAAAGAATACCAGAGAACTGAGAACTTGGCTAGAGAATAACTAGGCCATATTTGGTTGGCCTATTCGCAGCTGCATGAAGGCACATTCAAACCAAATCATTAGACCACACGAAGGTGTTCATTGAAAGATGACTATTTTCTTTGGAGTGATCATCATGGCACTCCCAGACAATTTGAAATTTTTACTGAAGCTCGATTCATCGTCGGATTGTACGATTGTACAATTCGCGCAAGCTGCTTATGTGACGGTGTAGAAGGGGATTGTCAGCTTGGCTCCGCTCAAATACCCCATTACTTCTTACGACCCAAGCATATGTAAACAAGTGTATGAGTACCGCCAAAGTTTGCATTCACGCAGTTTCTTAGAAAAGTAGGGAAATTTTGAAAAATCGCCATTCGATGCAGATGTATCCAGCTTGCTTGAGTAAGCCTCTTGACCTAAAGACTATTTTTTCCTTAGCAACTAATCGTAGTCGTCATATGTGTTGTTAGTAAAAAAATGTCGCTGTTGCTATATCATCTTGAGTGCGTTGCGGACGGAACACCATCGCCGATGATTATTTTATTGATAGCTGAAGTGGAAAACTGAACAAAACAACAAACGTCAGTTCCATTCTCCATTGACTGCAGCAAAATCAGCGGTTTATCCCTAGCCTTCTAGATGCAACAAAAATGGGCATTATTCGTTTAAGAGATATCACTGTGCTCATAGTGGATCAAGAAGAAAGTCCGGTCTTTTTCATGCAGGCTACCCAGCATAAATTACCAACATAACTTCATAAAAAGCTAGCACATGACATGTCGGGAGTCGTCATATCGAAAATGTAGTACGGTCGCCGACTTGCAGCGTATGTGCTTTGACAAAGATCTACTGCTTTGAAAACTTAAAACAACTTTCATTAGTTTCAGAAAGATGCAGTTGCACATGATCCAATTGAAAAGTAGTCAGAGTGGTCAAATTTAGGCGATAGTTAAAGCACTAATGAAAGATATCAAATGTCAATAATTGTTGTCAGCATAGCATTTCAATAGGCCTACTCAAGAAAGGTGCCAACATGGATTGCAGATATTGTCAGCAGGTGACACGGAAGTTACTTCATAAATGCTCTTTTAGAAGCAAATTGGCTTGTCGAACACATTCTCAGTAGGCTACTCTTCCATCATTTATTGTGAATGACCCGGTTGTATTAGACAGAAAAGGCTGTAAATTTAGGCCTACATGTAAGTTTTGAAATCTGTTGCACTCTTCGGATGAATCAATACTATTATGATGAGTCGGTTATTGGATATAAGAAGGAAATGATCCCGATGTAACAATCCTTTAGATGTAACACCCCCAGATCCCACCCAGATGTAACAATTACTTTTACCATAGTACGTCCAAATCCCACCGGAATCAACAATAATTGTGCAATTCACTTCAAGGCTTCATAATTCGTTTCAGATACATGCCTATTTATTACATTCTTTAATCATTTTATGATTTTCATTATCTGGGGTGCAATTTTCCAGGTATGAAGTGGAACACCGAACCATTAAATAGTATTAATTCATATGAACTGCATATGACATAAATTTGAAATCGATTAGATTTGAGGTAGTTTCTTGCTAAAGAACAAAAGAGGAAACAAAATATTTCATGCTGAAGGGAAAATGGAAAATGCCTGTCATCAAGAGATATGTTACTTTGATGTTCTCAACCGCATTCCCCATTCCTACGATATTAGCACTTTCAATAACATCTCTTGTAGTATGGAAGAGACACTGACAATGTTAATGGGTACAACTGTTTGATTAACAATGTCCGCTGCCTTTGTGCGAGTAAACCGATGTGATCTAAAGTACTTAAAAGGCTTAAATAATTTCAAAATTAAAGACAGATTTATTGAAGAATTCCACAAGACGAATCTTTCATCACATAAAGTCAAGACTATTTCCCCTAAATTTCACAGTTCCGCTCTGTTCAAATATTGCGCTTCGGAAATTTTCAATTTCATTAACATTAATCATGCTCGTGTGGCGAGATTTAATATATATGGGAAATAAGCTACGTGATGAAAAGACAGATTTTCGCTTCGTTGTACATAAATTCTGTAAGACATTTTCAATTGATAAAAGTGCAGACACAATTTGTGAGTGAAAGGAAAAGAAAGTTATGCGACCAATTCGTTACAAATCTGATTAATTACTATTAATGCAATCTTTAAACTGCTGCTGTTAGGACACAGTTTTTGGATGCATTATTTTCTCTTTCATGTCAAAAGCAATTACACAAAGAGGTCAACAAACATCACAGCATTTATTAATTATTGCGGGCGACTTATGTAGACGACATGTCAGTAGTGTGTTTAAAGTAGTTCTTAATGAACACCCTCTAAATTTCACTCATAATGCTAATTTCGCACTTCAAATTTGATATTTGAGATGTCGAAATTGTCGATGTTGAACGATGTGAGCTAGACTTGCTGACGATACCTTATGTTGGATGAAATGGTATAGCTATTTAGGTCTCCTCCCGTTTGTCAACTGGCGGATACAACTCAATAAGCTGTTATTCCATCTACACGTACATGTATATAAAACCATGACTGTATCAACATCTCGCCATCAAATCCCTCGAGTCATAATTGAACCACACTTATAAAAGTTTGCACTGATATGTTGCTGTCAAAGCCAGAACTCTGTGTTCTGCATCAACGTCATCATTCATAAGTTTGCAAATGAACGGAAATGTCAACCATTGTTTATACGTTTAGTGTGATTGAGATCAATGAGTTTCTATGACCACTTTAATCATCGTATCCATCGATGTAAAATACTGTGACATGCTAAAGAGGATTTTTATTATCACCACTGCGTTTCACCTCGGTTACTGGGTTAGCTGAATTCTTCTCACACCTTAATCGTGTCGAATTTGAAATGCACGAATTATTCACTCTTCAATCGTTTAATCTCAATGAACTCCTTTGCGTTTTCATTCCGTTTGTCTGCTGATTTCAAGACAGTATGGTACGCGGTGACAGTACCGTCTGTTTGATGCGAAGATCGGCAATGATAAAATGATATCATTTTATTTTTGAAAAATGATATAAAATGATATCATCAAATATTTTCCTTTCATTATATTTTCTAATCATAGATTCTTCGTACTTTGTATTGAATCAAATTTAGTCTCTTTCGTTTGTTCTACCCATATCCTTCCGCACTGGTTCATTCATGTAGCGAAAAGCGGCAGGCTATTGTCTGTCAGTCTGTCTATCACACAAATTGTCAAACAACTCATTAATAACACTGTCTTGATGTTTTTGAAGTCTTGACTGTAATCTAAATATTTTTAGCCTTTTTCGTACTTTAAACACTGTTGGCCTAACCAACTGCATATTGTAGGCATATTTGTAATTCGAGTGTATAAAGTTTAAATCAAAACTTGCGATGTCTAATGTAAAGGCCATTGGCCCTGCCTAACTTTTGATATACAAGAAGCTTTATATGACTAAGCTGCTTTCGTCGGTCTTCCATCATTTGGAATCTATCGATGCTGCATGCAATCTAATTTCGATTTCATTGCAGCAAAAGTAGGGCCTAGCATGGTAGCAGTGTAAATCGAAAAATTCGAATAACTAGATCTACTTACGATGTAGGCCTAAGTGTATTTCACTAAAGAATTGTACATTTTCATTATATAAAATAAAATGATATCATTGCCGATCATAGGTTTGATGATATATATTGAATTCCGAAAAATCAGTCTAATTTGATTGACTTCTCGTAATTGCAACCTCGAGTAGACAGAATTCAAAAAAGATTTTCTTTACAACTTGGCACCGTTAATCAATACTTCATTTCCTTTACATTTAATTGAAAAATTTCTAGTATAGTTTTACTTTTCAGCAGAGACAGTTTCGTTCGACTGATGTCAAAAGCTGTGTTCTTTTGCATTAAGCAAAAATCATATCCACCACCTTACGCGTGGGACCTTGAATTTAATTCTATTTTTCACTTGGTTTTCCTGTGCAAAAGCAAATTTATCATAGACATTTCAATTACTTATTTCGGCAATAGGGACATCTTGGTCTACACTGCATCCGCCAACTCACGATGTTAAGACTAGAATGTGTGCAAGTGAGAACTCAATGGGATCGAAATTTTCATGATTTTCATTAGAATTTTCGATTCCCAATATGAAAGCACATACTCGGATGTAAAAGTAAAAATAATCTGCATGCCCTTCATTAAGTAGTTCGAGAACTATATTTTGTCTATAAGTATTTTGTGATGTTTGGGTTTCGGATGGAACATTTTGGGATAATGATTTTCTAATGCGAAGTAAGTGAAGCGAAAAAATCCATTATCAGAAATGCATTATTAATAAGATGAACTGCGCTTTTACATAAAGCATTGGTCAAGGTCCGATGGCTTAGATTTAATGGGATTACAACAAAAATGAGACAAGGGCCGAATAGCCCTGGCATTAATGGTGTCAAATTTCCTATTGGGAAATGAAAGGTTGACTTAAGTATCTATCTACTGTCAACTGAAAGTCTGAGGCAGATAGTTTTTGATTGGATAGTCTACTTACATCTAATGCACTAGGTCGATGACTACCTTGCAATAAATGGAACTATCAAGTTCAAGAAATAAAGTTAATGGCGTATTCTAAACACATCTAAAGCTTCGAGTGAGAAATTACCTTCCAAAGTTAAAAGAAACGTCATTTTTAGTGTTGTTGATGTAGTTGACGATTTAAAGTACAAAAAGTGGGATTCTTTTGATTAGTCATTCTGTTACTTTTCCTACCATGCAGAAGAGTGAAATCAGCAGTGTGTGAATTTCACGGGAAACTGCACTTAAGTTACAGCATTACAGCTGCGTTAAGTTGGGCTTGAAATTTATTACACAAACAGTAATATGAGAAGAGCGGAAATCAAGAGATGCAAAATAAACTTGAATCATAATTAATAGAACAAGCATGATAAGTAGGTTAGCACAGCTGGCTAATGACCAACTTTCGATAGTAGGGACCTGCAAAATTTCAAGATTCGATTTGATTTGAAATTGAATTAAAAGCATTTTGAGTCGGCTCGCTTCGATTGGCGAAAATTTGCTGCTGTTGATATCTTTAGATCTGCAGCCTCTTCTCGTTCGGTACGAACTCAGAACTTGCAGCCACTTTGTAATGAAGTCCGGCAGCCAGAACGAGCTTCTGCAGGGAACGAGGCCGAAAGTGAGACTTTCACAGACTTTCATGTCAAAAATTGTGACTCTGGTCTTAGTACTTTTCGTTAAATCAGAGAAAAAATGCAAAAAATTTCATTTTAGCCAAAAGCTGCAATCTTGGATTTACATGTGTTTTTTTTTATCCTGTCTGACAAGAAGAGGAACTCACTAGAACTCGGCAGACGTGCCGATTCGTAGTAGACATAGGGTGTACATCATTCTGTGAAAGTCTCACTTTCGGCCTCGTTCCCTGCAGAAACTCGCTCTTGCTGCCGGACTAATGAGCTTATCATGAATCTCACTGAAAGCGGCTTAATACGTCTCTACCTCCTACATGTTGTTCAATGAACTAGTTCTGATAAAGACTTCAAGACCCGGCTTCCAAAAAATTGAACACAGTTCCTGGTATAGTCGGCCCGAGTTTCCATGTTATACCATTTCCAATCATCATCACCAATATACCATTCACTTGTATTAAAACATTCAATATTGGTTTCTGTAGATTAAGGTAGAAATCTAGATTTTCAGCTCAGGATAATTTGTGCTTCCCGGACTTAAAGTAAGGAATGATTGATAGGAGGCTACATTTTCTGTCGTGGGTGAGATTTAAAGGACATATTTTCTAGAAGTCTGTGGTTTAAAAAAATCGTTTGTATCAGCAAGCTATATTTTTTAGCAAAACAAGGCCAATGAAAATTCGCATGTCAAATCAGCATCACCCTCGCCGTGTTATCAGGAAAAGGACAGCTATAAAGCGCAGTAGACAATAATTACCTCAGAAAAATGACAAGCTTCAATTTGACTGGTCAATTCATCAAGAGTGCTAAGAGCAGTATCGGTCAGTGGACAAGCAAAAACGCTTAGTGAACAATTGCTCATTTGGTTAGCTAGGCCTATTGATCTTATTGGCTGACGCATAGACAACGCAGGCCTAAATCGCATTAGTTGTTCAGATTAAAGTATTCTAAAGCATTGATGAAAATAAGGGATTGACATGATGCATTGCTTATGTCAGAGGAAATCCCTGAAGCCCGATTTTGGCATGAAAAAACAAATTCAATTATTCTGAGCACTTTCGATGCATCATCTTCAGAGAAACTAAAGCGTGTTTTTCCGGACAGAAACAGGTTGAACAGACTTCAAGGAAACGACGTTTTAGTTTCCCTGCGCGGAGCGCATTGAAATTGCTCAGAACAATTGAATTTGTTTTTTGCCAGCGTCAGGCCTCAGGGATTTCCTCTAACACAAGAAATATTCTAAAGTATGCCTACGAGTATGCAATTCTTCTGATTCGATTCGAGATTCCTTTCGATTCGCGAATCACAACCCGATTCGAATTCGATTGAACTGAAACTTTGCCTAGCATTGAAAACCTATTCGTTTTGGAGGCATAGACGGTACACGGTACCAATTTCTCCGCCTGAGGAGGTCCAACTGCTGTCACTACGCTTTGGTTTTGATAGGGATGAGTAGAAATAAGTACGAATTATTGATCATAAGCTATTAATCATAATTTTATTTAAATGCTCCGTGCATCTATCAATTTGAATTTCATTTTGTAGATTCCCATGATTGCAATTCTTGAGTTTCAACTTAAGAAAAGCTGTTTACGGTACATCTTTAAAATTTCCACACTGAATTGGCAATTTAGTCAGCTCTGTAGTTTTCAGATGCAGTAATCCGGTGTAGCTACATATGAAAACTCTGAAAGGCAAACGGCTAAAAGTTCATTACATCCCAGACCCTCAGTAATTCGCAGATCATGCAGCACTTTTTTGAGTTCCAACATTTTAGCTTCTACAGTAGTATCAACAATTTGCATGATCTTGTTACAGTTAGGTATTCTAAAACTGATTTAAGAATGAGCTGTACATAATTTTGTAAACTAATTCATTGACATTGAGTCTATGGTTTGACAATACATGTATTATAAATGCCATCAATAATTTATCATTATTTTAAACTTTGCCGACCATTCTTATTTGTACATTGCGTCTAATTAAATAAAAATTTTCTCTCCTAATTAATGTTGCTAAATAGCATGGAACGGAAATTAAAGTCACCGTCAACAATTAGTGATGATAAGTGTTTTTTTCTGCACATCTAGTCACAAGATAAAATAGCTCGCAGCTGTCAAGGGCGACATTTTGTCTCAGTTTATCGAAACAATTTCCGATAAATCTTGCGCAACACACCGAGTATTCTCATACCTTTTCAGCCTGCTCGCGGGTCCAAGTAACGATCATTACAAGTGCAATTATTAATTATGTTGATTGTAAAGAAGGCAACAATTAATTAGGATGACCAATTGCTACATTTAACTAATTGATAGAAATCAATGATTGTCCAATAATTTTGGATGACCTCTGGTTGCAAGTGCAGCATGAATGACACAAGAAATATCCACTTCATTTTCACATTCATGTAGATTGCACAAATTATCATTCAATCACTAATTTTTAAGAAAAGTTCTTTATTTGACTTTGTCGCTAATTATTAATTTCTTTTTGAGCTATCAAGAGTGATCATTTAAAAATAACAAGTACCCACGGTGTCTCAATATTTCATTTTTGTTCTTGTTTTGTTTTGGATATAAATATAGATATGATCAGTTCATTTCTCTGAATAATCTGATAAGTGGAAGCTTCCATTCTTCCGCCAAGAGAATTTCATTCCCCATATGCGATAATCAGTTTTTAAGAGGCTGAAATCCATAGTAGTACGCTACGCTTCATCAATGACTGAGGATATCGAACGGTAATGTCAGCTCGAGTTCAGGAAATATAGTAATGGAGAATATTCCAATAATTTCATTTCTACTTATCGTTATCTCCGGACAATATCTCTGCTGGCATCATAATGCGCATCGGAGCACATCGCTGATAACTAATGCCATCAATCTGGTAGGAATTGAAATTGTGAATTATTTTTTCTCTGAAATTGCAAATATTTCCGTGCAGTACTCGAATGTCTATCGCAGATGATTTTTGTAAAGCGCTAACATCACTTCTTCCCCACCGATGGCTTGGACAGTGTTGAAATCGCCCGATTTTTCCAGCGGTGATAGCAATCTAGATATGACTTGCGATGACATGCCGAGGAGACTCAACCCTAAGATTGTAAGGTCAAACCCTTTACCATTGAAGAAAGAAGATCATATCGTTTGTCATAGTTGACATCTGTGCATTTTCCGTTGTGGCGTTTTTACCCGCCCGATCAGAGAAGGAGGCGGACATAAATGTTTAACTGGCTAACAGATTAAAAGATGAACCTATTAACCGGTTAATGAATCCAAGAATCCTTTTTCCGACGTGAATTTATCAAAGAATTCTAATGCTATCAAATTGTTGCAATACGAATACCTGATGATATGAGGGTGTGGATTTCACAACTTTCGGAAGATGGAGCATACAGTAAAAATCACTCTGCTTGAAGGAATTAAACTTTATCAGAGGTCAAAAAGTTGACAAGGGGTTATTCGAGAGCATTGAGCTCTCATCGGCTGATAACGATCTCGCCGTTATCAAGAAATGGGCTTTTTTGCATCGTTAGGGCTTCCATAGTTTTTTGAAACTTTCTGCAGTACAACTTAGAATACAGTTGTGTTGATCGGTGCCTTAGTAGTAAGCTTGGATCTTCGGTTCAACTTTGAGTGAACTTGAGTGGGTGCCCATGTCTCCAAGATTTGTGCGCAAAAAAAAGAAATAGCAAGAAATTAGCTGTCACATGCACACAAACACAAACATCTCTTGCAACCTTCTTTTCTGTTGTCTAGTGTCGGCTGTCTATGTGTAAATATAACATGTGGTGGAGCTATTTGACTGTTATTTCGTTCAAAGCTGTGAAATATAGTGTATGTACGCATTTATCCTTATTCTGAGTTAAGAAATCAATTATTTGAGTCTATTCTGCAAGCAATTAATTGATAAGACGTACGTCTCTATAAGATAAGACGCATAATGTAGTACGTCTCTGTTCAAAATTCTCAATAATATGTGAATTAAGCTTTAACTCACACTCAAGAATATATCAACATTATAATTCCTGAAAAAACGTTTCATTTCTGTTCGCAAAACAGCATAGAATTCACCTTCTCATCTCTGCCTATAAAGTGATGAATTTCAAAATGAAGTAGCAAACTTCCCTTGGGAGACATTCTCTGGTGAGCAACAATATCGTCAGGCTTGTTGACCGATGGACAACGTAACGAACACGTCTTCGCAGATTATCTCACAACCTGTCACTAGGGTATTCAACAGAGGATGTGAGAGTCATTTTACTGCTATCCGGAGTGAATTTCTCGGTAGTTTTGAACCACATTTTGTCTTAATTCAAGTCGAATCAATCCAAAGTTGATAAATAATGGATAATTTTGAATGTTTGCATGTCTTTTGAAATCAAATAGGCGTCAATCCCTGCCTTACAGTGTCAGTGGATAATACTTTGCTGAAAGAGGTGATGAAATGTGTTTACATCTGAAATCAATCGCAAATTTCTGCAGTAAATTTTCAGAAAATGTGCATTTTTAAGAAAAGAAACCATAGTTGGATGTGAAATAGTCATAAGCGGAAAACAGCCTAAACCAGGACAAAAAGAAGTATTTTATATTGGAATAATTAACTGAGAACAAAGGTCTGTCGTAGTTCATTGCATATCTAAAAAGAATGACAGCTATCGAGTCAATACAAGACACCAGCATCCTTGATTCCCCGACCGCACTCGCCCGACCTAGGAATTAAACCGAAGTCCGTGGTGGAGACGAGCTCACACCTTCTTCACCAGACCACGCTGACGGTTCAAAAGGAATGCAAGTGAAAGCAGAAGTCATCTCTAAGTGAAGCCCCAGTCCCACTGTCACGATTTTTAAGTGCCAACTAATACGAACCGACATTCGTTGTGCATCGCTTGACATCGTATTGATTATCATTAGTTCGCTGTCACTTTCGTACTAGATCGGCCACATTTGCAGGCGGATACGATTGTTTTGGACATGTTCAAAACAATCACAGGGACTCTGCGAATGAAAGCATGTTCGTATTAATTCGTTTAACATCGTTTTAGCTCGTGTTAATTATTATTAGTTATTATCTCATCTTGTCAGTTCCTAGCGCATCCCTACTAGTTCGCAATCGATATAAAATATGCGCTCGTAGCATGACTGCTTGATTCAGTGCCTCTAACACACTTGAAAGCTACTGGTGTTGCCACTTGCTGATGGCATTTCTTAATTCTCAGACATTACATCTATTGAATGCTCTTTTAACAGCCCACCAACAGCATGCTGACGACATTGACAGTGTAGTCAGGTTGGTTTTCATGCGACGTCAGAAACGGCGGAGAAGGCATTGGGTTCGACAGTGTCTGATCAGAAGACCGCTTTATGGCATATATGAAAAACTGATGGGATAATTGGAGCGCGAAGACGTGGCAGGATTCCGCAACTTCATCCGCATGGACCCAAATAAATTTTGTGAGCTGCTGCAGAAACTCGATCACCGCATTAGGAAGCAGAATACCTGGTACAGGAAGTCACTGGATCCAGCTCTGAAGTTATCTGTTACAGTCCGCTACTTTGCTACAGGTGAAAGCTATCATTCCCTAATGTACAGCTTCAGAGTTGCTCATAACACAATCTCGAAGATTGTGCGAGAAGTGAGTTGTGCCATTGTGGAGGAATTGGCATCTGAAGTCATATCCTGTCCAACATCATGCGAAGAGTGGCTATCAGTTGCGGATGGATTTGCGGCGAGATGACAGTTCTTCCATGCCCTCGGTGCACTAGATGGCAAGCATGTACCAATCCGATGCCCTGCAAATGGCGGATCCTTATACTACAACTATAAAGGATTCCACTCGATTATTCTGATGGCCCTTGTAGATGCAGAATACAAGTTCATTTGGATCGATGTCGGGACGGCTGGCTCCCACTCCGATGCCCAAGTCTTCAATCACAGTGAACTGAAAGACGCCATCGAAGATGGTATGATTGGTTTCCCTGATGCTTCACCCCTTCCTGGCGACGACAAAGACACGCCATTCTTTCTGATTGGGGATGATGCATTTGCGCTCAGGACATGGCTTATGAAGCCCTACTCAACCCGAAACCTTCAACGTGATGAACGCATCTTCAATTATAGACTCTCCAGGGCAAGACGAATAGTGGAGAACGGTTTCGGAATTTCGGCCAGTCGATTCCGATGCCTCTTGACAACAATGCAGCAGACTCCAGAGACAGTGACCAAAATTGTAGAAGCATGTGTGTGCCTACACAATCTAATGCGCATTTGGTCCACCAGCTTGATACTATGCGATGTCCATCATGAAGATGAGAATCACAAATTTGTTCCTGGTGATTGGAGGGATGGTCGGCAGATGTCGGCTGTGAATAAGCCAGTCGGTGGGAACCGAGCAAGCGTTGCAGCCAAAGCTGAACGTGATTATCTGAAGAACTATTATAACTCTGATGTTGGTAGTGTTGAATGGCAGGACCGAATGGTTGCCTTATCAGTTTAAATGCTGCTATTTAGGGAATTGTAGAAAATCAGACATTGATATGCACTGAATGAAAAGTCCTTTTATTGAGTCTATACATGTATATTGATGAAGTATTTTTTGAAATTATTTTAGATTAAATGAAAAGCGACAGATCATATTCTTCTGCATTTTCTTTTAAGGCATTTTCAATGGAAGCTTTTACAAATTTAGATTGTGATGATCGAATTATGATGCTGGATGTTGCATTGTGGAATTTCAAAGCAATACTTTTGTGATGATAGTGAATCATAATATTGAATAGGCCTAGAAAAATAGAACAATCATAATCAATGAAATTAGTATTGTTTTGGTAGTCTGAGGAAAGATAGACAAATACATTAGGCTACATGGACTGAGATGAAAATGAAGTCAAAAGAAAGGGATAATGACACTTCAAGAAACCGAACTAGTAATTTGGATTGAACAGAGCCCATTTGACCATTTAGCATTGATTTATGCCCATCCCTTGATTAATCAAAATGAGTAGAAAAAGGGATTGTTTCTAAGGTTTCGTTAAATGCTTGTTCACGAAAAAAGCAAATCATAAAGCACCTCATCATAGTTGCATCAGAAAAAGAAATTGCTGGTAAAATTCTTGATATGCTTCTGCCTGATATGCTGTAGGACCCATAGGCAATAGATAATTGTTATGATGCCGTTTTTTAGAGGAATTCACTTGACTCGCAAAACACACTTTTCCAGTTCAAGTAGTATTGTTTATTTGAAAGAGAGCAGCATGTATCAAAGCTGTGACGATCGATGACAAAAATATTTTCTCTTACTAGGGTGCATTACAAAAACACGGCACTTTAGTTCATTGAATTAAGAAGACTGCTAAATGAAAGTCCAGACACATTACTGACATTGGAATCAGCGTTCATGGCCTCAGGTCTCCCATACTGTGGTGGTGGATAAGAGAGTTCTGATGCCTGTGGGTGCCGTTGATGCTGCTGCGGATGTTGCATCATCATCGCTGGAAGATGAGGAATTCTTTCTGCCTCATGTAAACGGTCACTGTGGTCCTTGTATCGCATGACAAGATCCCAACTATTCTTCATGAAGTTGGACATGAGTTGCGGATGAACTTCCGCCGCGAAGCTGGCCAGAAATGTACCGTATGCCCTGGGGACAGAGATGTTCTGACTGTTGATCAGAGGAGACACTACAGCCTGCATCCGTTCAAACTGCGCACCATTTGAAGCCAATTGTTTCAGCAACAGAGACTCGCAGTGCACGCGGGATGGCTTCCCTCTTCGAATCTTAGCAGTCGAATCTGACTTGGGATAACATCCGACGTCTTGTGAATCAAGTTCTTTATCCTCATCCTGATCTTCATCCTCCGCTAACATGGCCTCCGTATGTCTTACAGTAGTCATCCCACCTGCATCCAGTTTCTGCATCAGCTGCAAAGAAATACACGGAAATGCTTGAATGAACAACAAGCTGTTGTAATCAGATATGCCTACTTACCAGTCCCCTTGCTCTCTTTGGGCATACATAGACGTGCGCCTTGAAGAAACTGAAGTTGTGGAGTATCCACTGGTCGCGCAGCGTCAGCTGTTGTGAAGATCCTACTCCGGATTTATTTGTTCTCTGCAGCAGCTTGCCATATCGAGTGCGCATTGACCGGTACCAAGTAAGAAGCCTTGTCCCAGTGACATGGCCCAACTCTTCTGCCTTGGTGTCCTACAGTGATTTCTTCCTAGCAGAGTCCTTGTAAGAAACATCAGATTTGTCAAATAATTCAGGATTATCTTTCAACCATTCTATGATGGACATTTCTTGTTCTCGGGTCAAGCTGATTGGATTGGCCTTCTTTCGTCTTTTTGGTCCAGTATCTTGCAACTCATTCTCATTTGATTGCTGACTTTCTTCATCACTTGAACGCTGGCTTTCTTCATCTGGAGTTGAAGTGCCCTCCGGTGTGACAATGGGCATGGACATCTTCGTCTTCTTGCCTCCCTGGGCCTTCACTTTATGAACGTTTGGCATCATGGATGATTGAAGCGTAGTCTGTATGCGATAGTGCTGAAGATCTTCAGGACGACTAAAAATCGCAGTGTATGCCTGCGATATTTAAACAGTCGTAAACCACCGCACTGGTGCGTGTTGCATCTCATTGGTTCGCACTGATTTCTATTGCTTTCTATTTATTCTCATCGACTCCGTATCATGTCCCACAGCAAACGCACTGCGTCCCTGACGCTACCAAGCTGCATCCATATGACATCGAATTGCGTCGTGTCAAATCCTAATCGTTCCTGCTATATTCTCATCGATTCGCACAGATTATCGTACCGGGTCGCATCAATTCTGTCTTGAGGAAAAACTAATGCGGATGTCAACCAAAATCGTCACTATTCGCAGACGATTCCATTCTGCTTAATTCGTATTAGTTCGCACTCAAAAATCGCGACAGTGGGACTGGGGCTTGATATCGACAGCATATTGTCCTATTATTATTGACAGAACCCTATAAGCGTTCATATTGTAGCGAATCGAGCTTTAGATATTCAATGAAATACAACACCTTTGTTGTCAATCTACACTGTGACGTAGTTGTATGACATGCTGATAAGCTGTCTCTCTCTGATATGCAGTCGTGTTTGAGGAACAAAGAGCAGATGTCTTGAGATGGATATGAGCTGGAAATACTCTTACTGAAGTGAACCTTAAGGCGCGTTTATACGTGACACTTTATTGCTGCTACCTGCAATCAGATGGCAGAGGCCGTTTACACTTGACACTAAAAAGTTGCTGACAGTCGAGGAGAAATTGCTACTGACACTTTATCGATCTATGATGAGTCAGAAAATTGCTGGAGATTGCCGGAGCGCTTACACTTGACACTTTTAGTCGACACTCATTCTTCACGATGTCATCGAGAAAGCGAACAGCTGCAGCAGTTACTGCATACATCTTGACGAAGAAGACAAAGCGTGAACGGCGAATATGGTTGAATATGATTTTACTGGCTTCTTGTGTACTGCACAAGTATGTTATGATGGGAATGCTTGAAGCAAACATGCTGCCAAGTGAAAGAAGCTGCAGCAACAATATTGCGGATTCTGCAAAAACAACACGAGAGGAATTTCGAGGTTTCTTCATGACACCCGATGGTGAAGTTTCGTGGCTGTATAAATTTATCTGACATGAATTTTAACTTTGACAAGAAAGCTATTCATTTCATACTTCATTACTCGCACAAAGAAAGCAGCTGTGCTATCTAGTTTGTTTTCTATTGAATTTCTTTAACAATTGTCTCTCAGCATCATCTATATACAGTATTTTGAAAATATGGAGAACCCAATTATGATTCTTTGAAAACTATTATTATTCATTTATGTTTCTTTAGTTGCTATATGCCCTATGTGCAACGATAAAATGACATAGAAACAGAGCTGAAATGAGAAAATAGCCTGTATTGAGTTGATGTAACAGTCTAATTGTAGATTTTCTGCTGGAGCATTATTGCTGAATAATTTTGGCAATTGTGTGCTTCAAAACAATAGATCGTTTTTGGAAGAAAAGAAAGATAGGATTGACAATAAGCCTTTACTGTTAGATGGATACAATGACGGCTATAAAATCTATATTATATAAAGCAACATTATCATCAATTCTCCAACTGAGTGTCCATAATAATGTGCAATATAACCTCGTAAAACGGCCATTTCGTGACGAATTTGTCGCCGGCATCACTCCCAGATTGTAGTTTTCTTTGCTTTTTGAGTTCTTTGTGGAACTGAGTCCTGAGGTTGTGCATTTTTCGCTGAACCTCTTTGACTTCCATTTTAAATTTTCCGGCAATCTTCTTCCATGCTTCGACCTTCCTTATTCTGTCGCGATATTCATGATTGTGGACGTTCCACAAACACGGATACAGTTCATATTCACCGATCAGTTCATCGCACTTTGTTTGTGTCATTTCATTCTCATTCATCGTTGAACCAGCGATCATCGTTTCACAAGATGTTTTGCTGAATGTTGTATAAATCTGCCGATGTCGATGTCAACATAACAACCAATCAATCAGTGATTCATTTTACTCGAGAAAGATGATTCCCACCTGCTGATGCTTTTATCTATTGACCGGTTGTCAAGCGGCCTAGCACCGATACACGACTTCAAAGTCGACGATTAAATTCCCACGCATGTCTGTGGTGAGGAATTTCAGTCAAACAATGCTTAATACTCCCACAAGCAGGTGGAGTTTCTTGTATAATGACAGTCAGGAAAATCAATTCTGTCCTAGCAAAATGAAGCTGAAATTGATGTTAACTGTATGCACAATAGTGCGCAGTAGCAAAAGCAGAAAATACGGGTGATTGAAAAGTTCGCGGCCCGATATAGAAAAATGGCCCGAAGCATATTTCGCATGCGATACATATTTATTTTTCGACATAATCGCCCCTACAATCAACGCACTTAGCCCAACGGTGCTGCAATGCGCGGATCCCTTGCTCATAGAAGTGTGAATCTTTGGAGTCCAGATACTCCTCAACGGCCTCCATGACGTCACTGTTGGATGCGAAGTGCTGACCACTGAGCTCCAATTTCATTTTTGGGAAGAGATGAAAGTCCGATGGTGCCAGATCAGGAGAATAGGGTAGATGGGAAATGATGTCAAACCCACAACCTTGGATGGCAGATATGGCGGTAGCGGAGGTGTGAGCAGGCGCATTGTCTTGATGGAAGAGCACGCCTTTCATGAGCTTCCCTCTCCGCTTGATCTTGATCTGCACTCGTAACTGCTGCAACAAATGAGCATAGTCCGACCAGTCTCTAGGAAGTCCAACAACAAAACTCCCTTTGAATCCAAAAAAATGGAGGCCATGACCTTTCCCGCGGACCTGATGACCTTGGCTTTCCGCGGAGTTGGTGATCCTGGGTGCTTCCATTGTTTCGATTGTTCTTTCGACTCTGGCTGATAGTGGTGAACCCAAGTCTCATCCATCGTAATGAACCGGTCCATGAAATTTTCAGGATCTCTTACGAACAGCGCCAGGTTGTCCCTTGAGATGAGAAAGCGGGCTCGTTTGTTCTCTGGTGTGAGCAGTCGTGGCACCCATCGAGCGGAAACTTTGTTCATGCCAAGTTCATGATGGATGATGTTATGGACACGCTCTTGTGAAATCTTCAGTTCGAAGGCTATCTTTCGCTCGGTTGTACGGCGATCATCAAGAATAATCTTTTGAACATGATCGATCACATCTTCTGTGCTCACTGTCACTGGTCTTCCACAACGGGGATCATCTTCCAAGCTCTCTCTTCCTTGCTTGAATTCTGAAGCCCACTTCTTGACTGTGGTGTAGGACGGAGCTTTCTCACCAAGTGTTCCAACCATATCATCATAAATCTCCTTTGATGTGAGTCCTTTCAAGCCGAGATAACGAATGACAGCTCAATTTGAAACGTGATCCATCTTACGCAACACTTATCTGACTAACTGACTGACAAGTTAGTAACTGAAGTTAAGTAGCTGTGGTTTACCAACAGTTCACCGGATCGACTGATCACTCGTCATGCGCCGTCAGCACATTCCATTGTATCATTCCACATGTGCATAATGGCCTGGCTTTAAGCTTTCTATGTCAGGCCGCGAACTTATCAATCACCCCTCGTATGTATGTATGAACTATGCATATTAACACATCATCAGTAATTTAATGACAGGCGATAATGAAAAAAGCAAGAACAAATCCAGCCTCGAAGAAGTCGGGTTTCTGTGTTCCGATCACGGTCGTGTCACGTGTGAGTGTCGGTAAAAGTGTCAGCTAAAAGTTGCGCCTCGTTCAATTGCAGTGACACTTGTGGCAGCCACTTTTCAGAAAGTTTCAGGAGCCGTTTACACGTGCAATATTTTCACTGACACTCGGTTGCAGCAACTGCTAAAAATGTCAGCAATCTAGTGTCAGACCAGAGTGTCAGAACCGTTTACACGTGCTACTTAGTTGGCAGCAATAAAGTGCCAGCAATAAAGTTTCATGTGTAAACGCACCTTTACACATACGGGGGCGAGTAGGCCCCCGTCGCATTTTTGCTGTGGTTTTCTTAAAAACGATACGCCCTAATCAAGTTTTCATGACTTCAGTGTTCAGCGTATTTTCTAAATATTCCCAAAT
This sequence comes from Prostheceraeus crozeri, assembly GCA_907163375.1. Classification (NCBI taxonomy): domain Eukaryota; kingdom Metazoa; phylum Platyhelminthes; order Polycladida; family Euryleptidae; genus Prostheceraeus; species Prostheceraeus crozeri. The sequence goes on along the minus strand of CAJQUW010003709.1, from coordinate 138,666 downwards.
ATTGTATGGATTTGGCTTTTGTGAAGCAGAAATGTATGACCTATTTTTTTAAAAAAAGTTGCGTAATGTGGCGGTCATTTAAATTGCAACTTCTAACCTTCTCATATGAGTACAGAACTTTGCAAATATGAATTTATGAAACGTTTAATCATCATCCATAATACTATAGACAACGAGTATAGTATTAGAAATTCAAATGCTGTGTTAATGCTGCTCATAAAAATCTGTAGCCCTGGCTGGTGTAAGGAGTCATTTCCATGTCCATTTCTTATCGCTTGGGCCGTCTTTTTTCCTCATACTCCTATTTGAACTTGGTTGAACTGTCGAATGCCATTCCACAGATGCATTGGAATGGTTACTTTTTGAATGAAAATCTTCCTAATTTCATGTACCGGAGCACATGTTTCAGTTGCATACCATGCACAAATCAATTTTACCAATCTCCTTGTACTCATAAGTAACTTCTCAGTACATTTACATTCAACGAGCTCGTCATCGTGAAAAGCAATCATTAAAGAAATAATACATCTAATTTTGCTGCTGACTTTCGGTAAATTTTCAAAAATGTCAAAATAGATCAAAATTGGTGATTTTTAATTTTGAATTGCTTTTTATAGTAAGAAGATGAGATTGTTGCACCAATTGAATATCGCCATTAGAAGGTTCAGATCCTCTATACTGTTAAATTGATTTCATGTTATTCGAAGCAGTATTTCGGAAGTTAGGGGTGAGAAAATGATGCTGCCCAGGATATCAATGCGCTTCAAAGTAGAAAGACTTCAGAAGACTTAAGCAGATATAAAATCGCTTAAAGACATTCCATGTCAAAAAAATAGGGTTTTGGACTTATTTTTTCATTTAATCAACAAAGCACATTATTTAATTTCCCATCAAATACTTTACTCTCCTTCCTATTGGATTTAAATGTGCTTTCCTCTGATCCTGCCTGACAAGAAGAGCAACCGGGGTAGAACTCGGCAGATTCGCATTCGCCATAGGGTGAACATTGTACATCATTCTGAGAGTCTTATATTCTGACTCTTTCCATGTAGAAACTCTTTCTGCTTGACGGACTAACATTCACGGAATCAAACACTTGACTTCGTAAACGAACGTCCTTCGATCATAGAAATTCGATTTTCGCCAGTACCCGTTACATTAGAATGGAAACCTTCTGTTTGCTAATCGTCAATTCAGTTATGCAGTTAAGCACTGATAAATGTTGTTGCTAGAAATTGCTGAAACATGGAATAGTTGCGGATTCTGATGGATATTAGCATGTAAAGAGCAACTAGAATGCTCATTAATTATTGGAAACATCTCCGGTGGGCAACGCCGTTATGATACTTCCTAAATGTTTTATTTTGTAAGAAATGCACAATTAACATAATGCTCGCTATTCAAAAAGTATTTTTTAAAAAAGGGCACATTTTGGATGTTCCTTTAGGCCAACTTTAATAAAATTTGAATAGGTTATCAGAAATACGTAGAAACTAAAAGTCAAAAGAAAACGGAGTCCTATTTTAGCTTTTGATCGCTATCATTGTCTTTGAGAAATATTAACAAATGGTGAGGGCGGTGAAATGTATCACATTATTCACAGAATTCTAGCAATGGCATTGCATAATTTTCGATCGGACACTTTCTTGTGTCCTCCGCAGTGCCAACTGTCTAATACATGCTGCTTGCCAACATAATTTCTTTGATATTTTATTTCATTGATATACGGGATGCAAAGCTGGCACAGAATGTTCACATTCTCAACAATTCCTTCTTTGCGGTCGTTCTTATCCTTACCCCATGAAATTCTCCATCACTGCAGTCCACATGAGATTTGTCCCACATCATTACGAGAATGACTGGAGAAACTAACAAATCTGACTATTTAAAATGAAAATTATCGCTTTCCTTGTATATAGATATAATGACAAAGTTCAGGACATCACGGTATGGAAGCTTTGGATAAGTAAATACTTTAGTGATCAATTTTCTACCATCGACAAGTGAGTTGAGAATTGAATATCGAATCCTGAATATTTTCTTTACATCAGCTTGTCATCAGATGTCAAAATGATTCTGCCGTCCGTTACAATATATTCGTTCCAAGTTTTTCAGGAGAGTCAGAAATCGATTGCATGTCACATCCGAAATTGAATTATCATATTTCCAGAGACCGGAATTTATTCAATTATCAATGTCTGTGAAGATGACTGAATGATAAGCTGTCTCACCAGTTGCTATTTTGGAAGGGCAACGGAAAATCAGACGTTATTGTCAAAATTCACTTCGACAACCATTTTATGAGGGAGATAAACACATCATTGTCATATTTTGGTATTATCACAACGAAAGACAGTTTGAAATAAATGAATGATGATTTAGTCACGTGAATTCATAGTACACTGCTATTGAGGTTATATTTGGTTTATTTTTGATGTTCCAATTGAAAGCACTATACCACAGAATTCTGTTGAAAAATCTCTATGTTGGTTAATGAACTTTCGAACATGTCATCCGGATGGAATTAACAAAGCACTAGTAGATACACATTGCACACACGGTCGTAGTAAGCCGGCACAGTCTGTAGTCATGGATTTAATGATCGAATTTAACAAATGTCATGAAATCTTTGTACACTGGCTGGACCGCGCGCGCCCACTTTCCACACCATCTTAAGCATGATTAATTTTCTCTCAACACTTCCTGATTCTATCTTTACCTCTCTTGATTTTTCGAGTTATCTATCAAAAATTATCTTTCCATTTGCAAATGTGACAAGTCACAACTTTGGCCTTAAGCTGAAGAGTTTCGCCTACTTGTAGATTGCTTTCTTTTGATGAGTAGTTTCTTTCCATGCTTTTTAGATGGCGATAGACTTTTACTTACTCAAATAAAGTTCAAAAGACAAAATGCTTTGTCAACTATATTAAGGATGTCAAGTCTACTGCACAAAATGTTAGCTTATTAACAAAGTAAGAAGTCAATGAAAGTCATTCATCTTGTCTTCACGTCGGTTCAGTCTTGTCTTGTTCGGCGTAAGTAGTAAAAGTGAGATAAACGAGATCATTTCGGTCACCTTGCATAAATGGAGATTGTTGTAGATTGCTGATCGATAAATCTAATTTTGCTGCTAAAATTGTTGATGCGCATTACCTTATCAATGTGGAATATCGTTGCATGCTTACTTGGTGCACTTTTCTTGTCTTTCTTTTTCTGCTGGTTCATGCGTTCATGTTCTTCACAGCGGATATGAAAGGGCAGAAAGGTTGGTCGATGCACTTTCAGTCATAGAATTCGCAATAAAATTCATGTATAATGCATATACTCCTTACATTTTTGCCGACATTTTTACAGATAACACAAATACAGTCCGTTTCATAAAAAGAGGATCATCCTAAAATTTGACTAAATAAAACATAAGTATGATACAGAAAGCATTTTTCATGTTATTTCATGTCCCTAATATATTTAAATGTCCTTATATAATCTGATAAGCTATGATACAGTAGCGGTTCTTAAGAAGCTAATATTTTGTGGCCCTACCCTTATTGTCAATGACATTACTAATTCGTCTAGGCATTGATTCGATGATATCGTTGATTTTTGACTGATCTAACTTTCTCCACTCTCTTTTCAACAGTGACGTAAGTTGTGATACGCCATCTGTAGGTAGCAGTGAACGACGAACGTTACGATTTAGAATACTCCATACATTTTCTATGGGATTCAGATCAGGAGAACGAGCTGGCCAAGATAATGTCCTAAGCCTTAATTGAGACTTGCATAAGTTGACTCTACTACTCCTGTGACACGTAGCATTATCATCCATAAATAACCAAGTCGATGGATCACCAAGTTGATCTGTCATTTGGCCAATGTTCATTCGTAAAGCATTCACATAGCGTTCAGAATTCATGGTTCCTTGCTGTATGTGAAGTTCAGAGCGGCCATTGGTCCAAATGCCAGCCAAAATCAGTAGAGTCGCACCACCTTGTACCCGGGGACGATGTAAATGTCTCGGAATTTCCTGATCAGATTTTATCCATAATCTCAATCGACCATCACTATCCTTCAGACGGACTGATGCCTCATCAGACCAGACAACCCGATCCCATTGATTTTGCCAGTGACAATGACTCATTGCCCATCTGAGACGTCTTTTTGTATGCTGATCTGATAATTCGATCTGAGAGGGCCTCTTACAGCTCTTGAAATTCGACTCAATACGTCTTCTACGAATAGTGGACTTAGAAATAGACGAGTCTAGTGCAGCCATCTCAGTTAACGAGAGACTTGGATCAACTTTAACAAATCTCAAAATTAGGCGGTCTCTACGTTTGGATGTTTTGCGTGGACGACCAGAGCCCTCTTTACGACAGTGTCGAAAATCATCATTATGCCATCGATGCACATTTGTGTAAGGGACATTTAGTCGCTTGCTTGTAGCTGGCAAAGAAAACCCTAGTTCTAGCAAGGCTGACACTTTGCCTTTTGTGAATGCGATCTCGTTATTGTGCATTTGTGCTTTGTATTGTTTTCAACCGGTAAGAGATAGATTTCTAGCTGAAAGCAATCAGGAGTGCTGCCAACACCACCGCAACGAAGTCAGGAAGCTATGGAACATGAAGTCCAGTTAATCACTTGTAGCAGTTACATTATTGTTGATGAATAATGGTGCTATACTGGCTCTGATTGACCGATTTTCTTTATTTATGTTTTGCTTGATAGCTTTTGGCTTGTAGAACAACATATTACATAACAAAGGAAACAAATGTAGTTTTATAAGAGTGAGGTATGATTTTGTGTAACATTGCTAAATGAAGATCAAATTATCTACTACTTTTTTTATCTATAACAGGAAAACAACTCAATATTCATGCTTGAAATTTCCAACAATGATATTAGTAAATACTATTGACATATATTCCAAATTTCAGAGAAATTCGTTCAAGTTTGGCGGAGTTAGACAAAGTTGAAGTTAAGGCGATGTTTAAGGGTGATCCATTTTTTATGAAACAATCTGTAGTTTATAAATATTCATCTGATGTTATTTGTAAGAGCTAGGTTGAAGCATTTCACGCATGCACCGCTACGTACGTGTTTTCACAAAGTAAACACATGCTCGTGATAAGGGAGTGCTTTACTGGTCAATTTACGTGGGCAATAAATGGTTTGTTGGCCTTGAGACTAGAGGTTGTGTCTTGCAGCTCTCAATCTCCAACGTCTTTGGTTCGAACCGACCCACGAATGTTAAGACACTACAAGGTGGCTATAGAGAATGCGCCCAAGAGGATTAAAATATCTGGAAAGGTTTCCAACTTCATATTGTGTTTCTGAGTAGGTGTTGTTGAAATGGTCCAAATCAGGGTTGCAGAACATGCGGCCAGCGGGCCATATCATCTGGACCGTGAAGAATTCTTTGTGGCCCTCTTCTTAACTACTTGCAGATGAAGTAATTAAGTATAGTTCAGGAAAAATGTTAAATCCCAGCTTCCAAGTTCCTAAATTTTATCATAGCTATGACAATGGCTGTTGAAGTCTCAAACAATGACTCTACTTGGTCATGATCGCCGAAGTCCATGTCTCTGCGTGCATTGTTTCTTATTTCGTAGACAAGAGAGCTGCCACAGTGAATCTTGACCAAAATTCGTTGACCCTGTCGTGGCATTGCATTGGCCCAGATTGAGCACTGTGTTAATTTGCTGGATGAAATATGTTCATTTTTAAGAAATATGATTCGAATTCCGAGAATAACGTGATGAGAAATGACTGTCAGACTTGGCCTTTCTTACAGACATCACAGCGTATCTTAATCATTAATTTGCAGATGTAAGGGAAGAATCAATTAACAATAGATCTTTTCTGTCATATCCAAGCATTTCAGTTGAAATTGCTATTGTTTGAATCACAGCTAACGGCATTAGATTTGAAACATTTTCCAACACACTGAGGTCACTGCTGAGGGTCGTAACAGTTGCGTCGGGATTTGAACTATTCACGGATCCTTTGTCGAAATCGAAAATACTCTAACTGATTTGCAATTAACGGTCTTCGATTCTTTGGATTTAGAAAGTATCCAAATCAGTAGCAGATCTTGGTTACGAGCTCGATGAATAATTTGTCCAAAACCATGCCACTGCACTGTCGAAGTAGACAATAATCATTATCTTCTTCCTTATCGTTTGGATGGCGGTTCCGCTGAGTGGTTATTTGTCTGGACTGCACTCGTGAGTCTTCGTGAGCATGGTCGGGATGGGAACCGCTGGCCCTCATGTCGTTGTGCAAAGTATTGACGTCAGTTTTACCAGGGAATCGTGGTTGGCGAGCAGATCATGGCCAAACCATCGTAGCCGGGTCTCGCGCATTTTGTCTGCAATCCGGGCAACACCACATCACCTGCGGAATTCCGTGTTGCGGACGTGCTCCAACCGGAGCTCGCAGCATCTTCGTCTGCATGACTCCGAGTCGGCGTTCCACATCCTTCGTTGCAGGTCAATACTCGGTCTAGTAGCGGTAGAGTGCCACGGGGTGCACGACAGTGTGAAAAACTTTCGACCTCAAGCGGTTGCTTATCCTCATGTCACAGATCAATAGTCATAAGTCATTTCAGCCGTGCGGCATTGATGCGAGCTGTGGCCTCTTGTGACAGGTCGCCATTGACAGATGTAACAGTGGTTGTGACAGAGATAGCCGATCCAAGATATTTAAAGGTCTTTGTTCATGGAAAGGCGACCCTTCAATGCGAATAGTGTTCCGGTCGCCTTGGTCAGTTGTCAGATATGATACGTTTTCGTGGTGTTGACCGAATTGAGCTAATCGGTCACTCCACTATTGAACATGCTGCTGAATATCATCCTATCCTCCGATACTATCATGACGTCTTCCGCGTAAAGGAGTATCCATGAGACTGGCCGTTGAAGATCCCAGTGACGGCGTCTATGAATAGGATGAACAGCAGCGGGGACAGAGCCGATCCTTAGATAAACACCTACGGTGATGTGAAAATCTTTCGATTTTCCGGCGGTGGCTTGTCCACGATTTTCTTGGACCTTCATACAGAAGCTTCACTCAGGCGATCAGCTTGTCTGGGACCTCGTGGCAGCGCAGCGCGCACCACATGACTTCGTGTGGCACTCGATCAAATGTCTTCTCTCGGTCAAGGAAAGCGACTTTTCAATGAGCAGCCCCGTGGCATGGATGGCGTCTGTTGTCATACAATTTTTCACAAAACCGGCTTGGTTGACGCAGACGCAAATGACGTCATGAATTCAGCTTCGACGACACGTCCGAACGAATTCATAGCTTCACAAAATGAGTAGAATTTTCCTGTAATTATAGCAGTCCACTGGCTGCTCTTCCTCTTCCAGATTGGTACTGTGTTGCTGTAATTCCAGTCGGAGGGATGCTCTTTTCTATGACGATGAGGTTGAGGAACTGTGTCAGCCAGCTGTCGACATTCCAACGACGTGAATTCCACAGGTCTGCTGCCAGGTCGCTTTGCCTGTCTTCATTCGCATAGGGCTTAGTTAACTTCGTCAACTGTGATCTGCTGTACACGGCCCAAGATGGGACTGCTGATAGTATCTATGGGTATGAAAATTTTTCTGTCGATATCTTCTCGAAAAATTCACGCCAGCGTTCGGAGGCTTTTTGAAAATCACAGATCAGGTGGCCGTTTTCGTCATTGACACCATAGAACTTCTCAATGTCTTCAGTCCAGTGGTGTCTTGAGTTTATCACTCGATATATGTCTCGCTCGCCTTTCCGTGTCTCCAGCTTCCGGTGAAGATCCTCGTTCTAAAAGCTAGACAACAATCTCCATGAAAAAATGACAGAAAGTGTTCGGAGGACTTTTTTCTTCGACGCATTCTCCGACTCATCCTGTCCACTCCACTGTCCAATTAATACATAACAGCCGTGTCACTGTTCCTTCTCTTACTTCTTGCTTCTTCACCAAGACCGCAGGCGATCGTTGGTCATCAATTCTGGTATTGCCGTTCCATATTCCTTCTCCATTGTTCTCGATTCATAGCCATCTCCGCGTTTGCTCGCACATCCGTCTTTCCCGTTACTTCCACAAGTGTATCCATCCAGCCTGTGCGCCGCCTTCCGCTTCCTTATTTCGTCCAGTTGTTCATGACAATTAGTCTCAGTTCTTCATCGGCTGATCCTCTGGCGATGTGTCCGAAGAAGTGAGCCTTTCTTGCTTTGAGTGTTTTCAGAAAAAGTGGGGTACTGAGTCCAATGCGATTTAAAACTTCTTCGTTTGTCATAAATTCCGTCCATGCTATCTTTAACATTTTTCTATAGCACCATACTTCGAATGATGTTATTTTCTGCAGAACTTTCGTTAGGGCAAGGCATTCAGCTCCATATTTAAATATACTCCAGACTTGCGACTTCAAAACTGTCGTTTTGACCTTCAGGCTTCAATTGTTCCGCAGTAATTCCTTGTGTCTCCAAAAACTTGCCTTAGCCTCAGGTGTTCCAGATGTAACATCTATCTCATTTTTCATATTCTCGTTTATCAATATACCTAAGTACTGGAAGTTCTTGCTTTGTTCAATTCTGCTGTTCCCTACTTTGAGCTTCATTTCTTTCTGTCCGGACTTTGTCACCACCATTCTCTTTGTTTTTCTGGCGTTTATTTCGATTGAGTACTGTTTTCCGCTTTCATAGACTTCATTTAGCATATCCTGTAGCTTTTCCTCACTGTCTGCGATCAGTAGGGTGTCATCAGCGTTTGTAATTCTGTTCTTTCTCACATACATGTATAAGAAGACGTAGAAAATATCCTGTGCTTTCAACCGTTGCATATAATGAATTAATTCACGGTAAAATATGATGATGCAATGTTACCAATATGATTAGCAACATTACCATGTATAAAATTTTGATTCTCATTTTCATAACCATATGACATTATTATCACCAATGCGCGAGGCATAAGTGGTCATGACACTCAAAACAAAAGCTAATGTAAGCGCATTTAGCCCGATAACTATACTGCATCACAGTGGCGGCTCTATGGATTTCTGTTAGGTCATGCTCATCAATTTTTTCGCATCATGAGGAAAAAAGTATGTGTGACAGCTATCATACGAGGATTTTTAACCATGCAACTGATGTAGCATAATGTAGCTTAATATCATGCAACTTAAGAAACAGTTACGAATTCGATGAACAAAATTTTAATCTCATTCCATTTGCATTTGCCCTTTCCTAATTATAATTCAAACATGCAAGCCGCCTACTTTTCACATCAGGTAATCCAGTGAATATGGTGTAGGGCTAGGCATAATTCTAATGATCTACATACTGTATCAGCCAAAATACGCTTAAAATAAAATTCCAGGCGTAGGCTACATGATTTGTATGTTTGAGTACATCCGATGATAATCTGATGCATGCATAGCCTATTATACTATTTGCTCCTAGACATATCTACATATGCAAGCATGTAGAAGACCACGGCTAAATTTAATCACCAGATAATGTATATTAAATAATATTCAAGTTCTAGTTATTTGAAGCATGCATTTAAGATAGTAAAAACACCGTCAATCGCACAAAATCACAAGCTGTATTAACATTGGAAGATATTGAATTACTTATAAAGGAAGTCAATTCGATGGGGTTTCAATCGTGCAACTGAGACTCGAGACATCTCAGGATCTCACTACACCGATAAAATCAGCAGATTGCCGTCCAATCAGCTACCGTTAGTTGGTTGAAACGAGCTATACGTATCATATGTGCTTCCCGTCCACGGCATGAGATGGAGTATGAAAATCGTCATCCGCAGACTTTGCTATTGTTCTCCCGTCAGATGATCCGGCCAATAACAAATGAGGTATGCTCGAATTGACTTGCGTTCCCCTGAATTTTTTAGAACAAGTTAGCTACTTGATAAATCTTAATTGAGTATGACCTTAATGTCACAGCAACATGATCTGACATAGTAATCAAATGCTGTCAAATGTAATCAAATGATGTTGGAAGTTTTTTTGTTGATTCAAAACTTTCCCTTTCTTGTGGTAGACATCGTTGATTTGTGTGGAGGAAAATTAGACAAAATACTTCGTCATGCTGAGCATGAAGGGCATGATCGCTAAAGCCGCCACTGCTGCATCATACTTTCTCGCGAATTGATAATGAAGTTATTTTTCCGTAAATACACTTGCTATCCCTTGCAAAAATTGCTCCTTTAAATTGTCTTCGTTGACCATATTGGACCGACTCACTGAAGACTCCGTCAGACTGTCGGCTCCATTCTCAGACATCCAAGCTCTACGCTACAACTTGCATGAAACCAACCCACTATTATTGGTGGGTTATTATTGGCATTTGGTCTATTTATTGAAAGTTGATAAATTTATCGTCTGTCAAGTTACGTGAAAGCTATTCAATCAAGTTTGCTTTTGGTTAAAAGGCAGTCAGCTTTCTAAACACGTGAACATGCCTCTGTTACTCAAAATGATGATAAAAAATAGAAACAATATTCAGCATCATGTTGAAAGAGAAGGAAGGTATTTAATGCCAACATGCAAAAGCATGGTGAGTTTTTGAAGAGGCTAAACTCCCATAGATGGTAGGCAGAAATGTCAGAAACTCTCAACAATAGATGATTGGCATATTAACCGCTAAAAGTGTCTGTACGAAGAGCGACTTGGGTGTGTCTTTTCTCAAAAATAATATACTGAGAACAAGAAACCAAGAAACACATTTATCACATGTAAAGCAAAGATGAGATTTTGTTACAATTACTCCATCTTTCATTCCATCTGCTTGAGTCCCACTGGTAACCTCGTTAAGTGCATCCAGCTTCCTTTCTCTTTTTTTATCTCTGAATACCAAGTAATGGCAAATTTTATCATATCATATTCCATCACATTCGTCTTTTAGAGTCAGTGATAATTGCAAGGAAATGTATCGATTTTTCCACTTCGTTAAACACTTCAGTCATCAATTTGACTCTTTCATCCTAAATAAATCTATAATTATACATGAATAATGTTCATTGCATATTTCTTTCTACTTTAGCAAGCAGAGAAGTCAACAAATGACTAGAAAAAGTCATTTAGGAAACAATTGACTGGATATTCGACATTCACTTTTCGTATTCTCTGATGAGAGCAATTATAAATTCGCTATTATGAATCATCATCTGAGACCAGAGATGTCTAAAACTGCATGAAGACGTATCTTCTTATGTCTTTACAAAAGGCAATCAGAATATGAACAGTTTCCTAAAAGGCAATCTGAATTCGTAGCCTGAAGAACATTTTAGGTCATAGATGAGAAATTACATTAATTATGCATTTTATGTCATTTGATTGTCGCATAAACCATCTAGGATTTCGTAATAAGATTTTGAGATGGAAATGATTAATGCATTTTCAATTGTTCGTCAATTTGTTTCGAAAAAAGAAATGGAAAGAGCGAAAGGCAGTCATAAGATCTCTCAATCGAACAGACAATCATTCACAGAGTAATTCGATAGTTACTATTGGTTGAGGAATCATGTAATCAAAGCTGCTATTTCTAGTTATTTACATGTCAGTTGTCAATTGTCAACCTTCGCCATCCTGTCTTACATAGAAGGAAAAGACTATTAAAGCGGCGACAAACTGAAATCAAATCGCAGTTGCATGTGAATGTGATAATATGTACTTGTCAAATGTTTCTGCATCATGTTTGAGGAGTCTCTAGTGAAATCAAATTTTTGAGCTTCTACGGATGCCTACTGAGGAGGGATGAGCATTTTCTTACTTAACAACTATGCAATATGCTGACTTCTATCACCACGTAGGTTTTTTCAACTCTACTGTTGTTTCACATAGCAAGTCAGAAAATCGCGACACAGGGCTATTTTGTCGTACGCTCCCCTCTGTAGAGGATCTTTTTTTTGTGGATGACAACAATTAATGTAGCATATATGCACTGTATTATGCACATGTGATAACATGATCGATAGACCATGGAAGAGACTTTCCGGAAAGAAAGTTTTCGCTAAGTGGGCTTTCCGCTGTGTAGGGGCCTCCGGTAAATGTGTTTTGTTGTGTGGGCTTCCAGTAATTGAGCTTTTCGCTAAGGGGGTTTCCGCCGTAGTACTTATGTAAAATCGGTAATTTCTCTACTATTCGTAACGGAGGTGCAATCTCCGTGACTTCAATCGTTTTTGGTTTGAATCGATGGCAGGCATTTGAGAGACTGCACACGTCACGAGATTACAGACTCTCTCCAACCCCTAGGCTATACTGGAAATAAGCATTGCATGCAGCAGTTCTTAGTTTTGAGTGATAAAACCTTTTTGGTCAATTAGTCAATTTTATCAATTCTTGATGATACCTAAATGGAGAGCAGTATAATTGCAAGATAAGAGATGATTGAAATCATAGCCTCATTCTTTCTAAATGAGGCATTTCTCTGTCATTATAAGGATTTCTAAGTCTTAATTCTCGCGTTATAATAGATTATTGCACAGCTGTATATGCGTTTAATGCGGAACTGGTAGTAGGGATAGGCCTAATTCTGGATGACAAGGTTTGTAAATCGATGAAAAATTATTCTTTTTCATTTTCTATTAATTGCCCTTTCAAGCAATAATGATTCATTTCATGATAAGAAAAAACAGTATTTGGTACAATCCTGTTAAAAAGTGATTATAAGAAGTGATTAACCCTGGCAGCTTATTTGGATTAAGGTTTTAGATTCGCTAACACGAAATCGGCAAAAAGCAATTAGGCTACAAATCAGCTGTGTCATGGCAGCTAATACTTTCGGTGCACGGAGTTTTATTCGAAAGGCATTTGAAATTTGTGGCTCATCTGTTTATTTGTTTAAGGGTTATTGATGAATTTGGTTAGGGGATGCGGGTCAACTTCAGAAGTTGTATCTCCATATGTTTCTGCAAACTTGGATATCTTTGATTTCTGACCTTTACGTTACTACAGGATTTCGATCATGACTCAAAACATCAACACACATCATTAGTCAAAATTCATTTTATATCGCATCCCTTATATAGCATAATTTTTGAAGATCAATTTTTATTGATGTTCATTTGGAACGGTAGAAATGGCAGTGCCCATCGGGAAGAGTGTTGTGGTACAATACAGTTCTGCGGTGGTTTATTGATGTGTAATAATGATCACAGTCGTAGAAGCGAGATGATGGAAATTTATCTTTCTCATTTCGAGAATAAAACACGTTTCCTGCATTGATCTCTCTTGGATGAGTGATCGTAAACAAAAGCCGTTGAATTGAAATTATACGTGGCGAAAAAAAGATTAGAGAGATAAAAGTAGATAATGTAAAGAACAAGGGTGAATAGAGTCATTATTCTACGGTGCAGACATGAACCTGAATTATATTACGAGATGAGAATACAAAAATTGGTCACGAAAAAGTTATCCCAGCAATCGAGTTGCAGTTTTGAAGATGAAAGTCTCGCGGTTTGATATTAGTTTTCTACCAGGAATTATCTGTCTGCAAAGTTCAATTTCTTGGTGATCGTAAACATTAAACTTAAACATTGTTGTCTTGGGGAATGAAGCCATCTGATTGGATTACGCAGATTCCTCATAGTTGAGGACTTATGTCATACCTCGTTGATAACTCAGTTGGTAGAGCGTTGGCCTAGAATGCCAGAAGTTTGTGGTTCAAATCGCGCATTTATTTTCCGTCAGTGATTAAACAATCACGCCAGAGTTGGAAGCGAATTGTGTATGTGCCCCCGGTCAGCAGGACCTCAGAACGTCAGACATCGGCCGGCCCTCAAAAAAATTCCAGCAACCCCTCTCCCTCAGTTTTGCTGCGTTTTCATTACCATATTTCAAAATTTTAGAAAACTTTACAGGATTAAATGGAAATTGTGACAGAAGTTTGGTAGAACTTAGTAGATGATCGGTACTAGAGGTAAATAATAGGTTATTTACTCTGTGGGAGCGTATCTTTCGAAAGCTGGCAAATTATCAATTACATGTACATTACATCATGTTAAAATTCAGGAATAATTTTTAGCTTGCTCGCTGGCAATGTTAGACGGCAGTAGCTCGCAAGTTTAAGCTTAGTAATCACTATGCCTTCCGACTTTGGTGCTGAGGCTGTACTTCTAGCAGTAGATGATGTGTTTATTGATTTTCAAAAATCTCCTGAAATTCTATAATTTGCAATAATCAGAATTTTTGAAAAATTAAGTTGGCATGCAAACACAACAACACATCGATTTCATATTATGCATTCTTGTAGTAACAATATAATCCATCATTCGCAGTTTTGTCGGTTGGGGAAAATCAGCGCAGATTAGTAGATATAATGAAATTAGGTCAATTAGTCTCAGCAGCACATGTGCCATCCGCCAAAATTGTCAAAGACGATTATTCAGATGAAGACAATTTTAGAATCTGACAACTTTTTATTTCAAAACTGAGTAAAAAATTAGCCACAAAATCGCTAACTCACCAGATGATATTTAGCTATTAGCAAGCGACGTCTCCACAGGGCTAACCCTTGTGAAATCAAAGCTGACATCAATACTGATCATAATGGTTTTTGGTTATATAATTTCCACCGATTAATAGTTGATTGGTCATCGTCATTAAAAGAAGAAATCCTGAAGTAGGCACACATGTGACAATCTCAGAAACAGGAATTGTGGCTACATCTTTGCATATTTTACTATTTTTTCCTGAGCTTCTTTACTTCCACTAATTCATGATATAATTTCACTTGCATCGTTTTCATAAGCATAGAGAGATTGGGGGCTGCTACACTTTTTTTCACAGTCAATTTCACTTACAGTTGGAAGTAAGACGTGTGCATGTCTCACCTCAAATATTATTCATGTTTGAAGTGAATGCTGTAAAGGTTGTAGGGCGCCCAAATATGAGACCAAATTAAAGAGGAGATCAACGCAGTTCTAACGGTGCCACTCCCGACCTCGTACGATGCCTAGATCCCCCTAAATTGCATGTGAAGAAAATCAAAAATCTAAAACTTTTGAATCGTCATCAACGCTCATCAATGATGGGTTTATCCAATGCCTTCGGTCATAGTCGTGAATCAAAGCGATGTCATATCGCTCGGAAACTTTGCTCTCTTAATTACAAATATTGATTCAAAAGTTTTTCCAACTGCTCAATTGATACAAAACTTTCATCAATTACATGTGATATAATTAATGGAGGTCGAAGCGGAAAAATAGACTAGTAGACTGCCTATCGATTCATTAGACGTCAGATTAAAACAGATTATGCTCTGTTCACGACTGAGGCGCGTGCAAATTGGCAACGTTTCAACTGGATGCCTGGAGGCTTCTGTTTCATGCAACATTTCAGTCTCATTTCAAAGTGTATTATGCTTGCACTCATAAAACATGATCATCCACAATGAATAAAATTGGCATTGATCTCAGAAGATGGTTTTGAGATAAAAGAGCAAACTGTAGTTTAGATATATTTTAACTTGAACTCAATAACAGTAGCATGTACTCATACTCAGGAATGGGTGAATATGCAAAGGAGATAGGTTGAGCTTCGATAGCAAATGCAAATTAATACTACGAGTACAATTAGGCTTTCTTTTCAGTAAACAATGATGATTAATAAGCGGTTAGAAAAGTTTTGCAAAATATTATGACTTAGCAAAGACAGTTTTCTCTTTACCATTATGATATTCAAATAAATTGGATCGATTGCTATGAAACAAACAGGTTATGACGAAAGGGATTCCATTTATTTCATCTAATGCTAATTCATGCTCACATTTACAATGTATATCCTTTCTGATGAACAATTTTAAGACTTATTTTCAAGAATTTGCAAAATTAATCTTTTTAAATATCATTCATTGGCCCACCGGGTATACATGCATGTTCCTCTCTCATTGTATTTTCAGTCTTGAGAAAATATGGGTTTCAAACATTTGGCTAACTTGCGGATTGAGTAATTTAATGAAAATATGTGTAAATTAGTGCATATGTGAAACTTCTGACTGACTAAAATGTTCTTCAAGCCCTTTTACGACCAATGTGAAATTCATTGCATTGTCAAAAGTCATCATGACGTGCTCTGCACTCACAACTTAAACTTTCCCCTGTGATATCTTCTCAACTGTGGTGACTTCGAACAATTCACGTATGACGTGCTGTGCAAGCATTGGTCGCCAAAGGGTTGATAAGAATGTGCTACCGCAGCAGAATAGGGGCCTACCCATACGAAAAGCAAAATCTTTTGGCAAATTTTTTTAATGTCTCATGGAATGACTCCTTGTTTCTCACACTAGCTTCCAGAGCATCGATTCGGAACTAGACAGAATAGCATGTCGAGTTTCCAAGCCGTTTAATGTTTGTGAGCTGAGGTTCCAGATCGTTCCTTCTCAATGACCTATGCTTGAAGTTAGCTAGATTTGAATCAAATGCCTGCTGATCGCTAGTCGATGTCATTAACCATCGAGTCACGGGATCACTGGATAAGTGGAATTTATAGAGCGCTGCAGCACTGATTTCAGAGATATCTTTCACCATCTCTTGTCAAACACATGAGAAGTTGAACAATTTCCAGCTGGTATAGCAATCATTATACTTCCGATTGAGAGAAAAGATGCCCATGAGGTCTAACTTATCTGGAAAGGTTAGAATAGAATATGATATCATAAAATAGAGTAGAATAGAATAGAAAAATGTATACATGTATATTTAGTACCAAATGAAAATTAAAAATTTCAAGCAAAATACAAGTTCTGATGGAACAGCAGAAATGAGATCAGTCAATTCATTGATAACCAATGTTGACATAATTACAAAACAATTTTGTCTCAAAGATGTTCTAGAAATTGGACTTTCAGTCTCGTAGAATCATAACGCGGAACAATGGAGCATAAGCGGGTGATTCTCAGCTTGACATTTGTTTTACAATGATCTGAATGCTACCAAACGTTCCGTTATGAAAATGGAAAGGTTTCTACAATTGCATTGGAACGGTATATCGATTTACGAGATCGCTTAAATAGGCGATGGACATATGTATACAGCGATTTTAGTGTGTGTTGTTGGGTAGAACACATGTGTGTGAGAGAGGAACCGAGAGTCTGTCAGAGTTTCTTTATAGAATGCCCCAAACAGACAACTTAAGTACCCGAGTCTCGCAGTGGATGTCAATCGTCTTTCTTCATTGAAGAATAACTTTTTTATGAATACGAGTGCGAACATGATGTCGTCTAATACATCATGTTCATTGCGATTTCATTTTTTGTTGAACGGCGCTATAAATCATATGTTTTGATCAATCCACCAGCAAATCTATGACAGTCGTTCTGTTCCTCTCTCACACCTTTGTTACCAAACAACACAATTCCCATTAGAGCACAAAATTTGATAATAGATAAAAAGAAAAATGCAACCAAAGTCGGTAAACTTTGGCTCCAGTGTCTTCCACAGACGATTTGGGAAACACTGCTGCCGAACTGCCGACTGTGGTAGCATATTTTGTTTTTTTATCATATGCGACCTAAAACACATGCAACTAAGAAAGGAAATAGCATTATGTCTTTCATACCAGATCTCCCAAAAACTGGTCAACTGCATTCGAAATGCATTAACCCTAAAGTTCATAGTGTTGCATTTTCGCAACATAGAATTCAGGTACTAGATTTACACATATATCCTCCGAATTTACATTTCTATGACCTGCGATCTTCTGAATTGTGATGATTCAAATAATTTGGGCCTCTTTACAGGTCCGTCGTTTGCTTTGATTTACCACAATTCTTGTAAATGTGAAATTTCAATTAAATATTTTTTCGAGTTTTTATTCATTTCATATATTTTCATGCAGATACCTACAGCAAGCATGTCGGAAGGTGAAAATTACAGGTTATCTTATCAAAATATCTACAAACAAAATCCACACGGCGCTGAATAATGAAACTTTAGTTGTACTTGATTATGATCAAATTTAGGTTTGTTGCACTTTCGCAACAGTATGCAAAATCGCACTATGTTGCATTTTCGCAACAAACCGTAATTTGAATTTTTTGTGCCTCATTAAAGCTTTCACATTGAAAGTAAGTTACAGTCTAATGACTCATTTATCGCTACTCTAGGTCTAGTGCTTTGGACGAGATATTTCCAACATCGTCATAAGCAGCTATCTATGCGTAAACTCCTCGTTTACCATTTTTTAATCACGTGACATGCGTCGGCAAAATACGCGAACAAATAAGAACTATATTATTATGTGCATTGACTTCTTCCTACCAGAGAACTTAGCAATGCCGGTGGAGATCGGTGATTCGTGTGTAGTGTATTGGGGTGGTGCTTGGTGGCCAGCAAATATACTGAAAGTGAATCTACGATCTTATCACGTTACATTCCAAGGATTCGGAGCAGAACGGAACAAAACTTATCCTCGTCATCATGTCAGAAGAAAAGCCGCCGAGTCGATTTCTATTCAGGAGATCGCAACAATGTCAACGACAGGAGATTTACCTGAAATTTCGGATGCAGAAACGGATTTTGTTATTCAAGCTACGACTGAAAGTAGGCCTAATAATTGTGACAACAGCTTAGAAGAATACGATGTTGTTTCCAATGCAGATCAACCATCGTCATCGACTCAAATCAATGTCGCACTCATCAGTGATTCTGAAAACACAGATGATACTTCTTCTGCACCAAACTCAGGTGATACCCCAACCACAACGTACTTATTTTCACCTCGTAAGTCTCAACGCCAACAAAACATAAGATTCTACGGCGACGTGAGTGACGTATCTTCAAATAGTGATTACTCGGATAGTGATGATAACGACAATGATGAAATCGATGAAAGTATGGAGGAGCAGGACGGAAGTAGTGATATTGAGGTAGAACAGAATGTAGATGGTCCACGAGAACACCACTATTTAGTGATAACGAATGGAAAATGGTGAGAGAGACTGCAAATCAAATTCGATCACCTTTGCAGTATATTACTGACTACCTAAAAGATGAGTTTCTGGAGACTGTTATTGGATTGACAAATCTCAAGGCTCGGCAAATTAATCCAAATTCAATTTTTTTTATTGGTGAGAATGATTTGATATTGTTTATAGCTGTGACCTACTACATGTCTTTGTTTGGGGTTACGAACGTTAGACGCTGCTGGAAAAATAATTCCAGGCTGAGTCAGGTAGCTGATAATATAACTGTAAATCGCTATGAAGAACTAAAACGATACGTAAGCTTTGCTGACAGCACTCAGGAACACAATTCAAAAATTTTCAAGTTTGAATATCTTGTTAACCATTTCCGCAAGGTAGCCATCAAAATACCCAGAGGAGCGTGTTTTTCTGTTGATGAACAAATAATTCCATCAAAAACTAAAAAAAGTAGCCTTCGTCAGTACAATCCGCAAAAACCCAAAAAATGGGGTTATAAAATGTTCATGATGTGTGGTGAAGGAGGTATTGTTTCAAATCTAGAGTTTTACGCTGGGAAGCGGGAGGAAATTCGGTCGTTACCACATATGTAGAATTTATTGAAATCCAGTCAGGTCGTTGCACGCTTGTGCGAGGTACTAGAGGATCACAAGAATTATAAAGTATTTTTTGACAACTCGTTTTCCTCTATCGATTTGCTTGTGTTTCTTGCCAAACGAGGGATATTGTCGCTTAGCACACTTCAGATTCGTAGAGAGAAGGGTCTTCTGTTTCCTGATGATAGGTCGATGAAACTGCAAGGTGGACGCGGCATGTCGGTCTCTAAATGTACTGTTGTTGATGGAATAGAAGTGACAGCAGTCAAATGGTTAGATAATCGAAGTGTCACTTTGGCTTCTACGTTTGTCGGGTCAGAGCCCAAATCAGATGTGGAACGCTTTGATCGTCTAAGCAAAAAAAAGATTCAGGTAGAGGCCCCTTGTTGTGTTCAGACATACAACAAGCACATGGGGTTTGTTGATTCAATAGACAATTACTTAGCCAGATTTCGGATAAAAGTAATAAGTGAATAGTTGGCTACTATATACAGTAGAAGAGATTGCCAAGACATCTCAATGCCGAAAAAGCAGTGGCTGACCTTATGGGATTTTAAGGCGGCCATCGCTCAAGAACTCGTACAGAAATCCAAATCAAGTCGATCTCCTCTGATACCACAAAAGCGACGTTCATCCATCCAAAATCTAATACAACAAAAACGTCACAAAGGCCCCACATGCAAAATGCCAGGTGTTGAATTACGTCTTGATGGTCGAGATCATTTGCCTTTCGTGCAGGATAACAGGGGTCGTTGTAAGATGTCCGGATGTTCAGGAATCGTGAACACCATGTGCCGGAAATGTGAAGTGAATTTGTGCATCGGAAAAAACAGAAACTGTTTCGTTGAATTCCACACGAAATAATCCGCTATGAGATATGTTATTCAATTTTGTAATCATGCTTGAAATTATGAGTTCTTGTAATTTTTAATAAGCAAAATGTTTTGTAACTTCTGGCTTTGTGTTTTGCAAAATTTCATATTGGGGAAAAAGAGTTGGCATATAAACCAATGAAAGTGTACACCACGATTATGATAAACAATCATACATTATCTCTATTTATCGTTCAAATATACTTGCAGATAGGCTAGGTTGTATTTCAAGTTCAGATTTGAAATTTAAGAGAATCACAAATATTTCATTATGTGTTCTATACATGTATATATTTACATATAATTGTAAATATATCAGACCACAAATTTTCATCGCAACATCTTCACAGCTGTAAAACTAGGTTAATTGCAAAAACGCAACATACCGTAAATTTGAAAATTCAAATCCGAATTAAGACAATCCACCTTTCATATTGAATTTATAAGAAAACCTTTTCATCAAACATTAAAAATATAACATTACTTCATCCAAAAAATGCATATTTAACTTTGTTGCGAAAATGCAACAGAGTGCGGTTTTGCATAGTGTTGCGATAATGCAACAAACTGATATCTATGGTATGCACACATATTTTCGAAAAAGCAAATTTTGTTTGTGCATTAGTAAGTGTGCAATGATTCAATGACGTTTGAATTTTATCAATATTTTTGTTATTTCTTATCTCATGCAGTTTAGGGTTAAAATCAGTGCGCTTTCAGGCTAAATTTGTGCACCTGAGTGTCTGCTTTTTTGTGCTTTCTATCTACCTGTTCTGCTTCCTGAAAAACTCTTAGGGCGCCGTCAATAATTTCTATCATATGAAATCGACAATTTTCGAATTTTCATTTTTTCTGATTTCTGCGAACTTTGACAAAAGCTTTTGGGCACAAAATGAGATATCAAAAACAGTTTGAGTCGAGAATATTGATTTCTTTTTCCATGAATGATCAAAGCTTTCTTGTTTGTGATCCCATCCATGCGCATTTCCCGTCTGCTCATGAACTGTTTTGATAAAACTTACGATTATCTGTGTTCAGATCATACCATGCCATCTTCCAACGTTCCGTTTGTCTTTTATGTTCATGAAGTTGATTCAATCTCATCGATTTGATTACAGAATCTTTATTGCACTAACTGCACATCAATTGATTCAGCATAATACTAATCCTATGATATGAAAGAATTTTATCTACACTCACGAGGATAGGAGTTTAAGTAAATCGGCAGCTAAGATGACTTATTGGAATCATATAAAGGTGTTATGCATCAAGGCAAGATTTGACCTCGCTTTACATGTTATCTATCTCCATGTTAGTAAATCTGCCGACAAAGAAACGGCAATAAATCTGCTAAGCAATGTAAATATGCTTCTTGTGTAGTAGAAAATGAAAATGAAATTTCACTCTGATTTCGGATAGGACTAGATATAGAGCAATCTTGCAACTTTTAAATTTTGGCAAATATTCAGCTGATAACAATACACTTTCCCTTTTCAGTCCCTGGATTGTACCCGGAGGATGCTGGCATACTGTGAGGAAGTAAGTTCAATTTAATGCGATTTTTAATACATCAAGAGAAAAATGAAGACATTTCGGAAAATTAATTTTTATCGTGACTTGAGGGAAGAAGAAGAGCCTTTACACAATAAGTCACCTAGTAGAGGATGAAACGTAAGGATGAAGAAATGTGAGGAAATATGTATGGAAATGATTAAATAGAATAAATAAACAATTAAAAGTATAGATAAAGATATACGTACACGTAGATATTAAATTACTCGTAACTAAATTATTAACAGTGGAGTATTCTCCGCAACTGCTTCGGGGCATTCGGCGCAGAGCCATCAATAATCTAACTGCACCGCAATCCTTAATAATTTATTTAGGAAGTTATTGACGCAAGTTTCAATAACGAGATGAGACAGGCAAATAAATAGACAAATGAAGAAACATATATAGAATGCAATGCAATAATAATATGAAAGGTAAAATAAAGGTGCTTAGTTAATTAAAGGCTATACTATTTATATCATGGAGATCGAATATCATACATGTACATGTTGACATATGATCAGGTGAGATAAATTAAAGAGGATATCAAGTTGAAATATTAACATGAATACTTTTGTACCAGTGTTTTTCCTCAATATATTTGAAACATCTCGAGAAAAAAAATTTAAACAGATTTCATTCAATAATTTTATCAGTTTTCCTTGAATCTGATGCTTATTAAATACATTTTCAAACTTTGATTCATTACACCTATATGTAGTAACTTGAATTCGAAAGTGTACTGCATAAAAATGAGTGACAATTTAAGAATAGCGATTTTAAAACTGACATCAATGTGTGCCAAAGCGAACATTGAAAATTGACTCTGATCAAAATGTCGAAATGAATTTGAATGTATATGCAAATCATAGCCAGTCTATTCTTAAGCTTTGAATTATTACATGAGCAATGTCGACCTCATGAGCATGCAAGTGATAAGTTTGAGAAGTTATAGATAATAAGCAATCAAATTTGACGGAAGCTACGGAAATATTTTCATTAGATTTTTCGCAATTTTCTGCTTGATTTTGACTGATGCATTAACGTTATGATCATACATTTTTGACAGAGGTTGGTGCAATTCGAAAATTAAAAGTCTGGGTGCTGGTCAGCCGATTCGCTAGATCAAAAGTCGGATGCAAATAGAGTGATTAAGTATGTAATTACCTTATCTGCATTGTGCTTGCAAAATGCAGCATTTACTTATTAATACAGGTGTACTAGGCTAGACGACTTGTCAGTAGTGCGTTTGAAGTGATATTCAATGAATGCCCGTCGAAATTTCAATTAATAGCTAATTGCAAATCTCAAAAGTCCGATGTGATTAAGCCTATCCGAATTGAGAAAAATGATCTCCGATCTGTGATTATCTAACTACATCTGCAAATAGATTATGATCTAAAATAAAATTGAATTCGATTTATGTCATCGTGGATTTTCTTTGCTACTCAGGGAAATCGACATTGTCTGTAGTCATTTACAAAATGATTGTAGCTTACTAGATAAAATCTTTTCACCATTGACTCCACAAAACACAAAAATAAGAAATCTAAGTATAGAAAAACAACACGTAATTGTGAACGATTGTGGACCCGAGTCTTTCTGAATTCTCTTCAACCACACACACGTCCTAGTATATACTTTGATAGCATGCGAGTTGGCAGCTTTTCAGCACAGCACCACAACGGCAAAATGTCTCTGGGAAGCAGTTCACCAATAACTCCTAAGGTCGCTTATATTTTACTATCATTTCTGATAAGTTAAAGGCCTATAACAACATGCTTCAATTCGATGTGACCCCATGGTGCGTCCACCACACTGTGAATTAGAGCTCGGAAGGAGGATTCAACCAACTACATGGAAGAAACTGCATGTGGAACAATCTTAACCGGTGATTCACAAAGAAGAATTTTGCTTTTCATCAACGGCTCTGGAAAATCTGAAGGAATTCTCGGAGAGAGTGCATTTCGACCCGAATGCAGATTGTGCATCACATAAGTGAACAATCTAGCATTATTAGATGGAAAAATGCCCTTTGCATTGCCGGAAAGCTATTTTAGTTTTGGATCAACAAAACTAACTGCTTAATTTTACTCGAGATGGTAAAACGATGAAGACTACAATAGTGCGGGCTTGCAATTCGCCGACAAGAAGGAAACCCAATAAGGACCGACATTGAATCTGGGGTTGAAAAGTAAAAAGACACGAGGAAGACCGAGGAAGAGAGTGTGAAGAAGGACGCAGATAGCTTCGCGGTGGATCTGGAGCAGGACAGTGATTGAACGTAATTAGAGAAAAGATGAAGAATCGTTTATTTGGGGTGTTTTTTGGCTCAACAAGTGTTCACAGCAGGTGCTTAAATGCTCTATGTCAAGTGTCAAACATAATGCCGTACACACAGAGATAAATTGCTTTGTCTGCGTGCTTGGGTCTAGAGATGACATTTTTTAGTACTGGTGGTCACGGCCAGAACTCGTCTCGAAAGGCAAGAAAATCAATTTTCTATTGAACGTAATGCGAATTCAAGTCTGAATTCTGAGGAACCTGAACATTGACAGCATGAAAAACGTACACATCCAGCAAATTTTGATCGTGAGAGTCGAACGGTGTAAATAATATTTCCCTTTGACGAATTTATCACTGAGGAAAATTGAGTCAAAGATACGCACTTTTCACTTGACAGGCCTGCCTGCTATCTGTCTGAGGATTGTGTGTTCGCTGATACAAGCTACTTCTGTAATGCGCGAGCTTGGCCAATGACGCAAATCTAAGAGAGACGAATATCTACAGTGTATGTCCATTTCTATCGCTTGCTACATCAATCACAAAAACCTAACTGTCTCAAAGATGAAGTTGTAAAAATGTTTCTAGAATAATACCAGAATAGAAAATCTCATTGAAGTGCTCTAAGAATTTTACAAAAGAATTAAACGTAATTTACGGAAGTTCTATGCATCGTAACGCGTTGGGAGTGGAGACATTAGCATGCAATAGCGTCAGCGTCGCCTCGCAGATTTGAGCCATAAGCTTTGGGTCGAAAAGTCCGAAAACATGTACCAGTAGTCTTTCATGTGTTGATCTACAGAAGCAGTTCATTGTACAATTTATCCAACTTTGGCATAGCCCATACTCGTAACACATACAGTGAAAAACTATTTTTTTGAGATACTTTTTAAATCAAATTGAATAATGTAGAAGGTCAGTCAGCAAAGCTGCAACGTGAAAACCGATTACTCAAACTTAGCACTCGTGCAATACCGGCGCCATTTCATGAATGAAATAATAAAATGACCATCAAAATGCTTTCATTCAGTTAGACAAGGATGATGTCAACCTGTCCGAATTCGACTTTCAATAGCCGACTTGATTATCAAAAATCGTTTGTTGGCGATTGTTATTCCAATTCGATTAGATATAGTCGGATATTCTTGTCTGATTGGCCACCTCTGATTTGTGAACACAAATTGCATGGAACTGTTAGTTTGAAGTCTACTTTTAGTGTGTCTTTCATGATACTTGAGATTCTTGTACAGGACCTTAAATCCTGAGTCGAAGGATGTAATCGGATTCGTCCAGACGAACAAAAGGCTGGATTCAACAATGTGAGAAATCTCGGAGAACACATGTTCTATCTGCTCCTAATCAAGCTCAGCTATACTACACCTGCTGAATCAATTATTCAGTACCTAGCTTGCTGAGCTGACAATACTCAGACGTTATTTTGTTTTGTGAGTCAACTCAGTTTTTTCTGATAGCGATTGGAAATAGTGGAAATGATAAGCCAACGGTTTTGAATTTTGTATTCTATTGTCTCTATTCCTACTATTGTTTACTTCATCTTGGAAACTTCCAATATAAGTTAATCTATAAATACAAATAAATAGCGTGGATTCCTAAATGAAATTGAATTTTCAAAACGTGTTCAACCATCTGCTATTGACAATGCTATAATCTTTTTGCTTGTAATTTGCATAAAAAAGTTGGAGCAAGCTGAAACAATGAAATGGACTTTTGGTGATGGAGTATTAACTGTCATGTACACATCTGCTGATGATTTTATCGACTTTTTAGACTAAGTCAACGCACTTTTGGATGAATAGTTCATCACTAAGTTAATACTTTACAGTTTCTCATGTGGTCATAAGCAATCGACAATATCGCTACTTGTACTATCCGGCAGTACTTTAATTAGAAGTGAAATTTTTTCGATTAATTTTTAGGAAAAGCGATATTTGAATATATCAAGAAATGATGGAATGTTCGCATGCTTTTGCTGTGCCTGACAAAGCGCTTCTCTTTCGTCAGAGACATTTCTTTTCTATGCGCAGTAATGACTGTGAAAATTTGGAACAATGACAGTTAAAGCGGAGTCGTAGTCGCAGAAAAGTTAGCGATTCCGATTAGACTCCCCGTTGTCCAATCTAGGAATAATTTTCAGATGTTTGAAGGCCGTTCATTTCAATAACTTTGATATTCCATCTTGGGTATAGTTTTCTCTTTAATATTGTAATATCTAATTATTGGTATTGATTCAAATTTGCCATGCATTCTCAAGTATTAGCTTTGTTTACTAGTCATGTATAGCTCAATTCCACAAAAGAAAGGCCAAGCTTACGTAGACCTACATAGGCTTAAATTCAGCACCCTATCTGCTGTGACATGAGTTCATCTTTAAAAATCAAGTATTAATGACAGGAGATCATCAACTTCAAAAAAATTAAAACAGTTCAGACGTAGACACGACAAGAATCAGAACACTTCCAGCCACCTTAACCTACACAGTACACAGCCCTGACTGAACTATAGAAACTTTCATTACTACCACTCCGAATCGTGTAAAATCCGTAATTCTCAAACGTAGTACATTAGGCCAGGTCAAACTTTCGATTAGATTTGACAAATCGGTTTCAGCAAACTGGTTTTGATAAAACCGTTTTATTAAATCGCAGCAATATTAAAGCGGATTACTGTAAACGCATGTTTGACCTCATGTAAATTTGGATTAATTAAAACCGTTTCAATAAAACGTCCGTTTTGTTAAACAAAACCATTTTTAAACGGTTTCATGTAAATCCGAAGTTTGACCTCCACTGTTCTGGTAGCATAATCGGTTTTGTTAAATCGATCTTCTGACCACTTTGGCTTTATCAAAACCAAGAACTTCGTCAAATCGATACGGATTTGTTAAACGACCGCAAGTGAATGGCATTGACAACTTCGCGTCATGCTAAGCAATGTGAGATTTGTTAAACCACTAGGTGGTTAAATAGCGTAAATCGAAGAGAGAGGTCAGAAACACGATTAAACATGTCTGCGAATCTATTGGCTATAAACTATGATGAATAATCTCATAATGCTTCACTTACCTTTCTGTACTCCTTAAACAAATTCTCCAATCGGACATTCATTTGCTCACTTTTTCTTCCTCCTTCTTCCTTGATCTTCTTGAAAGATTCCTTTTCAAAAAATTTAATCCTGCTGTCAACATGACCTTTCGCAGAGGCATAATCGAGGGCGTTGTCAATTACGCCTTCCAGCAGCGAAATAGTTTCCGGATGACCCCATCGCCTACCACGTGTTCCTTTCTTCATGTTCATCAATGTCATATAACGATTTGATAAAACGCGTTTTATATTTTCATGATTGATCACATTTCCACTGTAATTTCTGTTCACAATATTCGATGAATCCGATCTTGACATCGAATGTTGTTCAATCGAAATCTTTGGACACCATGAAATCCTATCTTTGACCTCAGCAAGTTTTAGCTTTGACAAAGCCGATCACATGTACCAGACAGTTTCATCAAATCGCAATATCATGATCGAGTGTCGAAATTGCGGCTATATCGCGATTAAATGCTTGCGATGGTTTAACACACAAAACCGATTTATTTATATAAAACTGATTTGTTAAATCTAATCGTAGTTTGACCTGGCCTATTGTATACTATTTGAAACATTTGCAGTCGACATGTATTTAATCATTTCAAAAAGCACTGCTTTGATCCCTGTTGGAGGTAATCGTGATTAGACATCTTTCACAAGAGTGAGTATGATAATTTATTAATAATTTCATTGACATCACAAATGCTAATATAGTGGCTGCGGAGTCTGTATTTTTGCCGTGGTCGGAAAAATGCCGCACCCGTAGTCAGAATTTGAGTTTTTATTAGAGATCTGCAGTCGGAGTCGGACTCCTTATGCCTGGACTCTCAGCCAGAAAAAGTGTCGAATGGCAAAAAACATTTCATTGAACTTTCGAGCTATGAATGATGCAAAGATTGTTCCGTCCATTGCATTTGGATGAAGTTGGAGGTGTAGTCAACATAGAATTTAGCGATTTATATAGAAAATTTTGCAGATTTATTGTAGCGATAGCAGAATATCGAAGAATACCGCCATTTCACAGTGATATTGTCTTTGCTTTTGCCTAAGTTAACGGCCGACTGCATTATCATTGTATAAGATGACTACTCAATAATGCAGCGGTGGGCAACGCGTGGCCCGCTGGAACATATTGGGTGGCCCGCCACCACTTCTCACATCTAAAGTGGCCCGTTGACATTATTTGTATCGATGATGTGAAAATTATTCACTCCGACTTCGACCTTTGAGAGGTGTTTCTAAGGGTGAGGGATCCTCTAGAGATATCGAAGCCATTAATTAGCAACTAAATGAGAAATATGATGGTACAAAAATGATACCCAAATGATTCAACCATGCTCCTTTCGTAATGAATATCTGCCCGCATAAAAGCAATTAAATGGGCATCACCTGCGCGAGTTTATGCTAAGTGACGTGGTATTCGATGCCCTATTGAGCATGCTTCATTGTGTAATAAACCACGCCTCAATGAATCTATAGATGGGCTATAGAGGATAGACCTTAGCTACGTTTGCAGGAATCCAACCGTATGATTTTGATAGGCCAACATTTGTTTTCAAATATTCTTGTGTGTGTACCTATTACTTCACCAATATATTTTGCAATCGATTGGTGCAAGTGCACGACTACCGATTGTGGAGCCCATGAAGGGGTTTGAAAGGTGTTTAAGCTTGGATAACATATATACACATGTAGTATGATCAATTGCAGCATGATCAATTTCAACTTGCACGGCTTTCAGGCGGATAGTTGCACTGCAGATACAGACCGCCGTTTTTTTCGATGAAATAAGGTAATAATGCTAGCCACATCACCAAAAAGTAAATTACCGATTAATTACATAAAGGGAAAGCTTTTAGGATTTGTTGTAGGCCTATTTGCTCTTCAATACTTACACGAATTCTAAAATGTAAATTATCATTCCATGATTTCAAACAAATTAGTTGCGTACATTACTGCTGTATGCATATAGGCCTACATGTAGAATTTTACTATGTAATGCGACCACTAATATACTGTACGTATACAGTGCAGCAGCCCCTACATGCACTTAAAAGTACGAAATAAAAGAATTTTAAGCCTTCTTCTGTCTTTTAAATTTGGTGGCCCGCGAGGCTTCTCGTGGGCCACTGCCTGTGGCCCGCTATCCCACCTTGGTTGTCCACCACTGCAATAATGAATGAGAGAGAATGAACTAAATTGCAAGGTATGTTCTTTGTTATCTGCTAACGTAAAGCTATTCCGGTGTGACGTAATAGTAAAGATCGTAGCAATTGCAGAGGTTCCAAGAGGAAGCAATAAAAAGTGCTGAGTTATTTCATAGAAATCCCACTTTTCGCTTTGTTTAAAGGCTAGAATGGACAACAGCTGTTTGTTGATGGTAATTTCAGCCTCTCGTCTCTATGCGCCGATTGCCAGATCTTTAGGATAAGCAAATTATAGAAACATGCAACAGTTGTAGATTCTTGTTATTTTTTCAATATGCTTTCATATACAAAGACAAATAATAGTAGTCTTGAATATTTACACGGTGCACCGATAAGCTGCCGGTAACCTTGATGGGTACCTTTGTCATTAAAACACATGTCTACGACTTTCTATTGTTTCCAATGTTCATGACCGCTCTAGTTCTCTATTACGAAACTTGTGGTCTACAGATGGCTTGCGACACATGGGGCGTCGTCAGTTAATCTACAATTCTGGTAGGAAACTTTGGTTGTTATTCATGCTTAGCGGATTTACTAACCATTCTACAAGCTCTTTTGAAAGGATAGTTGATAGTTGATAGTCCGATAGTTGAAATTGCATTGCTTTAACATCCCACAGCAAACTGAGAGATGCAATCCAATGCAGCTCATTGTGATATGTGACAACTTTCCAGATCGGAAACTTCTATTTGTTGAATATGAATTAGAATATCAGTAAAATTACAGCAGGATTGAGTTCCGAGATTGACACCATTCAGAAACAAGGGTTAGTGAACAGAAATAGCTTCACACTAAGCATAGCGTGTAGGATATGATTACTGATGAAAGTAAAGTTCAAAGTGCTGATCTCTAAATGCTCTAAATATTTTGAGAGTTAATGCGTGTCAGACACGTAGAAAGCTCTTTAGAAAGCAACAAAACCTCTGCTACTTGGAATGATTGCACTCATGGAAAGCATAATTTCTACGCATTAATTTCTCTCTTGTTGAGAATAACAGTCTACCTTTGAAATATGACTGCTTCTCGATCACGAAAATTGCAAGGAATTCAAGATTCATTTCGAGATAATTTCTATTCATGGCGATCAGCTCATAGCTCGACTATAACACAGAATAACATTTTTTAAGAGCATGCGTTTGCTATAAGTACAATCTAAGAGCAAAGCGTGGGCACAGCCAATGATTTACTACATGTAATGTGGGCAGAAGGAATATCTTATGCACAATCCTGCACAATCAGCACACAGCCACGCAGGAAGTTTGCCCATCGATGCAATCTGCTCGACAATCATTTGGTGCTATTGTGGCGAGCTATTAGGACGGGAGCTACTGCCACTTTCTTCATAAATTCGCGCACAAATGGCTTAGTAGCATGATCTTGAAACACTGAATACAAAAATCAAATTTTTGAGTGTCACAACCAGTCGCTTTCGGTTATAGGTAAGGTCAAAGGATTCCAATTGGAATCCAATGGTAAAATTCAAGAAATATCTATGGATTGTGAAACATTTGGCAATTTTCTTACATTTTCCTTTGCAGAAAAGAAACTCTATCAGAATGCCATGAAATTTGAAAGATGATTGAGTTCAGAACATCAACTTCGATATAAAAGTTGAAGTGAGCCACAAGATTCAGTATTTGATGTTTGAAAGCCTCTACGAAATGAGTAAAATCGCCAAAATTAAGTCAAAACATAAAATTTACTCATTTTGCAGAGGCTCTCAAACATCAAATACTGAAAAGTATAAAAAATGTAAAGCAGGAGAATATAAGTCATTATTAGTATAGATTACGCTCTTTCCAGTGCATTGGAGTAAATATTCTCCCGCGCCGGCAATAATCTGCTTTACAGATCGAATAAAGTGATAGGATATCTACATGCACGAAGACAAATGAATACAGGCTGTTTATTGTAGTGAATGCTATGCAGCATTATTTCATTGATACCGTCCCAGAGCCGGCAACAATCGTCGTTGTTGCTGGCTTCTGAATTTAAGACCACCATCTATGCATATAGCCAGAAGCTTCCACAAAATTCTACATGTACATGATTCATAACACGCATTTACTACAATAGTAATCATGTCTAGCTTTTTCAAGCATCAATGATGCTTACAGCATCGGCCGCCTTGCAGCCTCGGCTGTACGACTCATTGATGCTCTCAAAATCTAGGCATGATTGATATATTGTGCGTAATTGAGCTATGTGAGCTATGGTATGATGTAATGTATGATAAATATATAATTGCAT
This sequence comes from Prostheceraeus crozeri, assembly GCA_907163375.1. Classification (NCBI taxonomy): domain Eukaryota; kingdom Metazoa; phylum Platyhelminthes; order Polycladida; family Euryleptidae; genus Prostheceraeus; species Prostheceraeus crozeri. The sequence continues at coordinate 106,882 of CAJQUW010003709.1, read as the reverse complement.
TATATATAATATAACATAATATGATATAAATATAATGATAATTGCCTTGTATTCTTTGATAACATCTATAGCTAGCTGATGAAGTCACCTTTGATGTCTATTTCCGTCATTAGTGGTGCGCTTCCGTCATTACTGGTGTCCTTTTGCATTGGATGCATAGGAGGAAGTTTTGAGTTATCTATAACAAAACGACATTACCGGTGTCAAATCTCATAAATAATGTGGAAAAAGGAAGGCACCAATGCATCCCGTAATGATGATATCTCTATCTATGCATGTGAAAGACATTTTTGAAATTTCAATCAGCGTATGTCTACCTGCGTATTCATAGCATTGCTGCCCGCTTTTTCCTACATTGCTTCCCAGTTCATTTCAATTACTCACAATATTATTAACATAGTTTTTTCGGGCGTCAATGTAGGACATTTTCAGGCGCCCTCCAATGTCCTACTGTACATTGTTGCCCAAAAAATCCATGTTTATGTTATATTGAACACTTTGAATTTTATGCTCACTTTGGAAGCAATAATCATTCAGCTTTATTTTCCTTCACTGATGCTTCATTTTCAAGAGAAAATATGGCACTGCTTTCAAATGACAAACATAATTTAAGTGAGATAGAGTTCTTTATTTTCATACTTTAAGTAAAAAATGCCTTCGGTCTTCGTGCTTTATCCTCTTAAATTATTCGAAATTGGTACTCTATCTAATAATTAATTGCCGCAGTAATATGCTGACTGAATTGTGGTTCATTATGAAAATCGATTTGACTTGCTTAACAAAACTTTTTCTACAAATTGATTTATTATCTATCTCTCCGAAACTGTATTATCAAGAAAGTTTGTCAACATTTCCATTTATGCTGATACGAGATATCAGTTGCACTCATGACAATACTCTGCAGGAATAGCAATGAAATAGAAGAGAATTGGAATAAATAGCATTATATCAAACGATGTTACAAAAATGCAATGATGAGACATTTGGGAACGCAAGAAAAATATCCAAGCGTGTAATGGAATGACAAGCTTCTTTGACATTTCTGAATTCATTGATTGATTTATAGAATTGTTGGAAGATATGTATACTGAATATCAAAAGAAACTTTTCCATTCTTCATTCAGTACTGATAAAAAGTATTCCAGTTACGGATTTTTTATGAACGCCAACTCGCATTCTCAGCATTGTTAAATGTGTAGGCGCTACACTAATTATGTTACATTTTGTGAGAATGACACGATCGAAAATTTTTGCATATGGAAATAAATCGTCTGAAGAAACGTAAAACTGATATCTGTGGGATCTAACAAACCTTACTATTTAGCCCTCGCCCAATTTGGTTGTTTTAACGAACGCGCCCCGGGGAAACGAAGGGGGCGATAATTCCTCCTGTTGACCTCCCAAACTATTACATCAATTTTGCCAAGCCACATATCAATCGAATAGGCATTGAAAGGGGATTCAGAAAAAACAACATTACTTTTATTTTTAAGGTTATCCCTGGGCTGAGGTGAAGGTTAAACAAAGGTAAAGAAACGCCAATTTTCAACAAATTTCCATTCGATCACTATTTGAAATGGAAAGTGACAACAAAAACTAATAAACCATGCACCAATCGAAAGATCTGGTCAAGGTGGTTAATAAGATGATGATTATTAATCGTTATGAGATTACATCATTATATTAGATGAGGTCAAACGTCAAATATTTGAAACTTTTAGTTCAGCCCAAATAGCACTTGAATCCCACATTTTTGAATTTAGTTTCTGTGGTGAAGAAACAGCACCATTCGGTGAACTTTTATCGAGACAGTGAGGCTAAAATCAATATGATTCTGAAAAATTTCAATAATTGCTTATTAGATGCAGAAATAAAAAGTGCAAAAATAATAAAAAATCGTATTTGAAATTTGACTTCACATATGCATACATAATAAGCAGATAATTTCAAATTCAAAGATTTTGCATTTATGAATACCTCTATATTAATAGGAAGAATCCCATATGTAATCTCAACATATTTCATCAAGAAGTGATGCCAGAATATACATTAGAATTGGATATGTACCGAGATCAGTCAAGATAATGCAAGCAAATTTTAAAATAGCTCTCACGCCAAAAATATAGTGCCAAATTTATTTTCCTTCCGTCAAAAGTTGTATAACACGCAGAAACTAGGCCATTAGAATTCTGTTGACCATAGCTGCTTGGCTTAAAAGATATGAAGAAAATTCGCAAGGGTGATGTGAAAAGTGCACCCCTCATTGAGTCGAAGGTTGAGACGCATCATCCTAAAATGCTGTAAATATACTTTATGTTAATATTGCAAATATACTGTAAACACTGAAAATGACGGCATAAATTGTTCTTCACATTTCGATGGTTTTTAATAATCCTAATAGAAAAATCTTAAGAAAAATTTTGCTTTTCTGTTACCCACTCCTTTCAACTGTGTTGTGACGTCATGAGTCATTAAATTATGAAGTCGTCAAATTGATCTACTATCAGTCATTTTCTGTGAAACTCAACACTTTGTATGTATGAAATTCTGCGGGTAAGTTCCGCAACCTACCCCTATCCTGGATTTCTTGGAAATGATAATTTATTTTCGAATCGAATACTTGTAACTAACAACTATGGGAACTCTTCATTGCGAAGCAAAGTAGACAGGAACATCCCTTTCGGTTTTTCTTCAGAGCATGCATTTGGGTGAGTAGCAACTCTATGGGAACTCCTGAATACACATTTGGATGTGAAAACGTGAAGACAAACACGGCACCTTTCAGAATGCAGATATAATCGATTCACAAGATTATCAGTGATAGATTTAAGTCTCTAAAGAAAATACTAGCGGTGAAATACATTTTCATATACTATCTTAACGACATTATTTCCTTGTATTTGGTATGGTAATTGTTGCTACCAAAATCGATTTGAGTCTCGAGGCTAGACAAAGTTTCTTGTTGACGTTTATCAGATGGGGCCCCCAGATCCTTTCTCTTCTTTGCTGCTGCGCAACCGTTGTATTCATAACTCCTCAAATTCCTTAGCACTGTAGAAATAGTGCAAGATCAGAGAAATTCGAATTATTTTCAACAGTTCTGCGAGTTGTGCTGTCTCAATCCCGCTTGTTTAACAGCTTGTTAAATTTGGGAATTGCGTAGAGAGGATGCTTGGGTTTTATCGTCTCATTGATGCTTGAACTTTTTATCACTCGATGCCAGATAGATTGGAGGAGAAGACAGAATTATCCACGGAATATTCTACATGACATCCTGTTGAAACCGCGTCCAATTGAAAATAAACACGGCAGACTAGAGGTGAAAACCAGATAATTATTTTATCAATGATGCTCGATTAGCTATCAGTAATGTGAGGAATATAGATTGGAATTATTATCTCATTGTATGTTTTTAAGTCCAATATGAATTCTTCATTACATGCCTAGCACACTCGAAAGCTGTGTGGCCCTATAGCTTCAAACAAGCAACTCAAAAATCAATGCATAACATCTATTAACATTAAATAACATAACGATATAAGTGAATGAAACGACCCGCCGAAATTTCCAAATCTAAGCTTAATTATATCAAAAATGTCAATTCTGAAACCGATGGAGACATAGAAAGCGAAATGTTCTTCGCATTAGGGAAACATGTTTCCCATTCCTATAGTATGATGTAAAATAAATGTCAACCACAGCTCAATGTCATTAAATTAGAAACAACTTGATATAGTCTTTTTTAATAGAGCATATATGTAGCATTCAGTCCACAAATCAGTGGTCATAGATACATGTGGTTTGGTAAACCAAAAATAGGCATCAAGATGTATCACTCACTGTTGTTGTCAAAACATTCTGTCAAACATTGATAGTGAGCTAATTGACGATATTCAAATGGTAAGTTGGCAAAGATGATGCAATAGAGAGTAACTTGTCATCATGGAAACTAAATTTGCTTAGATGAAATTACAATTGCTTCGTTATATGAGATTGAAGTTCGTCAACAGTGCTTGGAAATTTAAATGTTATATATTTGCTTTCCCATTCCATAAGATATTTAGCAGTTGATTGACGGCTTGAGAGCTTTTGTCACATTTCAGTCTAACAGTTAGAAATCATGAATTTGATGCAGTTAAGAACTCTAACCCTTGCACTACCCGGGATATTTTGAGCTCCGAAAACTCGGGGGAGAGACTCCTGGAGCTCCCCTCTGTTTCTGATGTTCCCATGGCTTATTCGCTCCAAAAATTGCAGTGCACTTCAATTTTGGCGTTTGCTCGTTCCAATGGTGGCATCAGTTTTCATCAACTCGGTTATCTTGATACTATGAATAGCAATTCAAAATTTTTATTCCATTTATTTCTCAAGAGCTTGATGTTTTGGGTCTGCCTATCAGTTGGAAATAAATAGTATATGACTTTGATCAACGATGCTTTTTGATCAGTTACTGCACGAAAACGTCTTATGACGATGTTTGTAGTATGTTTGATTGCATTGAGATAGCTTGGCGGCGCTGAATACAACTGAAATGGAGAGTTTTGAAAATGCGTGTAAATTTCTTATACTCTGCTAATATCTTAGTTATTCATCGTACAGATAGATGGTGCTGGTTCACTTCATCGACCTGTCGACCTGGTCCCAGGTAATTTGGATGATATTCGCTCAAGAGTATCATGAATGCCTATAATATAATGCATGCAGGAGTATCATAGATAGTTTAAAACATAAATTAATTCATACTCACACGCCTTCTCATCGAAAAATTGTGATTTGTAAATTGAACGATTTTCATATTTTGAGCATCTCTCTGTAAATACGAAAACGGAAACAAGTTTATCATGTCATTTTAAAGCTGAGAATGCAAGCTCTCAAATGATGTATGGCAAGTTGTTGTGCGACACGGTTGGAATGCATAAGAATCGATTGAATTCCAGCGAAATTTAGGTGGTCCGTTTTTTTATCAGCTCTGTATCATTATTCTAGTACGTCATTTAATTCTTTTCGGTTTTGTGCTATCTAAATGTCTTTCATTGATTGCACATTGGATAGGTTTTACGGGTGAGTTGGATAGATAGCTAGGTCCAACTATTAGGTAATGACTTATTTATGATTTATCCTCAATGGTCTACTTGAGTTGCCTTAAATGCGGACATTAAGTGCATTAAATTCACATTCATTGGAATAATTTATCTTAAAGTACAACCAACAGGCTGGAAACGTTTTCAACAATACTTTGATATACTGTATATTGCCAAGAAGTTTCTTTACTTATCTTCAAATATGAACATTCCTCTTTACTATAGACCTACAGTATCCAAAAGAAATTAGAACTAGTAAAATAATTTTCTGTCAATTTAGTACCCCGCCAGTCAGAGCGAGTTTCTTTAGGAACGAAGCCGAAAATGGGACTTTCACAGAATGATGAACATCTTGCGGCCTCTACAATTCCGCTCGTCTTCCGAGTTTCTTGTCAGACAGAGTCAAAGAAAACATGTGTAAATCCAACGGGGAGCTGATTGAAGTTTTGAATAAAAATGTGATTTCTATGTTGTCTCTGATTAATTGAAAAGTACTAAGTCTAGAGCCATAAGATTTAAGATAGAGTGTCTTCAAGTCATTTCCTGTCATATGTATTATAGATGAACCTGACCGGACCACCTTCCAGCCGAACCCGAACCGAAAGTTTTACCGATAAACCCTTAAAAAATAATTGAAAAATCAAATCACTGCGATCGTAGAGAATGTATTTCTCCAATGTTCGGACTCGTGCCACTGTAAAGGAAACTAAATGAAAAGAAATTCCTCCTTTTAACTATTACAATCTGTATACATTTTCCACTTATGTCATAGGCTAATGCTACTTGATCGTATCCTTAAGTCTGTGAAGTGTGAATGTCACCACACATTGTTAGAATACATTGATTGATTAAAGTGGCATTTCAAGATGGATGTAGTTATTAATAACAATAGTGATAATGAAGACATATTTCTTAGCTACATCAGTTCGTTATACTTAAGTCATTGTAATGCACATTTTATATTGGAATATGGCATGTTGTTAATAATAATAATACAATTATTACTATTATCACTTCTTGATATTACAAAATAGACACCTATAGACACCCGTAAAAAGCTGTAGTTTGATGAAACACTTATTTATATGTGAAAAGCATATTTCCAAGTATTCTAAGCATCATCAATTCATGACCCGAAAACAAACCGCGAATATTTGCATTGCAGTTCAAACCGAGCCCGAAATATATTTGTAGATCCGACACGAATCCGTATTCCCCATCCTCTACTGTGCGTGTTATTATCATACTTCTGGTGGGCGATGTGCATGTATGTGAGAATGTGGTTAGAGATGGCAACAATTGGTCAAAATGTTGTGTTTGTCGGTTGCTTAGGACGCTTACTAAATCCAAATGTGCCCAGTTCCTTGACAAAAGTGCATGAACACATGCGTATATGGCTTTCAGGCATTTCATCTTAAAATTGTTACTGAGACTTAGTAGGCACTTTTCATTCAATCAGAGAAAATATAATCGCATTTTTTTACCGGAAGCCTAAAAGAAGTGCAGACCAGCATATTATTTGTAGACATCGGATGCGCTTCACTCTGTAAATGTCTGATTTTCGACCTCGTTCCCTCAGTAGCTTGTTCTGGAGGCCGGAATAAATGTGCTTTTTTCTTACCATATCTGCTTGCCATCTGCACCCAGCAGCAGCTAATGTCGGTTCTAGAGAGAACGTGCTATTGCTAGTTATTACTGTTGATGAGCAGTAGCTATTGATGGGAAATGCAGTTTTCGTAAAAAGCAAACGCCAACAATTGTCTTTTTACAAACATACATTTTAATAGTTTTCAAAGTGACATATGTAGGTGAGCATTTTACATTTCTAAACTATGCGGTTGGGGAAATTGCATCACAATCGTTCGATATGGTCTGCCCAACGATAGACTGTCATTTAAATGTGGAGGGCATGCACGCTATGCCCATCAATAGGCCTAAGTGCCTTTGCCACACGACTAGATGATGCTGATACGCCGCGAGTTGCAAGAATAGAATTTTCTGTTTAAGTTACGACTACCTGGCTTGCCTTTCCTCTATCGCGATATTAGGGAAATGTGACCATTAAATAACTGACCGCGCGTGCTTCGTATATAGCTATTTAATGATGATGAAACAGGGAAATCTTGTCATATTATTGCAGAGTCATGACTGCTGATTGTGAGAATTATCAAATATCATCAACATTTTTGTTGATTATTTGATACAGCCCGGGCCTCTAATGCAACCCCTGCCACCAATGGAACCCGGGGGGTTGTACCGGTATTAGAAGTAATGTGGTAATTTCGATGATAAATGCACACAGCCGCCGCTTTACAGAGTTGTAGATTTTACAGCTCAATCAACTTAGTCGGTTCCCTTTTTCTGCTCCGTCTATCCTACGTACGCTCGTATGTTTCCATCTTTATATCATCAATGAATAAAGAGTATCGCAAATAACAAAGCAACTTTATGTTGAAGGATTGTGGTGCATGTGAAAATCGTCCGACTCGAAGATTGTTGTAACACTACATGTGATATTATGTTCAAGAATGAGAATGATCAAAATTGATTTCAAATCGAGCTCATTTGCAGTGAAGATTTCAAGCATTTCGTTGAAAGATTGCATATAGCCTCACACTTGTCACGCTAGCACTCATTCTGACCTTTGATGACCTCCTGACCTCTTTGCAGTGGATTGTTGCCCATAAATCGATAGCCATATCTCGGGAAGGTGTCATTAAGGCCACTTCATTAAGTCATTAAGTTGAAATCGGAGATATGACTATTCTTTTTCCATTTCCCATAGCCAGTATTCAAGTTGGTAGTCAATTTTTTTGAAGTCTTGAGCGAAATCAGATTTGAATTTTGCGAGAGATAACTATCATTTTATGCGTGAATAATGTTGTCCCGAAGAATCGGCGATATAATCGATAAAAAGAATTGACTGCTCATTTGACTGCTAACTGGACAGGTATACATGTGAATCACTCAATACTGGCCTTAGCATAACCTACATGTGAATCACTGACTCTGAATAAATTCTAATTGGTTTCCGCAATGCCATCCTCGATTTTAGCCTAGTGAAATCGCAATTAGAAACGGATAAAGCAGCTGTCCCGATTCACGAGAATGCACTAATCTCTTATATTGTTATTATTCAAATTGTGTGAACTTTGAGTTCATTAACAACCAGACTCATAGAATAGACAGAAATGAGCAGGAATCAGCCATTCATTTTTAAATGTTAGCTTTCATCTATTGTGTCCAAAACACCTTTTTCGAGTAGTTTTAAAATATTTCAGTCTAATTTATTCATTTACTAGAATTTACATTTTTTCTCTTCCCTCGAAAAAGACTAAAAGCATGCTAACTTGTGCCTTATAAAGTAAAACTTTTATTACACTTTGATGAATCAGCTCTACCATTCCTGAAAATATTAGAATTTGCAATTTCCGACTTTCTCATGTAGCAATGTGCGAAAATTGATAAGAATGACAAACTAATCAATAAATTCCATCATGCAACCTTTTATAATCATAAACTTTGCATTTTTTGATAACTGAATGGAAGATTTCATGAGAATCGTCGAACATTGAATAGCCTCACCACGAGATTTAATGCTTTATCCTATTCCCATGTAGCTCACAAAGAAATACCTACATACTAGACGAAAGCATTTCATATGCAATTTCCTTCATTTCATAGTGAGATTCATGTCGAAGATATCTTTCAGAATTTTCAGACATTTCTTTGCTTGAAATCAGCAGTCCGATTCGCTGTCATTTTAATTTCTTGAGTACTGCTTTAACTTGGTTGAAACACAATGAACACATCATTTAGTACGTGGCCCTTCAAAATTGGCCTTTGTTTGTTCTACTCACAGAATTAAATATTTTGTTTATCTGCTTCGGTTTGCTAGAAGTGTGATTAATACGAAATTGACGGCACATTGAGGAACCTATTAAGTGGGCAAAAAGGAATTCCTGATACCTTACAGAGATAGGAAAAAAAGTCGTGCGTCGGTTGCGGATTAAAGTGAGTTCCAGCAAAGTGCTTCGATTGCCAAAATTCCTTCAGATTCGAAGAATTCAGATCATTGCGCACAAGTTTTCTCAAAAATGTTGACCCTTCTGATCATTATTAAAAAAAGTAGCAGACGTACGAAAATTAGTTCACTTGATGATCTCACCATCGTCTTCTCACCATTCATTACTGCATAGTGCATACATTGAATCGAATGTTAGCCACACAGCGATGTGTGTTCCGGTGTGTGCGAAGTGATATCGCACAGCACGCACGCATCTCTCACTGGCTCTAGTGTCCTCTGCTGACAGCTTATTGTTTGCCATTTCCAATAGCAAGCGATACATGAATTATCCATTCGAGAAGTAGCAAGTTGTCTAATTCTGTGATGTGCCATTTCGATATTAAGGTTGCATATAACTCTTCCTTTTTAGGAAACCGAAGCGCGCGCAGATGAATCTAATTCTGTGGTTCTACTTCATTCTTCAAAATTTTGAATTTTTGGCTTTCACCAATTACTTTGAAAGACTGGAAATTTGACCAAGTATCTGTCAAAAATCCCGAAAATGTTTGGCAATGATTGCCAATTCTCGGGAGTCATTTCTGATGCGACGTCTGTGGGGATTGAATAAATCACATATCGTATACACCGCCTACTCGCGAACAGGAGTTTCCAAGACGCGACTTGTTCCAGTTTTTGGACAGTTTAGAGGTGGAGATAGGATTTTGAATGACTCATAGTTAGTCGCGACTAGGATTTCCATGCACACCTTAGTCGAGAGACTAGATGGAATTCCGTCTTTTTTCCAGCATGGTATGAAGATGTTCGTGCCGTGTTAGCATGCCTTTAAAGATTCCTAATTGAATTTCGTTCATCGGAAAATAGATACAGGATGAATCTCTTATTAGATAGGTAGATGGCAATTTCAAATCTATTTACTTTGTAAACACCTTCTTTTCAATAAACTTAAACCGAAAGTCTTTTTTAAATGCAATTTCAGAACATGGGAAATTTACTGCTCTATCCATAATCATTTTAAGATGCTTGACTTACGGCCTTTCCCCATTGTCCACCATCAAAACCTGAAATGTTCCATTTTCATGTTCAAAGGCGTGTTTTCTCTCTTTGGTAAAAACAGTTTGCGGCTTAAAAATTATCCAAAATGTATGTACACGCCAGACGCATCAACTGGGTAAGCAACGGTAAAAACAAGACAGTATAATTACTTACTGTTTTGTTTTTGTCGCTGGTTGTCACAATTGATGTGCGAAAAGCGTCGGGCGTGTACATAAATTTAACCAATTTTGTGCCGTCCACACGAAAATTAAAAAATGCTATCTTTTATATTTTTTATGTTTCCCATTGTTTCTCATTTGGAGGCCAGTCAGTTATCACTAAGTAGTCGTTAATGCTATATCTTAATCGGTTGGATGATAAGTGCACATTCTCACCGTGTGAGTTGCTACACAGACGATCACTGTAAATGAATCGATTTTGCAGAAGCATAATAGTAGAGCTTATCATGTCACAAGATTGTCAGCAGATTGATCGCAATTTGGATAGCGGAGAGAATGAGTCTTGAACAGTAGAACAAAGAAATTTCGCTAAAGCGGCAATGCATTCGACACTCGTGCCTGCATAATTCTCCGATACCTCGATTTCACGAGTATCTCTTCACTGCTGCACGGATGGTGGACGCATTGTGGAAAATATCCCTTATCTGTCGTTGTCCAAGCTCGAAACCGGTCATCACATGAACCGCCAACTGCTAGCTGAAGACAAGGGGGATTCTTGGAGTTTCAATATCATGCCATATTTTTTACACTCAGTCAAATTTGGATCATCTGTTGGAAGCTCAACGACTATGTTGATGTTAGCAGCGTTTTTTACAACACGAGATCCTCATTAAATGCTTCCAATCCGCTGATGAAAGATGCAAACAACAGCGACCCTAAGGCAGTCACTTGTGGAACACCGCGTTCAATTTTGAAGGGCGCTGAGAATGTATTGCATATTTTTGCCATCGACATTCAATCTTGCAAGTAGGTTCATATATATTCATATATATTTAGTACACCTATAATTGCAATGAGCACCAAGGCACCACAAAAAAATACAGTCAGGAGAGTATAGATAGAGGCTATATATACAGCATATCTTGAAAAGCTTTCGCTTAAAATGTTCCACCGTTTCACTGTTCAGAATTTTGGCGGGGAGGCGATTCCAGTCATCTATGACGCGGTGGGAAAAGGAGGATAGACAACAGCTGAGATTTGCTGGGTGGCGGAAAATTTTGAATTTGTGTCCACGGGTTCGGGAAACACTGAAAGTGAAGAAGTCATTTACTTCTTTGTTATATAATAGTGCAGACATCGCATCACGAATAAACATTGCACAGACCCCGCCTCTATGAGTAACACGATCATGTCTCGTCAACTGATAATAGGAAATGTGAACCAATGAATCACTTACTGTCGGACTTAACCATGATCCTGTGATACAAATAATGTCAGGCATGCTGAGTGATGCAGTTATTCGTAGCTCATCCATTTTGGGGAGAAGTGAAAGGCCATTCATAAGATATATTTTGGGAAACTCTTTTTGCGTAGATAAAATATTTAGCGAAAATTCTATTTCGGTGTAGAATCAATATTTATTATTTCATCTTTCTTTGTTGTGACATTTTCACCGTTTTTCCGTCTCATTTTCAACTTCTCTCTCAAAGCGCGGGCAGCTTGTGGCTGTCGTATTGTGAGATCTGGAGAAGTGTATACTTGCTTGTATTGATCACAAAATCTCAAAGATTTAGCTTTGCTTATGATCAAAGAGCGTGATTTAATGCTGTCACATCAGCATCGTAATAAGCGAGCTCGATTTGAGACTTTTATCCCGATGCGTGGCAATTCATTTACCGCTACTGCGTCCCGCACATTCAGCTCTTTTAAAACGTTTTCGACAGCTATTTTATCACTTTCCAATCTCTGCCATAAGTCTTCATGTTTTTGTTTTTTTCTTTGAGTTTTTTGCACTTTTCTGTCAACTTGTTTGTTATGTCTATGAATACGCTCAATTGTCGCCGAAGATCGGAAAGTTTTGCGTCAAGTTTTTGGCCAAGGCTCTCAAAAGGTCCCTACTGTCTGTAACACGCTCAGTTGGTTCATAATCGCGTCGCGCTTTAAGGTAATGAAAGCATCCATTAATTCTTGCTTGGAGATGCTATTATTTTTGGCTAGAAGAACTGAGTCCGACATCTGAATGATATTGTCAACAGAATGCATGATAAGTCCCACTTTGTCAGAGGAAAAGTATAATTCAGAAAAATAATTATGTCAATCGTTAAAATCGAAGATCTGAAGTTCGCCGTACTGTTGTGTTTATCAATGAGGCAGATTCGAACCCGACGAAAATGACTGCAAGTCTCACGCTGTAGCCACACGACTATGATAGCACTCGCCTAAGAACAAAAGATTTCTCTGTCTTTTCCGGAGAATATGAAAATCGTGTGCATTAACAGGACGATTGATACTGCGAGGTAAGTGTCCGTTTACACACAAATCTCAGCACAGCAGATGAAGCTGAGATTGAATAAAGTTAACAAATGACCCAGGATTTCGAAGTTGCGATGGAATATGTCATGAATGATCGACTGCATGAATGAGTATGACGAGTAAACGATGAGAAGCTGCAGATCACAACGACGGCGATGAAACAAACGCGACGACAAACGTTCGGATACTTCCAAAGCTATGACACCCACAGAACACGAAAACGCGATGCAGAGCGAGAGAGCGACCATACGGGAACCTACATGTAGGTTTAGCGATGATCTTTTACATATATTTTTACGTATTTTTATATCACTAGACTATCAGCAGTCGGATTTATTTCTCGTAGCCAAAGATCCTGAAGATACATTACTTTAAGTTCCCCAAATTCACAAAGCGAATCTTTCGGAGTGAATCCTTTAAGCGGTTGAATAAGGAGTGTGCAAGTAGCCGAAGCCTCCCTCAGGTCAAATGCAGTTTTCCAAAGATTACAGCCTATTCATGCTTGCGACTTTTGAGAAAGAAATGTTATGGATAAAAAAACACATGGAAACAATAGAAGTAGTGCAACTCATGTTCAATGATATTCAGGATCAATAGTTCGCACACAGCGGTAAAAATGTCAAAAGAAAACTTGAAAATTAATTTCCTGGCTTAAACAAAATAGAGCTTAGTCAACAAATTCTTGATATCCGGAACCTACATTCTTCATATTCAACGGATGCTAGAAATATCCTGACAATTCTTCCTTCAGGAATACCTTCCGGATAAAGGCACAAAATACAAAGCACTAATGATCTTACATTACGTGAAGAAACTTTTTAGCGGCATTGATGCCATCGTACGGAGGATGAACCCATCAATGCTGTGCATTCTCTTTCAATAGGCAGGTCTCTAGTAACAGTTAGGTGGCAGACCCGCTAATGACCTGGTCTCTGCACTGTTATTTATAAAGTCTCAAATGAAAACAAAAGAGAGTTCTGAATTTAAGTACCAAAATCAAGTACTCTTTGAGTATGAAAATATCAGCATTCATGTTAGAGCTCTTTGGGTTCGAAAGCACTGTACTCAACTCGTACTCAGTGTATACACTGTACTACATGTAGTACTCATTTAGTGAGTTGCATAGGACTACCACCTTCAACAGTCGATAAATGCCATGCGGCATATCCAACCCGCTATATCACATATGCACATCCATCTAAGAATTGTTGTGGCAACAAAGCACAAATGCATTTAGATCAATAAAATTGTATTCATCTTGAAAAATGATTAAAAACAACCGGCATCTACATTGAAATGCATTCTTAGGAATAGGAAATATGCGGGCTTTATACAGGGGCTTTGGTACGACATAATCAAACAATAAAGAATAAAATAGTCAGATGCAGTCAACAAGTGCTCATAACATCAGTAGTGAAATTAAAGTAATGAGCTTAGAATTCATACGTCAAATGTCTTTGAAAATATAATGTCTGTTATCAAATTTGCTCCTTGATTTCTCCGATTATAAATATAACGATTCATATGCATATTGAATCACAATATGTCCGTGCGGAGAAAGTGGAAACACTAATTTCAGAGCATACATGTAGTTCAGCACGCCACTTTTCATTTCAATCATGGGTATCAAATGAAACTACTATGAATTGCTTAAAATTACATCGGAATTGAAGCAAATATTATATCAAACACGTCTCTCTGCTTTTTAATTGTGATTTTTAAATCAATATTTCAAATTTTCAAGTAACTGCATTGATTAGAAATTTCTACAATATTTTTGAAATCCATACTGACTGGATAATTTATTCATATTGATCCTTCATCATATTAGTACTCAGGTTTTACTTAATAAGCATTTTAGGACTTCAATGTATTTCGGTTTGGTGACTTTAGTACTCTTCCTTCTAGTACTCAGATCGGTGGATCTAAATAGGACTTTCTGATTTGGAGTGTATAGTGCACGTACAATCGGACTTAAGATGGTATTTATTTTACTTTCGGAAGAAGTGAGCACTATGCCACATATTCACAATGATATTGGACTGTCTCAGTACACAGTCCAACTAAAGTCAAGATTCTGCGCAGTTTTCGGTGATATCTAAACTATTCTTCGAAAAATTGACTAGTATGAAGCAGTCAGTCTTAGCATTTGGTGTTATACATGTACCTGAGGTGCTATGGAAAATTCCTTTAAAACTTCAATTGTCAGATCTTATTGAGATTGGCTCTCAGATGCAGAAAGGATATACTTTTGAGAATAAGGAATATGAGGCCACTGAAGTGCACTGATTTGGTTGGCATTATGGAATGACCAAACATGGCAAGCTATGTACCTGACATATGGATTCCGTGAAGCGCATATCATCACCAACGCAACTGTTGGAAGTGAGGGTTATTTGATAAGAGATTCGTAATTAATGCATTAAGCTACTTTTTGTGTTCTTCAAATATTAGGCCTACCTTAAACACACTACTGCGTAAAGTTACTGTATCAGTAATAATCAATAAATCCTGCTCTTCAGAACACACAAAAACTGCTTTTTGTGCCGATAAAAATCATGACAAATTTGATTCGCTATCATGTTGACCGAATGACTTAAAAGTAACACAGGATCACTTATGGATCAAAAAGCATCACTGTCTTTGGTATGGAACAGTAAAAAATTAACACGGTAAAGTAAAATATTAAGTTCCTCAGCAGAATCACGAGGTGAACTAGCATTTCCGTTTTTAAAAGAAAAGAATGTCTGGGAATAAGTCAAGTGCTTATTTCGCTATAAAATATAGAAAGTTTAAAAATTGTACAAATTAAGCAAGTGATGTGAAATTCATAGATAAGGAAGATAAGTATAAGCCCATGTTAAACAGGCGGGCTGAGATGGAAGACAATGAAGATTTCTTATTTTGTTAAATGCAATCTGTACGCCCATATCAAAATCACCTTGGAATTGTACATAGTTTTCATACTTCCTGATGAAATTGACCGTTGGTCAATGAAATACGCATCGGAGATTTACATCATGTGTATAATTTATATAATTTGTAAACTTCTCATATTTTCTAGCGAAATTAACATTTGTAAGTAACAACAAGTTCTTGGTTTCGTAAGGGATCATGTCTAGAACATTTTAAAATTCATCTACATTCATTTGTTTACTTTCACTGACAATTCGGGTTCTTAGTTTTATGATTATTGAAGAAGCACTGAGTAGAAGGCATTTGAATTTCATCAGTAATCGAGTGGTAGATATCTAATGCAGTTCTTAATTAGCTCTTCATTTTTGGTTGAACTTTGCTATTTTGCCCACGCATGCGCGGACAGAAGTATCTAATACATAGTTTCAGGTGATGAAGAAATTATCTGCATGTCTCGGTGGATTAAAACCACCTACTTCTGACCGCTTGCAGCACTCTACCACCTGATCCGTTAAAGTAACCAACGTCTTATTTTGATTAAATTAAATCACGGCACGGGCAAAAAGTTTGAAGAATCAAGGAAGCGGAAGAAGACAAAATTTGAACAACTACCATAGTAGAATCGTATAATAAATTAGATTACTTAAAGGTCAGTGCTCATAGACATAAATTGATGCTTAAAACATGGAGATCCATGCCCTAGCAGAGTAGAATGCATAATACCTACAAACTGGGGACGGGAAACTACAATAGTCAATTTTTACTTATATCTATGAATTAAAGGCGAGAGCTCGGCAAGGACATGATGAGAAGCTAACCAAAAATCACAAATGAAGAGAACCAAGAAATAGAAGAAACCAAGGTAAAATCACTATGCCGTAGTCATCGGGAGAGGAACCATGTGGCTGCATAAAGCAAGGTTTTCGCCCCTAACCTCCAACCTGTACCACATGACGGGGCCAGGACGACCACATCGAATGAACGACAAGGAAGGTCTCTCTAAGCCTGAGGAAACATAGCTAAAACTTAATCGCAGATTAGATTTGGATGCATGAGAACATGAGGAAAATGGCGGTTAGCCAAACATTCCCATGATGGAAGGTATTTGGCGAGCAACTTGGTGAAGAATTTATAAGGTGATGGTTTTCTATTTGGTCAAGAATTTGCAAACACAGCCAGTGGATGACACTGCTGAATTTTTTACTCATGAATAAATGCGAATCATTCATGATTGACTCCCCCAGCTGCGCATTCTGATGTCGATAGCAACGTTCGAATAAAAGTTTGTCGCATATCTCATGCAGTCATGCAGTTTGACCAAATTTTGAAAATTGTTTTCTTCCCTCAATCCTGCTAGCAGCATCCCTGATCCTTGTTCGCCACATGTATTCAGCTAATTAATAAATTTTTAAGTACAGGAACGTAGGAAAGTTTCATGATGACGTCATCGAGGCACACTTCCAATTGAGAGAGATTGGCACAACGTGCATGCAGGGATTTTTCTAACAATGTCTTGTCTGATAGCGAAGTTTGACTGACCCATAGATGTACTGACCTGCATCGAATACGTACGTAACTCTCCCTCAACCTCGCACAAGGCAGAAATGAAAAAAAAAGAAATGAGTAACCGAGGTAAGTAACAAGTATTATTTCTCAACTGAAATGACGAAAGTTAGATAGCAATCTCATTCATAAAAGAGATTATGATACTATATTATCATTGTGTAAGCTGTATTGCTCTTGTGACGCTACTTGACAGGGTGAGAGGTGTCCTGTTGAACTCAGGAGAAGACAGCGCTAAAATTGAGACAAAGTCAGAAATTCAAGCGAACAACATGCTAAAATAATGCCAACAGGGTTAAGCGTCATAACATTATGTTTCGTGTACCCATGAATTATTCATTGCCTATTAGCTTTAATTGATTAATTTCTTTCATTACGTTAATATTCAATGATAGCCAAAAAGTTAAGTTAGTTCATCGAGAATCACAACTTTTTTCTAGAAAATTTTGAGTTTACGGAAAGTTGTTGCTCGTTTTAATGTCATTTCCATTCTCAATCTGTCATGAAATATTTCTTTAACTTGGTATGAGATGTCGCTCAGTTTATCCTCATATGACTCTAAGTCTACTTTGTCGTTTATTCAACAATTTGAAGCATTCAAACGGCTAAAAATAACTGATTCATCGTTTTGCCAAATAGTGTCACATGAAATTACCGGTGTGTCATCTGATTGAGAGATTGATATTGCATGAAAACTTTTGTTTGCAAATATCCCACAGGAAAAATCAAAGTCAGGATGCAGCAGTGTGGTACTAAAAGTAAAATGTTTGAAGTTGTGAAATTGTTGTTTCGAAATATCAATGTTTGAACGTCTAATCAGGCGTGTAATCAGAAAAGTCGAGAAGCATTATACAGTATTTTGCCAAAGGCAATAAGATAGAAATCACATTGCAACATCGAAATTTCATGTGATTCTTCAAGATAGTAGTGTAAGATTATCGTGGGATCAAGTGTATAACAAGACTTTGACGATAAATGTATATTCCGGTGCGGTCAGGCATTAAAACTAGTGACACCAACGTGGAGGTTGCGCACACGTTTTCTCGTCAAATTAAAAAGTCGTTCAGTTTGAAAAATCTGGTCAGCTAAATTTGGTAACCAAATGGTCATGTTCATTGATTGATTACTTCTACTGACCAAAGCTTCCCTTGAAAACATGCACCGGTACCTCTAAACTGATATGTCATAAAACTGCTTTGGTAGATGTGCTGGTGCATTTACTGTGCTGTGGAATGCAGATACTTACAATAACTGTTATTTCCTTTTAAAGCATTTTGCTTTCGTTAAGTAGAAGGAATTGTGAAAATGCTCATGTAATTAGATATGAAACTTCTCAATGCATGTACTGTACTATGTTCCATATTCGCGTACGTCCTTCACAGGCAAGCATTGCTAAGTTCGCGATATAAGTTCCTTGGGATTAGAGGAAAAACCAGGCCAGCTGCAGCCCAATGTAGAAAATTTCAGATCTTGGTGATCTTGGTAATAATTTTGTGATTCAATGAAATCTCACAATAATTTTACTGTATGTGCAAATGAGTCAATTGTACAGCTGCCATTTCGATTAATATCCTCTAATGATTGCAGAAATATTTGCAGTGAATTTGACTTAAATATGTTGTTGATATCAGAGTTGGATTTCTTCCGTTAGAAATGGAAAAAGCACATTTCCGCACTTAGGTAACCAATTTATTGAGTGATGTGCGAATGCTTCTCAATAACATCAGAATCAATTTCTTGAAGTCATCCTATAATCATCAACAATCTATACCTCAGCCAACATGCAGTCTTCGCCTGCCTTCGATCCTCATTAAAGTTGCATATTTTTTATTTCAAATTTTAGATGTTGTGCTATTATGATCGTTCGATTCGAATATATTAAACATTTGGTGTTAATGAACAGCCTCGGTGCATTTATCTGTCAGTCGGCAATTGGACGACCGGCATAGTGGCCAGGGATTCGGAGTTGGAGTCCCGGAGTCCTATCATTTTTGTTGGAGTCGGAGTCCTATCAAATGATAGGACTCCGGACTCCGGCCCATAACTAGACCCGAAATATAATACAAACAAAGGAGGCGAGGGGCCAAGTCGTGCGCATCCAACTTAAAGCGACATTTGATAAACTTTCATCGAAAATGATTGATAATTGATGCAGCAATGATCACTAAAGATAGGTTCAATAACGCTTTTCCGTGTACAATTTATTGGGAAGAAAAAATGCATGGTTTATCCATGAAAGAATAAGTGGCACTCAAAGTGAAACTAATTGCCGCATTACTTGTCGAGAATTTCTTAGTGTAGTTTGCAAATTCATACTGTCAGAGCCGATCTCAGAATCGAAGTGATATCAAAATTCAGTTCCGGCTCACAATGGAACAGCGTCTCAATTGGGCTTCGAAAAATAGATTATCCAACATATGCCACTGCTTCTAGCCGAAGTAGTCTGTGAAAGTTTTGGTGATCCTTTGACAGCTTCAAGTGGATATTCCTTCATATTTCACCGATGGCTGGATTAACCAAACTCCCTGATGTACAGAAGCGCCTCTGTTGGGAGACGCGATGGTAAAGAGTCGATACATCATGGGTAGAGACATGCTGACTGCGAACAGAGAGGAAACTCCTGATCATCCTTAAAGCATGAGGTTTACAATCAAATTCAGATTACAGACAGTTCAGAAGAGCACACTGACTCAGGGAATCAAAGGCCTTTCGTAGATCAAGGATAATCACTTTGCCACAGCTAGAAGGATAGGAGGGAAGACTGACATTGGAGAGCGGTGAGTCCGATATATAACAGAGCATTTGTGCATTCAACGTTTCCATTGGACGAAAATCCAAACTGGTTGATGCTGATTGTGTGATGAAGTGATGGAAATACGGTCACGATTTTTGCGAGTACTCTGCATATAACCATGTGAATTATATATTAGACAGGAACGTGACCCAGGATTTAGCACGTGGTTTTGTACAGGCATCATGATGGTTATCATAACTTTGAATACCTGCTGAGTTGCTGATTATGGTGTACTGTGAATAATTGTGGATTCAAACCTAACTTACTATACCAGCCATATACAATGCATTCCAGTCTATTTCGAGAAATTTTCAATCGGTGCACGGAAACAGTTACCTATGGTGACGAACGTGGCTTGTATTCGTGGCATGTGAATGAAATTCGCTTGTTTATCAAGTAGTTTAGTACCTGCCTCCTCATTCGTATGATAAAAGAAAAGGAAATCATCTCGAGCTTCCTCGCCTTTATCATCTTTATCATCTGATCATATAGCTTATCCTTTATCATATAGCTTTATCATCTGATGTCGAAGCTCGATGATGTTTTCGATTACTTGTGACGCTTACTGCTTCCATTAAAACCCGAATATGCAAAGAGGGACGAAGCCGTTACCTGCAGCAATGCTGATAGTTGGGAGGAATAAAAGACCATTCACAATAGCTGTCATGGAGTGCTTTGTTTCTGATGCAGGTTTATAAGGTTCACAGTTATTCACAATAGCTCTTTGGTGCATCTATCTTTGATACAGCCTATTAAAGATCATTAATGAATACTGAATACTATCAATAGTGTGTTCGATTACTTGAAGCTTAACAATCTATGTCATCGCAGTGAATCACGATACCTTTGTGCTAATGAAGTTTCCGAACTTCTTATAAAATTCGGTTGTAGGAATAACTTCTTCCCAGATAAAAAATGAGTTTCTCACTAGAATGTCTGATCATTTTCCTGCTTGGTTCTACTCAAGTGATTTTCGTCCTCGCTCTCCGTTGTCTCCGATATTTTTGTCAGACAATGATGTTTCAAAACAATTACATGTAGTGTGAGAATCTAGCCTATTTGACCTTCCCACAGAGTTTTTGTTTCAGTGCGTCGGTGCATTAGAACTTCAATTAAATAGAAAACGATTGCACATGTAGAAACTTGCTTGGTGCTGCAAATTCCTTAAAATTGCTACCGTTGATGAGTTTCTGTTTGATTCAAAGAGTCCAGATTGTTGTACACAATTTTTGTCGAGAAATCCTTGAGAAAGCTGGCCATTGTCCGTTCTTGAGAAGAACCAACGAAAGCGTTCGGGTGCTACATTTTTCATTTGTCAATTGCTCAATTTATCAAAGGCAAATATTGCTTCAATTGCTTGAAAAATTGATTGTCTAAGTATTGAGTGGAAAACTCTGATTTTTCCTAGGAAAATCACCCCTTGAAAGAAAATGCCAACGTTATTGGTATAAACAATAATTTTACGTTATCGGATAAATTGCGTCTTCTAAGATTAGATTAGGATAGGGAATGGCTTTGATCCGATTTCTCCATTAACCACAATGTTTATAATACGTAATGAAAATGCAGATAAGACACAAAGATATTGGATCATTTGATCAAAAACGGAATTATAGATCCTTCAAGTTGAAATATTCCTCCTTTTAGTCCTCCAAAGTACAGGCTACATAAGAATTATCTTGTACTTAATTCCTATCTCTCAGTTAATCCATTATTCATGAAGCAACATTACATGAACTCAGTTATCTTGCTGATAGGAAGTGCATCTTATTCATCAGTAGCGCTAGTGCAGATAGCTCCTTCAGTATTATTCATTTGTAATCAGTCATCCCTCTTTATCTGGACACAGTAGTCATGGCATTGATCTTAAATTTCTGTGTTCATGTATTATCAACTTGAATGTCAATTATATGCCAATACACACCAACTTTTAGTCCGGCAGCCAGAACGAGGTCGAAAATGCGATTTTCACAGAATGCTATGCACTCTTTGAGTTCTACGAATCTGCGCGTCTGTCGAGTTCTATTTAGTTACTCTTCTTGTCAGACAGGATCAAAGAAAAAATGACCACTGTTAATCAGACTGGTCGAAGCATTTAAAGTTTTCCTTCTAAGTATTTTATTAATTTCATCCATAGATAGCTCTAAATAATATCGACATTCGAGGTGAATAATCGTCAGCTCGCATTCCTTCCAACAGCATTAACCACTCATCTTAGTTCTTTAAGTAGCAATTCAAAGCAAGTTTTGAATCCTTAATTTTACGGTTTTTAGGGTTATGAATTGCCGTACGGGTTGGCCATTATGATGCTAAAATGAGCAATATATTTAGTCAATGAAAAGTAGAATATTTTCTTGGAAGCAGAAACTGTTCATGCCGAAGGACACAAAACTGATGATTGAATGCATCATCAATGAAATGACAACATGCAAGACATTCGCAGCAGCCTGACTCTCTGTTGCATCGCCAAGAAATCTGAGTAGGCGCATGAGCGATGCGGTCGACTTTAGCAGGAGCGCTCTCAAGAAACCAAGCCTGACCCAAGAGATGCTGAAAAAGCAACTAGAATTCGCAAAGAGGTGGAGAAATTACTCTATGTGAAACTTGCAAATGATAGGAAGCTCAATCATTTTTCCAAAGTAAGCTGAGCCACTAAAGGGGATTTTTAAGTAGGCCTATAAAAGATCAGTAAATCAATGTGGTAGACCGACACAGCAGGATCACCCTCAATTCCAAGATCCATTGTGGACATTTGGCCTATGCATGCAGTGCTGCTGAGGAGAGGGTATCTCTGCATGTTGCGTCCCCAACTAAGCACTTGCCTCTGGCAAATGGGAAAATAGCTATCACTTGCAAAATAGCAATAGCAATCGTTTGCATACATCGTTGGCATGACCACAGTGCGATAAGAAATATCAGCAGCCCTGTAGCGATGAATTCTTTGATAATATTTATTTCCTGATGAGGTTCATTTATCGTCCGTCGAGCAATGACTATGTATGCTTAATATAGGGTAAAGTCTGGTAATATCGACACTTAAGCCACTTTTCCAAAATGAAGCTGTAGGACTTCAGGAACTCATCCATGCGTGCAGAAAATTGCACCAACAAGCAGTTGACTCGCAAAAGTACAACAGAAGCTTGGTGGATCACTTCTGATTGTCTCATCCTGACAGATATCAAAGCGTGAAGTGAGTCGCCGAATTCTACAATATATTGCCCCGATCAGTGCAAATCAGTCAGCTTCTTCACGCGCCATCTGACAGCTAAGTGCTTGGTTATTCCATAGCAAGGGGCAAACGTAGTTTCACTGAATTCCAAATTCTTTAGTTGTTTTAAGTTATATTGTCACATGAAGTCGATGCAGAAATGTCAGGTAATATCGACACTACTGTTGACAGGTAACAAACTGCATTTTTTCAGCAAGATACTGACTAAATGGCCAGTATTTTATCCTTCTTGTTTACTATCTCATAGAATATCGCCTTCGCAAGATTTGAATCTATCCCTATATGGATTATTAGATCTATTCAGACCATGCGTTGAAAATGTCGGGTGATATCCACAGTTAAAAACAGTTTTAGAGCTCACACGGTTGCATTTCTCGGTTTTGATGTGAACTATGATATCCAAAAAAATCTCTTTTCATTCGAATCCATTTATCTATCGATTTAATTTCTGATTTTGGGTGAAAAGTGAGGTGTGCAGTCTGTAATGATATTCGCATAATATCGACACATTGCAGGGCGACATCAACAGTTCCCTAGAAAAGCGTCAAAAAAGATAAGTAAGATAAACTGGAGACACTATATATTATACGAAACGACATTTTACACATTTGTTATCTCTTTGATTGCCTGAAAATGGAAACTTCATCACTCTCCGCTGCGTTACACGCTTGCGTTACATGCATAAAAATTATGCATGAAAATTCTTCTTTTTCTTTGACGAAGATGGACTCGCCTATTTAGACTGGTCTCAGTCATGAAATTCCACCTTCTCGGACTGTCAAAGAATCAACAAATATCTTAAGTTTCGCTTCATGCAATATATAATGCCGTTAGTCTACTATACCTGGTAAATGTTGACTCTTCTTTTTGGGAATGTCGGTATTACCCGACAAAGTGTCGATATTATACGAACATCATTATAGTCTACACACCTTGGTTTTCACCTAGAATCAAAAATCAAATCGATAAAGTAACAAATTCGAGTAAGAAGAGATTAGTTGGATATCACAGTTCATATCAAAACCACGCAGCATAATCAGTAATAATATATTGAATCTTCATCCACCTTCGAGCAGTAATATGATAATTCTTAATGAGGTTCTACAATTGACGTGTTTCGTGGTAAATGATCGTCAACACAATAGCACTCATTTTGTTCAAGTCAAATTTAAACTCAACTTTCTTTTCATGTGATCTTCCTCGGGCAATTTTTATAGCAATCAACATGAAAATGAACGATAAGTGAGCAATTAGTGATGCATGATAAGTGAGTATTTGAATCAATACATTAAAGTCGATTAGGAAAACAACTACAAATTGTGTTTGGCAACTGCTAAAGTGTTTGAAACAAAAATCATCATTCTTCATAGCAGGTGTGGCACTACAAGTGGAACAAGGCGCAACGTAGCTGACGGCTTACTGACGCTCACAGGATAATGCACTGATTGGAGCAATTCATTTTTCTTTATTAGGCCTACCATTGATTAAATCACCATTGGACTTTGACTGTTGGCACACAAAGCACGATTATTGAAGGCATGAATCTGGCTTCTATTGCTTGTCCATTTTTTACTTTACTTTTACTTTCAGGCCAAAGAATCTGGTTTACAGACATTGGTGATGCTGGATGACCAAGGAGGTAAATTCGTGTATCTCTGTCAATTGTGTCTGTTTGATAAAAATTATTTGTTTTTCCTTCAGAACAGCTGGAGAGAATAGATGAAGGCATGGATCAAATCAATCAGGATATGCGAGATGCGGAGAAAAATCTTGACGATCTGAACAAATGCTGTGGTCTCTGTGTCTTGCCGTGGAACAAGTAAGTTTCTAGTCTTTGAATAGGATTTCCCTTTATGAAAGCAGCACTGATGGAAATATCTATAATAGACTGATACTGAAGTCAAGTAAACACTCGGCTGTTGTAAAGAATTGTGGGTCCGAACTCGAATTTCTTTTCTTGGAATATAGAATGCATTTCAGATCATTGTCACGTGAGATTGTTATCTAATTAAACGAGAATATTGTCAAAATCAGAACTTGGACAAAACTGTTATCGCTGCGTTAACTCGTCCAAATGACCTTCTACTATTTTGTCTTATTTCACATGACCATTTTTTCAATTGTCTCTTACAATTCTTCTGCATTGAATGCATGTGAGTTCGATTTCATTTTGCATCGTCAGACTTATTCAAGGTGTAGCGGAAGTGATGTTTTTCACTTTAATCTATGGTATACTTATTATTATACAGGGTGAACATAAAAGAATACCCCAACTTTAAAAATCTATTGTGACAAGACTAAGCAACGCACGAGGTTCGGTGAGGTGTCATATGAAAGACGACGTTCTGAATTTTTTTTACTACCAAAGCAATGACTTAATTTCCAAAGTTTTCAACAAAATTTTGATCATTAATTTTTGGCTAAAAATGCATGATATTTATTATTCATTTTACCGACAACTCTGTTGTAACTTTTTAAGTGTAAGTCTACCTTATTTCCATCAAGTATTTAATTAAATAAAAGACGATTTTACGATACTAACCATTCCTTCGTCTAATTCAATTTCTAGATTGAAGTTTTTGGTTAAAATGAGATTTCTTGTATGTTTTGCCTTATTAAGTGAAAAGTATTTTGTCTAGTGAGATGAAATGTCTTCAAGTCATTTTCTCTCATGTT
Organism: Prostheceraeus crozeri; assembly: GCA_907163375.1. Classification (NCBI taxonomy): domain Eukaryota; kingdom Metazoa; phylum Platyhelminthes; order Polycladida; family Euryleptidae; genus Prostheceraeus; species Prostheceraeus crozeri. The sequence continues at coordinate 81,072 of CAJQUW010003709.1, read as the reverse complement.
CATGCACCCCTGCACGAATATGATAGGAAGTGACCTGCAGACATTCCATGCCAGAATTCAAGGCTCTAGACTTAGTGCTTTTCATTTAATCAGAGAAAACATAGAACATTTCATCTCGACCCAAAACTTCCATCTGAGTTCCATTGGATTAACATATGTTTTTCTTTGAAAGTGTCTGACAAGAAAAGGAACTAAGGATAGAACTCGGCATGCGAGCAGATTCGTTGCAGGAATAGGGTGTACATCATTCTGCAAAAATCTAACTTTTGGTAGAGTTCCCAGCAAAAACTCGTACCGGATTAGCTTATTGCAGAATTTAACTTGGTTGGCATTTGTAAAGCACTTATCTACCCTAGTCATTATCTATATCATGCAGCAGGTTGTTGTGAGCTGGCTTCAGGGTCGCGCTGAGCATATGACTGCATCAATCTAATTACATTGTCGATGCATTGAATATGCAGGATGACGCCGCTTCATAAACTTTGGAGTTTGAGGTTTTAATTCGATAGTTCATTGTACATTTATAATATGATAGACGAATAAGATTTTGAAAGAAATTATCTATCACATGGGTACTAAACGGCTCGGTGACATCTCCACTTGTCAACTAATTTCTGGACTCAGTGTGAATGTGATATTTCATTCATTTATAAAAATTGATATATCTTCAAAGTTTTGAAGCATGATATTCATAATATGAAGTCATTTATTCGAACTTGATACTATTTGCTTGATGTCGCCCTTGCGATGTCAATTTATATTTATTTAAGACATTTTAGTATCCATTCTCTCTTGCCCGCTCTATCCCATTGGCATGATGTAATATGAACTCATAACGCACATTCCACAATACGTCTCAAATATAAAAGATAACAGTTTTGCTGAAATTACGTAATCCTCAAATTGAAATTACGTAATATAGCCTGGAAAAGGAAGAAGCAGTATTTTCTTGAATGGATGGAGGTAACTGATTCCATTCTGCGATGTGTATTGCTGTAACCTGCTAATTTCAGGTATTTTTTAGCCAATACGATTTTCCGCGAGTTTCATAGAGGGAATACCAATCATGCTTCATTAGAAAATGTCGACTGATTTTTGTTGTCATCAGCATTACGTACCTGCGGAGAAAGTCGTTGCAATGAAAGTAGCAATTTGACGAAGAATGTTATTGAACTTCATGAGGACTATAAATTACGGCGCGGGTATTGTGGATGTTGATTATGTAGCTACTACATGCATTAGTCAGCATTCGAAGAAAGTGAATAAATAAATTTACAAATATTGATTTTTATCCATCCACCACAGTTGATATATGTCACTTTTAGGCCTACATAAGCATATGTGTAATTTTCTCTGTTAGCAGTACGGAAAGCAGCGTCTGCCATGTTAGATAGAGTGGTATATAGGACTCGAACCCAATCACTTACTCGACTGCTATGATCAAGACGCATTCAGCAAAGCCAACAAGTTTAACTCGAATCAAACGCGATTATAATAATTATTTACATCACAAAATTCATTAATATCTATCAATAGGTTTGTTTAAATTTGCTGAACTTTCAGCTCAACAGCATTAGAGACGATAACGTGAAGTGTAGCGATGTCATCAGCTTGATCTGACTTAGTCTGTTCGACGCATTATTGTTACTAAGGTTTTCAATCCCAAGATCCCGAGATCCTGGAATTATAGTATTTTTACAGCATTCAGAACCCCGGGTTTACGTAATCGGGATCCCTGGATTCGTTGATATCTGTTTTTAAGCAGTTGGGCTGCATGACAATGGAGTAACAAAGAAAATAAACGTATTTTATTGTTGCAATTGGTAGTGCATTGTTATATTTGAAACTTTTTCCTTTTATCAATGTTAAACCTAAGCCAGCAAGAATACATCAGACACGGTAGTCTTATAATTCCATGTACATGTAAATGTGTATTACTTATTCATACATTTTTACCATACACAATAATTAATTTTAGCGTATCTTTGTGCAGTATACCAAAAATTGTTTACTTTCATTGATATCAACAAATAAAACTATGTTCAGGCAGTCGAGAGAAAGAGAGAGCGTTATGTATACAAGTGCACTCATATTTAATGAATTTTTGAAGCGATTATAGTGCAAAATCGGTCTTACCAGACGTTACAAAAGTCGCGGGATTTGCATTTCGAGTTGAAAATCACACAACAGGTTTTAATGCGACAACGTATATTGTGAAGATTACCAGATCTAGTTATAGTTTATGTCTGCATATGAAAAGAAGACTGTCTACCTGATATCACAAACTGCATTAATAATAATAATAATAATAAACGTATATATTTTGCAAATGCCTCAATAATAGAAATCGTGAGGCTACAGAATGGCATACATAATGAGAATATTAAACACATACAGAGATAACAAAGAACAAAATATAACAAAAAAAACAAGAAAAAACTTATGAATTTGAAACAGATGTGTCAGAGGAAAAGCTAATGTGGGAAACCACTGTTGGATAATCGAATCATAGTAACCATAAAAGAGGTGGACTGAATGACTCTGTTGCAAGCTGGCATACAAAACATCCCAGAATGTTGCAAAACGCGAGGCCGTAGGTGATGCAAGGGATGATCCGCGTTGTTAACAAGAGAATCGAATAATTTAAGACCAATGATTACTCGCCTGTAAAATAGAGGAACGAAGTGAGAGCATGAACATCGAGAGGTACCGCAAATGATACGATGGCAATAATTCTGAACATTTTCTAAAATAGCTGCATTTGATGAATTTAATCCAGCAAATAATGGTGCCGCGTACTCCAGTATACTGCAGATACAGTTATTGTATATGAGCACGAGATCATGCTTGTCTAACAATGGTTTAAGTTGTTTGATAATGAAAATCCGAGAGGCTGCCCGTTTGGAAACTTTTAGAACATGAGAATGCCATTTGAACCTAGAGTCAAAAATAACTCCTAGGAACCTCAGCTCTTCAACAATAGTAACATCAGGAATAGAAAAGTCTCGAATATAAGGTACATCACGTAATGAAATAAACATCTGATTACATTTGTTGACACTGATCATCATCTTGTTTGCATCGATCCATCTGCAGACTTCATTATACGCCTTTAAAGCTGGACTTGTGTTCATACCTTTCTTGATGTTACTCACAATCATAATGTCATCCGCATACTTCAATAACAAGGTATTGTCTGTATCTGCAATAATCATATCGGCCAAAAATATTCCGAAGAGAAAAGGGCCAACGGAAGAACCCTGGGGGATGCCACTGTCAATTTTAACATAATCACTGCATGTTTCAGCCCAGCGAACCCTCTGGAAACGGTCCGACAAATAATTCTTGACGAAGGTTAGAACAAAATCGTCGAAATTTGCGGATCTCATCTTCTCAATTAGTATGCGATGGGAAACTCTGTCAAAACCTTTCGATAAGTCCACTGAGATGACATGGCAAGCTAACACTTCCTTCTTTTGAAGGTTATTCGTCACAAAATCTTCAAAGTCTAGTAGAGCACATACGGTTGAACTGTTCTTTTTAAAACCATATTGTTTATCATCGAAGTGCGACAAAAAATGAAAACCAATACTCTTGATTAACTCCTTCTCAAAAATACGTTCTGGTATGGGGAGAATGGAGATGGGGCGGACATTACAAATATCAGGCGGATTTGACTTCGGAAGTGGTAGTATGTCGGCTTTCTTCCATAGACGGGGTACATTGGCGAGTGAAACACATCGATTGAAAATAATAGTGAGTGGTTTGGCCAACACACTAGAGAACTTGGACCAGGCAATAGCAGGGATATCATCACTGCCAATGGAAGATCTAGCTTTGACTTCTTTCAATCTGCATTCAATCGCAGTTTCCGTGAAGACAGAAGGTATGAGGAATGACTTAGCTGTTGTACATATAGGATCATCAATGATAAAATGCTTCGATAAATTGGAATTGAGCAGATCGAGTACAGCAGGTAAGGGCACATCAGGAAAGAGTTTAGGAAGCCAGTTCTTGTCATAAGTGGGAGATTTTGACATGAATTTATAAATATCCCAGATAGAATTCCGGCGATTCAATGTTCTCTTGCTCCAATTAATTAAATTAAACAGTGCATCGGTCAAAATACTCGTCTAAGAATTAAAAAAAACGCCTAACATTGCTCAGCCTGAGCATATTATCAGTAAATGCTTTAAGCTTGCCAATCCCGAGGGATACATAACAGGATCCGGGATCGCAAAAAATCACAGGATCAATCCCGGGATCAGAAAAAGTCCGGATTTTAAAAATTCTAATTGTTACTCGGGTGTACATTGTTCTTCGTGTCATCAACGCCACTTGAAATCTTCCCACGATCACTACCTTGTCACACCGTTTTTAAATTAGGTATACTAAAGGAAGGGATGCTGTCTGGGCACTATCAATTCAAGAGTTGTCGGGAAATGACTTTGTTGATTCAGAGCTATCTGCTCAGACGATGAGGTCAGGCGAAGTCAGATCAAGCTGCTGACATCGCTACACTTCACGTTATCGTCTTTAATGCAAAAAGTCTGCATAAATTTTTGTATGTTGGTAGAAAATATGCTCAAGTACGTGTCTCTGAAGTTTAGTGACGGTTGGCTCATTTCTACAGATTCTAGACAAATTTGAAAACGGGGGGGATGACCTATAAGTACCTTATATTTTATATCAGTCAATCGGTCATTTAGAGAGCAACGTAGGCCTACTGTGGAGTAAATAGCAATGACTAACACAAGGCTCCTTATACTTAGAGGGGACCCTCCTCCATACTGCCACATTGAAGACCCAGCATACGTGCAATGCTAATAAAGGGACCCGCTCAAAGCTTTCAGGGGCACCTGATGCTAGTGATAGGGTTTCCCTTGAGTAACAGTGGACGTTCAATACTGAAGATTGCTTAAAACTGATAAAGGGCTGATAAAATTACACTTCATTTGCCACGGAAATATTCGCTGTAGATCACATCCCAACATTTCTTTTGAGTTATCTCTCAGCAGGTAGATATAATTCACAGTCGCTTGACATGTCGCAGACATATCAGTTATTATAAACAAATGAGTTAATTCTGCTTTTCACTTGTTTCTCTATCCATTGCCTGTCAAGTATGATATAATATCCTACATCCCACGCTTTGCAGCATCATTTTCACTTGAATGGGAAAATGGGCTTAGTTATGGGACAAATGATGACTTGGCAACTCATCGGCAATCTTTGGCTCTGCCAAATCAGTGAAATGTCTGAAAATTATGAACATCAATTAAATTATGATAGAAGGGCATGAAAAGTTGCCAATTGTTTAGGGGGCACCTGGCCCCGCTGTCCCCTGGTTCCGCCGTGCCCGTATTTGATGTTTTATTTCGTCCTGAGAATGTAGCAAAAAATTAGATATTGAAATTCCACACATATTCGACCGGTTGCGGATGAGAGTCGATCTACAACCAACATTGAGTAAAAATGACGAATTGAATTTAATCAGATGAAAAAAATAATGGTGCTAAATTAGACAGTCATTTCAAAGTAGGCTTCGAATTGCTGATATCTTGGTAATAACAGTTATGATATGTTGTCTTGGGGGATGAAGCCATCTGATTGGATTACGCGAATTCTTCAATGGAGGATTTATGTCGTCATGTCGCCCGTCGATGACTCAGCTAGTAGAGCATTGGACTAGAATGCCAAAGGTCGGTGGTTCGAATCCACAAAGTCGCGCAATTATTTTAAATCTGTTAAATTAAAAAATAGTCTAGAAACGGTCGCTGAGTGTGATCAATGTGTGACCTTGCATTCCTACTTACAAGCATGCGAACCTTTTGAAGATGAAGCTGGTGAAGTCCTTCCTCTCTAACAAGGTTAAGTCTTTGTTCGACCCGACTTCAGTGGAAGCCTGTATAATCTTTGTGTATCATTGTCAACTACGCAGAAAGTTCTGGACTTATACGCGTCATGAATTGAATTAATATATTATAGAATACTATATTATGATCGTGTGTTTTAGAAAACGTCATAAATTCTTTCTGGTTCGTAGAATTGACCTGCAACGAATATTTTGAACTTGCTTCTTAATTTTGATATTGTTGTGTAAAATACGCCGTGTAACCACACTAATGAATTATGTCCTAGATATGAATGACGCCAATAGGAATAATTATTGAAAATGTATTCTATATAATACAATATAAAGTCAACCGCATGCAAAAATTTGGAACGTATTATGAAAGTGGTTTTGCAAACTGATGTGGACTTGTCGATGAAAAACACAAATTTCCGTTCTTTATGATTCTACGTGATTAGAGACATTTCTATTTGTATTGAGTAGCCACAAAAAATTTCATTTGTCAAGAAAGTATTCAAAATAATAAAAAAACGTATAATTTCTATGATGATGGGAAATTTCAACCCTATAATAGGATAGTGTATTTTGTATTTCTGTGCACTGTCGATCATTGAAGTCTTCTAAAAAGACCGGTATACCGTTCCACTACCGGTACCGGTATGAGATTTACAAATTGGCACCGGTCAAGAAATCTGTACCGGTTCGAATTCTCGACTGCTGAAAAAGAATGCATTGTACCGCGCAACCACATAGTGTATATGTTGATGCTTGCCCTAAGATTGGGATGGAACAGAGCCCATGTCTTTTGGACGGAGAGCGAATACTCAGCCACGAAGTCACTGTATTGATTAATTCTTGTGTATGGTAAAAATGTATGAATAAGTAATGTATTACTATTAATATATATTAATAGTCAATATATAATAATTTATAATAATATATAATATAATATATATTGATAGTTGGTAAGTAATATATCAATACACATTTACATGTACATGGAATTATAAGGCTACCGTGTCTGATGTATTCTTGCTGGCTTAGGTTTAACATTGATAAAAGGAAAAAGTTTCAAATATAACAATGCACTACAAATTGCAACAATAAAATACGTTTATTTTCTTTGTTACTCCATTGTCATGCAGCCCAACTGCTTAAAAACAGATATCAACGAATCCAGGGATCCCGATTACGTAAACCCGGGGTTCTGAATGCTGTAAAAATACTATAATTCCAGGATCTCGGGATCTTGGGATTGAAAACCTTAGTAACAATAATGCGTCGAACAGACTAAGTCAGATCAAGCTGATGACATCGCTACACTTCACGTTATCGTCTCTAATGCAAAATGTGCTTGTCCGATCTGCATAAATTTTTGTATGTTGGTAGAAAATGTGCTCAAGTACGTGTCTCTGAAGTTTAGTGACGGTTGGCTCATTTCTACAGATTCTAGACAAATTTGAAAACGGGGGGGGGAGATAACCCTCAAGTACCCAATATAATACACAATAATACACATCAAAGCGAGTTTCAAAGATATTATATCAATCTGTGAATGAGACATGATTTCCCTGAAAAGTAAACACGAAAATTTTTTTTTGGAAAGTTTTGACTGAATTTTGATTGGCCTATGAACTATATGCAATAGTATCATAAACTTTCATAACATTGTGTTTTTATTTGAGCATGATTCAGCTTTGAAGTCTGAATCTACATGGACATGTTTGATAAATCAAATCTCAATGAATTTCAAGAAAAGGTCTAATTGATTTAAATGTGCGGAATTTTTAAATGGCTGCACCTTACGTACTTGAAGATACGTATAAACTATCCGATTATTATGATTAATGAATAAACTAGAAATCGAATGGAAATGCCCGGGAAATTCTGCATTTCTTAAAGCTTGTTGAACTAGCACGCGCCTGATATGGCATATGACATGCACGCACACCAAAAATTGCATTTTCAATATCAGCAACATTTTAGAATACATTCCACAGTTACACTACGGTCGAAAAACTCAAGCACAAAAAAGTACCCATCCGATTTAGTGCCCCTGCCCCTTTCATCGTCTTCTGCCGTCCATGATCAAATATGATTAAATGTGTAAAATATGATTTTAGATTGACAATGTACATGCGTATCACACTAATATCCACATTTCGATACGTCTGAGATGCAAAACATGTACCGGTAATCGCATGTTACACGGATATTACTTTAAACAAAAATCTTGCACAGCAAATAGAATATTCCGGTAACTTTAGGGGGCAATTGAAGTGATTAATTGATCAATTAAATGATAATTAATTTGTGGTTATTGAATTACCTTGTTAGTAGGCCTATTTTGTAAGTGTAATCTAGTACATTCAATGAAGAACATTAAATACTGCGTCTGTTCCTCACTGGATCATAGCAAGAAAATAGCAAGAGAAATACATGTTTACTTGTAATCACTAACCTGACATGTTCCGACTGTTCTCGCTTAAGGTGACCAACAAGTGAAAATAAATTGCACCTTTGACGAACCCAGTCGAAACATGTCATTTTAATTCTATATGCAATTCTTTTACTATCTTCAATGAATGCTGTGATGCCTTTGAAAGCATTATGCGCTCTTTTCATGTGCGAAATACAATTTTTGTGTGAATATGATGACTTCAACTTGCATAATTGATCGAATCCACTTTTCATGACTACCTGACGCAGCTTGAAAATGGTAGCATATAGTGCGGATATTCTAAATTACAACACTTTATATCCAGAATTTCCTTGACTTTTAGAGTGAAAAACTTTGAGCGGTCTGCGGATTACGACAAAACCTGGAAGGCGAACGAGGATGGTGTTAATGCAGACGGTCCGCGAATTATTGTGGATCAAAATGGAGCTGTTGCGGGTGGTTTTATAACAAGGTTAGAAATAATTTACATGCATAATTTATTTTTATATAAGGAATGACCATTTTCATCAACAACAAATTCTGCCGGCAGGAAGTTAGACCGAATTGATTTCAATCAGTTCATCACTTAATGAGCAATCCCTATAAAGCCAAATGATGCTATTCAGCAGTTAGTCCATTTTACGTCGGTTTTATTGTAAATAGCCTACTTGTTTTTATCTTAACTTCTTGCAATAAAAAGCCCGGGGAGACGAACAAAATTGTTTTTTAGGCAATGACGTACAAAAACTACTTCCCGTCAACAGCAGTCAACATAGTACATTTTACATATAATAATCTAGAGTTGTAGCAACTGAGTAGCTTTTATACAATAGTCACATGCGGAAATGTCTAGCGTCGTGTACTGCTAATTGGAAAATGTCTAACCCTTCCAAAAAGTTTTGGCAAAATGCTAATGTCTCTTGATTTCGTGCAAGAAAATATCGCAAGGTTAGTGTGGTGCATGTTTTTTGAAATTCTTCTTGTCAGAGTTCTGTAATGCACGTCGAGACACAGAATAAAGCAAGGAGATTGAAAGTATTTGAATATACATGCATAACGCAGCATACAGCTTCCTGAAATTCATCACAACTTAATCTTGCTGAATGCTTTGAATTCTCGCAAGCATTTCATTATACACGCACACTCACATTCCACAATATACTGCTTTGTCAGTCGAATATAATCTGAATCTTAAAGCTATTTCAGTTATCATTTCCAGTTTCATGGACATCAATGCAAGAAAACTTTCTCTTGTTTTTATATCTCCGAACCGAATTTCTCATATAGTGAATTTATTGAACAGCTATCAGATAAAGGTTATTTTTTTCATGAAGTCTTACAGACAATGTGATATTTAGCAATGTTTTCAATGCAATTCAAAGTAAATGCCTTGCAAATGAGCTTAACCTCAAAATTTCCAAGCAATTTTCAAAACTCAGGTTTTTGACCTTTCGGTGCAATGCACACTCGCAGTTGGATATTTGATTGAGAAATGATTTGATATCAAAAGCTTTTCGGTTTGACCTTGACCTTCATACCAATGCAGCATGAAAACTAAAATTAAACAGAAATTTCATCTCTGAATTTTACGTATATAACATCAGTTGCCCTTTGTGACCTTCATTTCTCGCACTGATAATCTCCCAATTTTTAAACCCTCATCTGAACGGCATTTTTCAGGATTACAAACGATGCTAAAGAAGACGAGATGGACCAGAATCTCGGGGATATTGTGGGGATGGTCGGTAATCTCCGAAACATGGCTGTGGATATGGGGAATGAAATTGGATCTCAAAATCGTCTCTTGGAGCGAATCGTCAGCAAGGTAAAGAAAGATCTTAAAAAGAGATCACTGCTAATAAACTCTGGAATTTATCCGGAAAATTTAATCAAGGGTCGTCATCTTCCTCTTAGGACTGTCACAGTGTGAAAATATTGCGTTAGATTATGACTGTTGAACAAGAAAAATGAAATAATGCAGGAATGCAAAATGTCATTGTTGCATATATCAACATACACAACATACGTAGTATACGAATGGTTAGAGATAGAATGCATAGTGCAGAAGTCATCTCGTAAATAAGCAAAAACTTTAATGGAATCAGGAATTAAGAAAGGGAATCAGTGACTCGAGCGGTGCCTCCTGTGAAAAATCCACCGCACCATAAACATACATGTAATTTTTAAATTGATTGCAGCATAAAGCTCTATACAGTATCCTGTAAACTTTCGTAAAAATCTAATTTCGCCAATCCGCTCAACCGCTATAACACGCTTAACGCGAAAATTGCAACATATCTAAAATATTATTTTCATTACTTATGTATCTAAATGATTCATAATGTAGGCCTACAAGTCAGCAGTCCAGACAATTAAACTTCATATTATTGCTCAATGATATGAAGCTCGATTGCCTGGAGTCAAAGCATACCAATCTGGTGATTCAGACTTAGCATTAGCTGGAAGCACAATCTTAATCAAACAAATTTGTAGAAAAAAATAACGCAAAGTGATGTGCAATCTGTCTGTTCTTTTTGATGATGCAATGTTTTGCTATGTCTTCATAGTATTTATGATAATAAAGTATTTTGGCAATACATAATTTTGAGGCCTCATAGCAGCGTCCTGCACAGAATGGTTGAATCGAAATTAGAAGGAAGTTTTTTGCTAATTGAACCCATTTTGCAATATTCACAAATTGAAAATTGACGTGAAAGTTTACATGTGTACGGTATTTTGTGCATCTTACAAATTTGAGCGGTTGTAACATATATAAAAGTAAGACGGATTACATAATTTGTTTGATAGAAAACCCAAGTAAAACAATGTGTTTCTCTTGGTAACCGTCTATGATATTGATGACTTTTCGTCCCTGTAGGCGCAGGTCAGGAATTGTGATCATGACTTGCGCCTGCATGGACGAAAAATCCTCATTATTGTAGACGGCCATCAAGAGAAGCGCATCGTTTTACTTGGATTTTCTATCAAACAAATGATGTCACATGATCGAGGGTTATTCTCATGGATTAAATATATTGCATAATAATGAAGATCGACCAGTGCAGTGAAGTCATTCAACACAGCAAGTCATTCAATACATGTTGAAGATTCAAGACATTTTTCGAATCTTCAGGGAGAGTGTTGTGCGACGTTCATTACTGGTGACCAAAATTCTTTGAAATACAATTTTGAAAGTCATTGAAATGGCTTGTCAGTTGATGACTATTAACTAAAAACTAGATAACTACAAAAACACAAAAACGACAAAACTGCAAAAACACAGTAGTCTATAGGGAGCGAACTTAAGTAAAGTAAACAGGCTTGCGTACCTTTAGTCTGTAAGAAGCATTTTCATTATTACGTCTATGCAGCCAGGTACATTAATTGCACAAATTCTCTGCTGATTGAGGTCCTATACAGCCGAACACCGTTTAATCTCAGTCACACATTTGCAGACATAAGGCTCGATATTCAATTTGATGTAGGTCTGTCAAATTCACCAACCAATCAGGTTCGATGATTGCGAATTATGTTGCTGCTACTACCTCACATGAACAGCGGTAAACAAAGCACGATATCGTCGCATGATTTAATATCGTACAGTCATCAGAGTCAAAAGCATGTGCGTTAATATGGAATGTATAGAAATGAGCCCTCGTGCATGGAGTTTATTGCTGAATAAGTTGAAGAAACATTGCTTGTTTTAAAACTTTTAATTAAAAAATTGTTTTCTTGTTTTTTTATTTCTCATTATAGTGGCTTCATAAGACGCTTGATCTAATTGTCAATATAGAAAAACTAGTAATAGAAGCGTAGATATCATAGTGATCTTAGCATCGACTATTGCGTGTTTTTTATTGCTATTTTGGAATTATTTCATGGGGTGTAAATGTACCTTACCTTCGGCACATGAAATTAAGATCAAATTTCCCTTTGGTACTAATATCCGTTAGCTCTAACTCCTAAACTCATGAGAGCGTAACTCACTCGTGCGAGCACAACAATGTATAACAAGATGGAAGAATCGGGTCAGATTTCAGTAGGTAGACTGAAGAGGTAATCATTCCTCCCAGTCAATCAATTATCGGTCGCTGAGATGTAGAACTTTTCAGTCTGCAATAAACTGGTGCTCTTGATGAAATCATCGATTTGAATAGTCCAGGTATTATGGTTCAGTTTCCCAATTTTTTGATGATGTGACAGCTGACATCTGCAGAGATGTGATAGACATCCTACGTCAGTGCAAAGTAACAGCGCTGGACACAACAATTGAAGAAATTTTAGATGATTGCGGCTACTGTTTGTTTAGTGGCGGATGCGGATGTGGATAGCAACATGACATTCCTTAAATTTTTAGAATACTTTCAGAGAGAGAAGTCACCATGACAACAAAAGGGAAGCAGACAAAATGAAATTCGACACGTGCAGCCCGACCCAAGGGATGCTGAATCCCATGAAAGCAAATGTAACTCGTTGATGTGGCAGTTTCTGTGCAGCAGAAATTCAGCTCAGGATTCTCTTATTATGTCTATTGAAGCCACCCATTCCGTTGACAGCTCATTCAATTGGTTGAACACTTTAAGAAGCTTCATAATATGACGGCACTAACAAAGCAAAAAGACAAAAAAAACAAAAAAATTCCTTGTTTTCCGTCACTTAAACCTATTTTACCCGGATAGTGAAGTCAGTTTTTACTAACTGGGTCACCCTGTTGCTATAAAGAGCAAGTCAAAATTTGAATTATATTTTTTAGGAAATTGAATTGAGTGCCTGATGGAAAATGCTGTGTGAATCAGCTATCATATGGAAGCATTTAAGAGAATGTTGAGAACATGTCTAATTGCATTAGAATAATTAAGTAGCGTTGATTGCGACTCAAATAAAATTTTTTGAAAATACGTTTAAATTATGCACAATCTGCTAGCAGGCCTATCGAAGTTATAAAGAGCACAATATAGTGCATAAATACGCACCAAATTATTGCTGGGCATGATTATCTGAGCATCTTTTTACCTAAAGCATAAAACTGACAGTGCTACTCATAAAGGAATAGTGTTTGAAAGTTATTGCCATTTCCATGTAATAACCACATAGATGAGATGAACATCCTACGTTAGTGCAAAGTAACAGCGTTGGACACAACAATGGCTGCCTTTCATTTGCGCAACCTGGCAGTTGAATGAAAACAACACAAACAAACAGTGTCTTCTCTCCACCTTCCTCAACAGATTAATCTTGTTAAAACCATTTGCTCATGCATTTCATTCATCCAATTTGTATCAATTTCCACTCATCTTGATGGAAGCGCGTCAAATTAGCATCGCAATTGAATTGTTTGTTATTGACAGCAGCATTTTTGCTCGAACCTGTTGACTCATTTACATTGATGTTGTTGCATATAAAAGCATGTAAAAAATATACATAATGCTGTTGAAATATCTATGAAATTGCAAACAGGTGCTATATTTAGAAGTGCATCTAATCTCTTACTATCTAGCATCCAAATGAGCCGCTTCCAATTGCGTTGCAACTAACTGATCCACGTCCTATTGAGCAACGCTTAATTGAGACACGTCCAAATGATCCGTGTCTAATTTAGCCACGTAACCTGAGGCGCGTCTTACTCAGCCATGTCTTACTGATCCACGTCTTAATGATCCGCGTCTTACTGATCCGTGTCTAACTGAGCCATGTCTTACTGAGCCACGTCCGACTGAGCCATGTCTAACTGAGTCACGTCTTACTGATCCGCGTCTAACTGAGCCACGTCCTACTGAGCAACGCTTAATTGAGACACGTCCAAATGATCCGTGTCTAATTTAGCCACGTCTACCTGAGGCGCGTCTTACTGAGCCACGTCTTACTGAGCCACGTCTTAATGATCCGTGTCTAACTGATCCACCTCTAACTGATCCACGTCTTACTGATCCGCGTCTAACTGAGCCATGTCTTACTAAGCCACGTCCGACTGAACCATGTCTAACTGAGTCACGTCTTACTGATCCGCGTCTAACTGAGCGACATCTAACTGATCCGCGTCTAATTGAGCTACGTAAAATTGAGGCTCGTCCAAGTGAGTCGTTTCTTTCTCAGCATCGTCTAACTGAGGCGACTAATGACTTAAGGTTATTACTGAACCGACAATGTCCTAGATTACAAATGCAACCACAATGTTTGACTTCTATTATGGACAAACTGGCCGGAAATTTGATGACAGAAGTAATGAAGAAGTGTCAGCTTTATCCTTGTCCAATTTACATTTACACAATTGGTGGAGTTTATTAAGCAATTTTCACGCTGTTTTTGAAATATCGGGCTTCAGAACACTCATTCAGTTGTATGCATTCTTCTCTCTGTAGTCAACCCAAGAACTTGAGCGGAGAATGTCAACTGAACGTTTCAGAAAGAGCTTACATTGAAAAATTGCTATAACTTGATGTCTGACAGAACGTTTTTGCTTTACATTGACTTCAGAAAGAAATCAAGAGACGTAGGATTCAATATTTTCTAAAACTGACTTCTTAGTGGATGTATTGAATTTCCAAATTTCTATTCCATTTGTCTGCTGGTTACTTTCCGTTTCCCACCACAATTCCATCAAATTTTTCCATTATCTACTCGTCAAAGTATTCTAATCATGTCCTACTCATTAATGACTATTTCCACATCTGCCAGTTCAATCATGACCCTTTCAAGTCGTAATCGACCTCACAATTTCTTCTTATTTTAGTTTCTTAATTGAGTTTCAGTTCTGCATGTCCACGTATACACCCACGCTGAGGCCTGTAGCAAGCGATTCGCCTCGCAGCCTCCCCTGCCAAACTTTGTCATGTGTTGATGCAAATGCCATTTTCCCAACGGCGTCTCAACATCGAGTTTCAAATCCCTACCGGTTTCTGAAAGGGATGTTTTTGTCGCCCGGAAGGCGGAGCGCTAAGAGGCTGTGAGAATTCAAGCGATTTGCACTCCACTGAACAAATCATCACATTAAACAGTTTATGCCCCCAGTGTTTGAGCGTAGAAAATGGAGACCCATTAGTGTTTTCAGTTGCGAGGCAAAAAGAAAATCTCAATTTATCTGCTCCGATTTCACCTGCCGTTTCACTAGTGGAAGAAATGATTAGATCGATATTCCTAGTAATGGTCTCTTAAGGGCATGAAAATGATTTCCTACTTTGATGAGAGGTGAAATCTTCCACTGTCAATACGAATTAGATCGAGACTTAGAGGTCGAGTGGGTGCTCCAGAAAACTACCTTACCATCAATGAACAAGAATTTATGAGGCAGTTTGACTCATTTGATTAAGCAATTTCAGTCGTACCTTACCGTAATTCGACCTTTAATCATGACGTGAACCTCAATCAGCCACAACCGAGAAAATCCAGAGTGAAAATGTCTTATATCACGAGAGTGGAGGGAGAGAAGTGAGAGTGTGTATGTGTGCAAAGGAGAGAGAATGAGAAAGGATAGGTAGGAGATTCCTACTTCCCTGCTCTAAATGCTTCACGAAAATTTCGGAAGTCCAAGAGCATTTTCAGTATTCTGCTGGTCATATTTTTAAATGTACTTTGTTACAGTTCTTCCTTACAAATTGAAACTTCTCCTTGCAATAGATGGCAATCTCTATAGTAGGGCTGTATAAATTACCGTAACATTCCCAAGACGGTAACTTACCGAAAATTACCGTAATGTATGCGGTAAGTTACGGTAATTTATGAAAATATAGCAGCAGCGCGCCCGTCTCACCCAAGCAATTCAAGTATGTATTATTAGAAGACTATTTGACTCTATAAGACTACCTAGAATCATAACGCCCCATTTCAGTCTTTATTTGTCAACTTCGTCCCCTGAGGTTAGTTGGCCCAAGTTTGCAATTGCTTTTTGCAGCCAATAGCCACAGATATAGTGTAATTTGGTCTTGAAGTTGGAAGTTGGAATAAATTCGATTCTAGGCCTATTTCATTATTTTATTAAATCCATTGTAAACCTGTTCTCTTATTCGCGTGTCTTAATTTCTTAATAAAACAGCTATATGTAGACACAGGGCTACAGGGCCTAAGACTTTCACCAAAATTGACTTATGAATAAAAGACTTATTTTGATAAAAACATGCTTTTAATATAATGCTGCAAATGGAAAAAGATAACAAAAATTTTGGGCAAAAAATATTTCTCTTTCAGCAAACAAATTGTTGTGAAACTCGATATAATCTCAATGAATATACTGTTCAGAGACCGCTAAATGATTGTATACCGTACATAAAATGTAATCTTCATCTATTCGGACTTTCATACATCGGTGTTTATATAAGTCAAAATTGAATACAAAATATGATTATACACGTACCAGTAAATCAATACGATTGGAGATAGATGGCACAAAACATGCGAAGATGCGCACACAAGAAGACTACAAAAAATTCGATTAATCAGCACGGACAGCGCCGATAACAAAGATGTTAACAAAATGTATATAACAGAAATGTTGGGTAACAAAATAGTTCATTCTTTAGCAAGGTAATCGTAGCAAAAATTAGTATGGATCTCATGAATATAGGTGGGTATTTACTTACAATGTAAGCTACAGGATTATGCACCGCTCAAAAGTGAAGAAATGTTCAAATATGAATCAATCTGATTGGATATAAGAATATATCATAAACATTTCTTCATCGACATTGTAGATAAATTCAATTTCATATTAGTGCTTTCTAAAGCATGAACAGATATAAAACAATTGAGGACTACCGACTAATACTCCAATGGAAGCTGTGATCATATTAAGCCGAACACAGGGCAAAACTACGCAAGAATTTCATAACTAATCAATCCGCACTTCATATCAAGATGTTGCATTAGGATTATTATTGCATCAATTATTACCATTTACTATATTTCGTTCCGTGTGTTTACACTGAACACGCCAATCGAAGAACAGATAGGGCCTAAAACTGACAGAAGAATGATAGGAACAGATATTTGACTTATCGGACTAAGAGAATTTAGAACGCTTTACGATGATGCTCAAGAATTTTTATGTTTTGAGTTTTGATTCCCAATATATACGAAAGTGTGCAACCTTGCTTGGTGATAAGTCTTTCTTCCCTATCATTTCATGTTTAGGATATTTTGTAAATGAATAATATATAGTAAATATTTATCAGGTACACACAATATTTTCTTCATCTACTCGTTAATAGATGACAATAACTTAATAATGAATTTGAGTATGTGCATATTACAGAAAATTGAACTTTTGCGGTGAAGCTGAATATCAACAATTACGGAAATTACATGTACCGGTACTGAGAAAATTTAAGGAGGACAAAATACTAAAAAATAAGACTAAACATGATCAGTGATTGCCACAAATAGTAGCCATGCAGTAAGAGCACTGAATTAAGAAGATAAACGAAGAGCAGCATGCTCTATTTCTTCAGTTGGAAATGAGAAGTCACCGCGTCTTCCAACATCTGGTGCTGAAATGGCACATAGATCCTTTCGATCAACAGTTGACACATCGACAAACTCTGGAAATGTGTATGTACCGAATTTATTCACTTTGAGGAAAGACACAGTGAAATCATCTTCTTCCAACATTTCCGTTATCTTTCCAATGAATACCTTGTACTTCAAACCATGATTTCCCCTGCTTTCAACGATGATTCGTGCTGCCACAAAAGTCCCGACCTCCGGAGGAATATTCAAAGGGATGGCTTCCCTCTCGGACTGCAAAAACTTGTCATCATCCACTTCGTCTATTTCCATGAGGTCTTCGTCATTGTCACTATCAGAGGAATCCTGCACAGCACCACCAACTTTGAGCAAATGATTCCGGTCATAATCTTCACTTTTTTAAAAAATAGGATGACACTTGCTCTTCTTTTGACCGATTCCTTCTTCAAGTCGACTTTTTATTTTATGGTTGTAAGCAACAGACGTCAGAATACTTGCTCTTTCGTCAGTCAAGGAGTTCCTGAGTTTCGTTTTTTGAAGGCTGAATTCCTTATTTGCTCTCTCAACCGCAGCAGTTGTGGCCGACATCGAAAGAAGAACGACCGCTACCACATTCAGCTGTCGAGTATTCCCATAGCATTGCCACCATTTAATCGGATCCGTGTCGTTTCCGACTTTCCAAATCATGCGGGATGAATTGAACAAAGCACCCGATCTTGTTCTATATTCAAGCAGATCCTTAGATACAGATGTCGTTGACAGTTTCGTTTTCTGTGCAATTTCGAAGATTGTATCTTCAGCAAGAACCAACTGTTGTTCCGTTAGAGTTCTACCCCTGAACCTGGGGTCCAGAAGGTTTGCTGCATAGTGCTGCCCGGAAATGCAGAATTTTCGGCGATTCTCGATGAATGATTGCACACATTTTTTCTCTTCATCAGAAAGAAATGATTGGCGTAGAGTTTGGATCATTGAAGCTTCTATGTATGAAAACACCTCCGGCGCTATCGAGATTGAGATGAAGTCGCCTTCTGCTGCTGAAATAGCATGACTTGCAGGTTTCAGTAAAGCCGCAACGGTTTCGGTAGGAACCCAGAAGTCATCTTCGTTTAAGGTTCTCATTTGCAGATGGATTGGAGCGTCGCAGTTTGAGTCAATGGCTAGTCTTAGGGCATTCTTTATACGCAAGTTTCGCTGCTACATCTCATAGTAACTGGACCATCGAGTCGGACAAGCCAGCTTCACATTCAAACCTCCGTGTTGAAGAAGAATGGGTTTAGGCACATGACGATATTTGAAAAATTTGGTTATTTCCAAATTTTCTGCGAGTACACTGCTCAACGATTTCATTTTTCGTATGTCAGAAACCCATGGTTATCCCATGGGCTAAACATCCATAAGTGGTGACATTTGGAAATTCTTCTTTGATTATCTCCCAAGCCGCGACCATGTTGACTGCGTTGTTGACTAGAGATTTCAATCTTTCCGACTCAATTTGGTTCAGTTTGCAAAATTCTTGGATTGCAACAATAATACATTCTGCGATATACTCAGGAGTGTGCCGCCTCTCATTTGTGTGAACGCTTTTGAAGAAAATGGGCTCTGGTGTGAAGAATAGTGTCTGTATGTGCGATTCATTTGCGACACACGACCAACCATCAGCTGAGACAGTGATACATTTCGAATCAGACGCCAGATCTTTGATTAGTGAATCGACAGTTTTCTTTTCATTCATCAACAGAGAATTGCTAAGAAGATGTCTTGATGGAATTTGAAAAGCTGGGCGAATCTTGTGAAAAAATTGGCGCCACCAACGATTTTCCGTTATACTCAACGGCGTTGCAGAAACATAAATGGCACGTGCTAAAAATATTTCGATTTCCCTTTGTTCTATGAGACTGATTCGATCGATGAATGGAGTCAATTGTCTCTGTTCAGTATTCTTTGACGTAGAACATGCTCCTTCAAGATCTTTGACGGTTTCTCTAATTGTTTCTTTGTTCGCAGTACTGAGATTAGAAGAGGTTGTTGCTTTTTCATCTATGATATTTTCATCTGTCGAAGTGTGACGATGTATGACGCTTGGGAAAAGGATACCGAAAAGAAATTTATATATCTTGATAATTTTCTGAGATAATGATTTAACAGTATTTTATAGGAGACGGTAATTTGTAACCCAGGTCAAATGTAAAATCAATTTTCTCTGAAACCATATTTATGATGCGAAATTACACTTGTATTAAAGCAAAAATTTAGCAGAGTTCATTTTGAATTGTTTTAATTCAGCATAATACATTACAAACAATTATTTTCAGAGAAAACATAAATATAAGAATAAATTACCCGGTAATTTATAAAATAAATTACCGAGTAATTTATCGGGTAATTTACCGGGTAACTTACCGCGCGGTAACTTACCTCACAGCCCTACTCTATAGTATTAATCAATTGTCAGACTGCTAGGAGGGCGATAAAATTCAGATTTTTTCGGTAAATTGAAAGAGAAATATTTGTAGTAGAATTTGCTACTTAATAGCAATTTTTACTAATTTTGGGAAAATGATCAATCACACTATAGTTTTGCATCATTCCAGAGATAATTCGTTTTGAAAAATGTACTTCTTGATGTTCCTATTTACGGCTATGAGATTTCCCACTTTCCTTACATTTGATACGATAAATTATATAGAGTTTGATGAGTTTGTTCAAAAATTCTACTGCATTTATAATCAATCCGATTGTGAATATCTTAACCGTATGAACGTACTACATGGAAATCCATCAAAGGAGGAGGATTTTCTATTTTTCCTTATTTCCGTTATTTCTTGATCAGATTTCGAGCAGTGAGAAAGTTTGTGTGTGAATTTTGCTTGGACATAGTGTGTTAAAACTTCTATAATGACAGTTGTCTTTTGAAATCGACTAATGTTATCATCATGATTGTAATGGTTTCAAACTGCTTTGCCATGTAGTGTGCGTTCTCTAGGGCTGTTTCACACATGCGACTTTTGCAGCGCGGAAGTCGCGCGGGTGTTTGCTTAACATTGCAGCTTATGGAGCCTTTCACACATGTCGTGCGTTTTCATTTTGCCGCGAGTAAATCGCGCGATTTTGGTTTTTGACCTACAAATGTTCTTTAACATCATCTCAAACTGAGAACATTTCTGAGTTCAGCATGATATGGCGATTAAAACACATTCCAAATTGCTAATTTTCGTTAAGTAGAACCAATGCCATCACAAATAATACGTTTGAAGTTCAAAAGTATTGAGGTTTTTGTCCTTCACCTACGTCAAACAATAGTGCATACCATATGCGTGCAATTGACGATGACTGAAGTCAGTCCATGTCACCAATTTACATTTTGACTTCGTTCTCAGCCGTCAGTGTTCGGATTATGGTGATTGACACACCAAAATGATTCCCAGAATATGAAGAAGTTGATGATGCACATTGTTTCCGCCATGGAGAGAATTGCTTTCATAACATGAAAGACTCCCAAAGGGCCCCTGTCCATGCACTATGCCTTATTGATTGACTAGACTGGAACACTTGCAAAAGCAGCGCATATTGACAATAGATGTAGTAGATTGTGAGAGTTGCTACTGTTATTGATATGATGAAAGTGGTCGCTTCGTGAAAATTTGTTGATTTGTGCTATGAATAGATGACGCAATCGACCACGTTTATCGATGAACTGATTGAATAGGTTGCTGAGATTTCTATGTCTGTCAAACAGGGATGCGGAGTCGGAGTCCCGGCGTCCTATCATTTTTCGTGGAGTCGGAGTCCTATCAAATGATAGGACTCTAGACTCCGGCCTATAACTAGACCCGAAATATAATACAAACAAATTATTTATCCTCGTGCATAGCCGTCACTGTTTTGATGTCAACTTTCTCCGTCAAGCAAAAGTACAGAGACAGTAGTGCATGCAAAGCTTGTAATGGTTGAGGGAATGAACCGTGATAGTGAAAAAATGATTGTCTTTTCACTCGGTGATTCAGTAGAGAAGACAAGCCTTCCTAGCCTCGATCACACATACACGCCAAAGGTCACATCAGAGACAAAAATGAAATACTAGTTTATTTGAGAACATTACCTCTTACCATCACGCTAATCGTGTATCATGGCTTCTCTAAAGCGCATGTTAAAATCGAAGGTGTACTCATATTTTTTGGAGAAAGATGGGGATTTTCGTGCCTGGTAGAGACTGGAGAAAGAACGTATGAAGCACACATCAACAAGATGGGAGGAGCCGGGTCGCATGCATCCAACTTAAAGCGACATTTGATCAACTTTCATAGAAAATGATTGATAATTAATGCAGCAATGATCACTAAAGATAGGTTCAGGTAAGCCTATAATGATATATGATGTAGGCTACCAGTTAATTTTTCAAAAAAGGCTTTATATACTTGACACCCGGAGTCGGAGTCCTATCAAAAGCCGGAGTCCTATCAACTCCCGGAGTCGGAGTCCTATCAAAATGATAGGACTCCGCATCCCTGCTGTCAAATGAGCTTACATGTCTTTTACACAGAGTAGATGGCGAGACAAAATTGCTGAAATATGAATGTTTTATGCTGATTTTGAGTATTAATGCGAACTATGTAATAAATTTTAGATATTCTGACAGCAAATTTCCTACTGATTTCGATGAAAACAAGAGCAAATAAAAATGAAACCTGTCTTCAGAGTAATTTTGGTTCATGCACTTCTCCAATAGCCTAAGACACATCCACTTTCTATGTCTCATGAGATCGAGAGATCGAAATGGTTTTTACGATGATTGACAGTCGCAGAGATCGAAGTCCAATGTGAAAGGCCAATTCCAACTTTTGGCGACAATCGCGCTGCAAAAAGTCGCATGTGTGAAACAGCCCTAAGCATGACAGAAGTCTTTTGAATGATTGCCAGCCGTAGGAAACTTTATACACACAGTGAGCAGGTTTCCAACGACATCTGTTCTTCAGACTGCGGCAAATTTTGAAATATTTGAGCTTGATCTATGAACTCTTCAAAGTATCAAATTTCTCATCAATGAGAAACCTGTGCTATTTCACTTCAGCATTAATAATGATTTGGATGATTTGTCAAGAACTTTGGATATGTCTTTCTGTTCTCAGGTCACTTGAGGTATTTGCTGGGAAGGAAGGAAAGCAAAAGTAATGACTTTTTTCATTCAAGCGTTGCATCAAATTTCAGCTCATTTATTCATATACAAGTATAGCATTATTCTCAGTAATATGTGCAGACTAAGATTATTATACGTCGATTAGTTATCATGAACATCTGCAGGTACCATTCAGACCTAAATACTGGAATAATACTGGATGAAAACTTGCAACCACAGAAATCCGAGTTTTCGCTTTGTCTATATTAGTGGGACTTGAATGAGAAGCAGAAGTTTGCCGATCATGATTTCAGCTGCAAAAACAGCCTATCTGCGTGTATGCCAATAATTCTAGATCTGAAGGAAGAAAAATCAAATTTGTGAACTATGGCGAACTATAATGCGTTTTTTCTAAATGCTTTTATCATTGAAGAGACATGATAATAACTAGGGTTAAAACGATAGTGAAATTTTCATTATCGATATTATCGATATTTCAAAATTCTTTATATCGTTACTATCGATATTTCTATTGATACTAATATCGATATTTCTATTGATATTAATATCGATATTTCTATTGATATTAATATCGACATTTATGACGATATCAATATCGACAATAATATTCATATTGATGATGATCTCGATGATGATATCGATGCAACATAACGCTATCTATTCACTATCTGTAAATCGATTAAAGATCAAAAAATTGTGAGTATCGATATGAATATTGTCATCAAGATATTAATTATGATAGCTATATCCGTATATTTATCATTTAGCCAATGCAAAATCAACATGTACAAGTACACCTATATATCGATGACGTTCGTATACAATTTTCGATCAGACATTAGCTAAGTTCTAATTGCGAAAATGATAAATTTAATTAGTCTAACTGAAAGTATGATCGGTAAGTATGAAGAAACTTAGAATCTTGCTTTATTGAAATGCGGTCTTTCAGATAATTTTCTAGCTGTGCTTTTGGTCCTGAAGTTGGCACTGAAGAGATCACTTCCACCACTGGTCCCAAGGCACTGTCCATCATGCTGTCGAAGGTTTGGGCCACTTCGATACTGTCTGTTGGATGCTGTGACTGTTGGGGTAGATCTTCAGGTACGATCAATACATCATCTTCAAGATATTAAAAATTTTGTATTGAAAGAAAGTCAAGTTGTTTATTATAAAATCGTATAAAAGGTTAATCAATATATTTCGACTATTATACCATATAGTTGATATTTCCTCAACATCATCTTCATCGACTTTGCAAATTTTTTCGAGTTCACTCACCACTATCTTCTCAGTTGATAGATAAAAGATGAACGATAAACGATGATTGATAAAAGGTAATTTACATTGCCTGTCGCCAGCGGTCGATATGTGTGCGCCATGAAACAATGGGCTACTGCCGTTTACTTCGACGAATCATATCGTTATGTGCTTATTTTGTCGAGAGCAGTCATCTCTAAGGACAGAAGTTAATCTCTGAGGCTGCGGTCTCCTACTATGAGCTACCGAAAATAATGTATAAGTACATGTGTACATAGGAGTGTGTAAAATATAGGTGCGATATTTATATTTTTATGAAAAGTACGGTAGGGAAAATCAATATTCTAAACAATATTTAACATCGACATACATTCTTTAATATATACTATATCGATACCTGTATTATCGATAGCAACTTATCATCAATATTTCACCAATACTTATAACGATATCATTATCACTGATTACGTCGGCAATACTACTAGTGTGTGCCTAAATATTGATATTGTCATCAACATATACGTATATATCGATATTAGAGCCAATATGATCATTTGACATCAATTTCAAGATTTATCAAGATCGATAGCATTGTTAAAAATAATACCGATGTCATCATCGGTGATGATATTGACATTCACATCGTTATTGTTATCGATATCATTATCGATATTGTTATCGATATTATTATCGATATTTTTTATCGGTATTATTTTTAGAAATATCGATATTATTAGTATCGGAAGAATACCGATAATATCGATATTATCGTATCGGTATCGATATCGTTTCAACCCTAATAATAACGATGAAATCTTACGGCCACTAGCATGGTAAAAGCGCTGTACTCAGTGTCGGATGATATAAAAGAAATTGTTAAGAATAATGGATATTATTTGTAATGTTCGTTGATATACGGGGTGAACAGAAAAGAATATCCCAACTTCAAACAATTATTGATATAACGCAAAGTAATTTATGAAGTTTGGTAACATGCCATTTGAAAGATGACAATTTAAAGCTTTTAAATTTTTGTGTTTTTTCCGTTTCCCATTTAAACTTATTTGATGAAACGATATATTTACAATACATGCCATCTGCATTCTTGACAAAGTGACGAAGTTCTCAATATGACCGCATTGAGCAGCTCGAACAGTGTCCATTCGATCATCAAACTCATCCCACACATTTTGCAGCATTTGTGAAGTCACTGACCGGGTGAATGTTGCAATTGGGGATTTGAGTTCTTCTAAATCTGTTGGAAGAAGTGGTAAATAGGCTGCATTTTCTACATAACCCAAAACTAAAAGAATTGCAAGGATTAAATCTGGGCTTTGCGGCGGCCAGGGGTGAGGGGATTTGTCTGCAGATGGATGACGTCCAATCCATCGTTGGGGACATTTCTCATTCAAATACCGTCGGACCGATGGTTTTCAATGAGGCGGTGCCCCCCCCCGTCTTGCTTCTAATTGAGGCCATCAACCAGTTGGCAAGCATCTCTGGTATGAAGGTTCTGTGACAGTGGTTTCTTCAAAAAAAAGATAGGACCAAAAACCATTGACTCGGAGACTGCTTTTAAGTTCAACAGATTTGTGGAGATTCTCATTCGACCACATACATGTATGTACACTGTGCTTGTTAGCCTTTCAATCTATATGGAATACTGCTTCATTGGAGAATACAAGCTTCGAAGTAAAAGACTCATCCTGCTCAGTTTGCTGAAGAATGAAGCTCAAACCTCTGAACACTGATAAATGACGCAATGTTTTGTTTAAAATCGCTTATAAGAGTCATTTATGATTTAAGATTTCATTCATGCTGTGGGAATCCCAGGACATGAAATAAAACTGACTAAACCTGCTCCTGGTATTTATGACCGGCTAAAGTTGGAGAATCTTTTAAATATATACTGTAGCTAATGAATAATTTAAATATATACTGTAGCTAATGAATAGTGGTCCAAAAAGTCTCCCTGTTAACGAATTGCTGTTACTCGTAACTGAGTGGATGAAATGAGCTTCAGCTTGAACTAACGAATGTCCATGTTAACTATAATTTTTGGTGCAAAAAGTTTGTCATTCTATGAAAAACCCACTGACATTCAGGCGATAGCTTTTTTTGCATTTTTCTAGAGAAAGCTAGAGAATTTCCTAACAGCTTCATTATTTTTCTGGCAAACTGAGAGACAAGCAGATGTCAACTGAATATTCGACAACAAACAAACAAGCAGTCTCAATACTCGATGTGATGACCTTCGCTATCAATGCAGCTTTGCAGACACCTTTTGAAACTGAGGAGGCTGCTCGCAACAAAGTCCAGCGGCATCTGTTTCATCGTCTGCACGATCCGCGCATTCAGCTCACACAAACTGCTGACTGGTTCTTGGTAAACCTTCTCCTTTACCCACCCCCAGACATAGAAGTCCGTGGGGGTAAGATCAGGACTCCGTGCAGGCCAGTGAATGTTGCCATACCGTCCGATCTCGTGCTCGGCGACATTCTGCTGCATCCACGCCAGCACGTTGCGTCCTGCATGAGACACAGGTCGTCGGCAACGAATTCCTGTTGGTTCTGGATCGTCGGCAAGAATTGTGTCTCCAACATTCGGATATAGCGGTCTGAGTTGACCGTTGCCGTCGTACCGCGTTCATCCTCGAAGAAGGAGAAGGGACCAATGATCCCTTGCGAACAAATGGCAGCCCAGGGGGAGACCAGCGGCTGTGCAATGGGACTTCGACATGAAAGTCGAGGTTCTCGAGGTCCCAATAGCGCGCGTTTCATGTGTTCGTGTAGCCATTTAGCGAGAAGTGCGATTCGTCCGAGAAGATGATGCTGTTCAACATCTGCTCTTCCTCTAGCATCTCTAGGATGTCTGTCGCGAAAAGCACGCGCGCCTCATGATCGGCCTCTTTCATTACGTGCCGATGTTGCAGACGATAAGGACGAAAGCCATGCTCGTGCAGAATTCGAATGATGGCCTGGTGACTGAGATTTAGCTCCAGACCGGAATGGCGTGTCGACTGTCGCGACCTTTCGGAAAAGTAACGGACAGCTTCTTCGGTGTTCTCATGGGAGCGTGAAGTTCGCGGGCGTCCAGGAGTTGGTCGATGCGCCAGACCCACCTCATGAACCAAATCGAACTCATTCTTTATTGTCTTTAGGTCCGGTGGCCTCTGGCTGAAGGATAATTTGTACTCACGGCGCCAACAAGGATTTTTCAGCTCGTCAAGCCACGAGGCCATCTTGAAGCGGTCGACTGACGATTATCGGGAAGTCATGGCTGAGTGAAGTGAATTCGCTGCCGATTTGCTGGAGAAATGAAGTCTGTCAACAATTCTGTCCGATGAAGACCGTTCAACAATAATAATAAAGGCGCATATTTCCAAAAGTAATAGAAATCAAAATCCGATCAATGCGATCATTCACTTTGATGACTAAGCAAAGCTGATTTTCTAACTCATCCAAGTAATTTGCTCAATTGACAATTACCGTATTAAGTTGTTAGGGAAATCTTTAGTTTCCTCTAGAAAAATGCAAAAAAAGCTATCGCCTGAATGTCAGTGGGTTTTTCATGGAATGACAAACTTTTTGCACCAAAAATTATAGTTAACATGGACATTCGTTACTTCAAGCTGAAGCTCATTTCATCCACTCAGTTACGAGTAGCAGCAACACGTTAACAGGGAGATCTTTTTGGACCACTCGGTATAATAAATATACTAATATGATATATGCAAATGATCTTTAGAGCGTCATCTTTCAAGGCTCATTGCCAAACCTCGTAGGACCTACGTTGCTTTGTCTTGCCATAATAACTATTTAAAGTTGGAATATTCTTCTATGTTCACTGTACACATGCATTATACAGAGCTTTCATCCGGCACGAGTGGACCTATGCTACTTAAGGCCGGTTCGTAGTCGTCCTTATTGCGAATTGAGCATGTGACGCTGCAGCCAAGGAAAGAGGGAAATCCTCCGTCATTCACCCTCATAAATAGCACGTGGCTCGCATCATCGCCTCACCCACACATGCGGCTCTCTCCGCCAGTGTCCGTACGCAAAATAATGCGAGTTGGAATACATTCAACTACTTCCGTATTGCGTAAGGACGGTAAAGTCATTCCACAAAATTCAAGTTGCAAGCATTTACATGATGGAGTTTGATGACTATCTCATTGAAGCTGTTAAAACTTCCAAATCTTCATGATACCAACAGCTAATAATATAAGGATAAAAACATGTGTATACAGTGGTGGAAAACGATAGCAGATGTATTTCAGCTACTCTGAAATAATATAATTTGCAATGCATCATTAAATCGATATATAGACGTTTCGGGGAGTTTTACTAATTTTTATGCCGACAACAATGACTTATATAAAATATCAAAAACATATTTTTTGATAATAATTTCAAAATGCTTGAGATAAAAATCCAGTAGGGAATTATTTTAGAAACATTTTCTTTGCAATATGAAATGAGATTATGATGACTTGCACCATTTGTGGAAGTGTTTACAAGCTATAATCAAATTAAATAGAAAATGCAAAAGTTAGCAATACAATTGTTTTCATTTAATCAAGCTTCATGAGGCACTGAAACCCGAGTAATAACACCGTTTTGCCATGGAACACTGCCACGTGTCTTCTGAAAGTAAGCACAAAATTTGCTGTATTTGTTGGCGCTCCATATCTTATTTAAGTCAACGATGCAATGCGCAATGCGTAGAAACTATATGAACACCGTTCAGTTTTCATGCGATGCGGTCAGTTTTCATTGCATGTTTGGTGATGACGAATTCATGTCATGTGCTTTCTCCCTGTGTAGCAGACTCTACCTGTGATAGCGTTGCATCATTACGACCGGCCGTACGGACGACTATATGAATAAGCATTTACTTACTTACTTGCGTATGTGCATTCGACAGCTATTTTGTAAATAGGACTGAAATTCCATTTTTTATACAACCGCTATCGAATAACGCACTAAAATGATGAAGATCATGAAGTCCGCATGTTCTATTCGAGAACATGTGGTTGCTCCCAAATGGGAATTACAGTTTAGTGCCGCGCTCGTTGAAATATTTACAAATTGATAAACAAACGGTACACATGGAGAACTTGAATCTCGGGAACTAATTATGAGATTAGCACAGATTGGACTCAAATCTCATAGGGAGTATTTAGTTTCATCCACATTTTCTAGATGCATATGGATAAAATGATTTAATGATCATTAATGTCTATGAAGTCATCATTGTCGGATGAGAGCTCTTGCAAGTGTTTTCGTTATCTTTGTGCTAATGTTATTGAAGACTTATAGGAAAGACAGTGAAAAGAGAAAATTAGGCTTTCTTGTCAATGGAGAGTATTGTTTCCAATGAACATCATTCCTAGCACAATGAATCAACAGAACATGAAAAATAAGAGGTTTTCTATGGATTCATGATCTTCATGAAAGAAAGTAAAATAAGATTATCAATGTCTACGGCATGTATTTGAAATAGGATCAAAAGCAGTGAAATAACACAATTGGATAAGCAGAAAGATATCGCATTTGATAGGAGGGAAATGCAATTTAGCTTTCAAAAGATTCTCACGTTTTTTGATCGGTGAAATTCGAACATGATTAACACCGGGAACATAATTTTGAAAATGAGCATTAATCAATTCTGAAGAAGAATTGCATTGTCACTGCAAGGTTACATGTCTCATCGTTAAAATGCCTGTTAATTGACACGCTAACTGTTAAGCCACAAAAGATGCAGCAATCAATCTTTTCATTCTTCTTGCCAAGACTTGAACACAAGTCAACTGAATATCTGAGAAAGTAGGTCGCTTATCTGAGGGGTGACTAGAATGGAAATTGGCTGAAGATTGCGGCTTCACAGAAGAAATGAATTAGGGACATGAAAGACCAGTGAATTGCCACGACTTGCATTTCGCAATGATTCTAAATTGCTCATTAAGCTTTTGATGAGCATTTCTAAGCAGAAGCGCACGTGAATCAGACTTGAATTGATTACGTGGACCCGCCTATTAGTCACATTCCCAATGGTGTCGCCAGCAGGCGTCACACATATGACCGTCAGCCACCTATGATAGTCCGGCAGCGAGAATAGATTTTGCAGGGAGCGAGGCCGAAAATTCACCTCCACAGAATGATGTGCTGCTACGAATCTGCGCGTCTGCCGAGTTCTGTCTGGTTCCTTCTCCTGTCAGACAGGATCAAAGAAGACATGTAAATCCAATGGTACCTACGAGTATATTGAAGGTTCTCTTATATAAAATTTCCCATTTTTTCTCTCAATCTGTGAAAAGTAATGTAGAGCCATAAATTTTGGCACGGAATGTCTTCAGCTCATTTCCTATCATGTTCATGCTTGTCAATGAAGCTGAACACATTCAGATTTGGAAAGCTTCCTACTGTCGGCAAACACATTCTCGCACATATCGTCGATCAGAAACATGACAATAACGCATGGAAATGATTGGAAATGATCTGCAGAAGACATTCTATTCCATAAAGCAATTGTGACCTTAGACTTAGTACTCTTCTAATTTCTTCTCTAAACTTAGAAGATTTCGTTTTTCCAATAGCTTCAATCTGCGTCCCATTGGATTTACATGTGCTTTTCTTCGATTCTGTCTGACATGAAGAGGAACCAAGTAGGACTCAACAGACTTGCAGTTTCGCGGCATCATAGGGTTCACATCATCCTGTGAAAGTCTCGATTTCGATCTCGTTCCCTGCAGAAACTCGTTGTAGATGCCGAACCACATTCTTCAAGGTTGCGTTCACGTTTCAATCCCTGAACACTGTCAATGAAACTGCGGGCCACAATTTGGCCGACAAAATTATCCTGATTTCCTCAATGGTTTATTGGTTATATTTTAAATACATAGATGACTATCAATATCTCATGTTTACTCTTCCATGTACAAGATTATGATTTTAATGATTTTTAGAACGAAGAAATGATTTGTTGTGATTTTGATAAGAGATAGTGAAAGCACTAAATCTAAGGCAAAGCAAAGGTTTTGGTGGTTTTAAGGGGCATAGTTCCTAGTAGGCCTAATAACTAATCCGAGAATTTCAGTTATCGGAGTGAACGCTAAACTCTTCGCTAACAAAGATAGGGATTGAGAGTGAATACAGCGGTGACAAAGATGACATTTGAATAACGAGCGCTTGGATTCGACGGGACGCTTTCTTCCGACAAGTATTTACTGATTTAGTTGTTGGAGGGACTCCATTAGCCTGATGGTAGGCCTATAAGCGAAAAGATTTATTTACGAGCGCTTTCGGATGATCACCCACCACGACAATCATGGGTCGGTTTCTGTGGTCGCATACGCACGCAGCCATGTGTCTCACTGCAATGTGCTTAGGCAGTATAATGAAACGGTGCACATTTTGATAAAAATGTCTACAAAGTTCACTAAAAAATATATATTCACAAAAATATTGTGGTACGTGCGTATAAAGTTCAGCAAGTAACTCTTTAGCTTAGCCCTTAATTTTTACAATAGCAGGTACGCGTTGTCCTTTTTCCTATTTAGTCATATAAAATGCCACGCCAAAACAATCAAATGTACTCGCACTCACTGTGTATTCAATTTTCAGTGGGTTTGAATGAGATTAAAGTATTCTAATTTAATAATGATAGATTAGAAAGCAATGAGCCCAAAGATTAGGTCACATATATCTACGATTCTATAAAAAGAAAATTCAACCATTATTTAAGTTGTCATATGTGAATAACTGACTTCGTGTTCGACATAAATTTAATCATGAACATCGAAATTACGTGACCTTAGGATGCAAGAGGTGGAGGCAAATTCAAGAAATCGGCTAATTCTAAAAAATAGCCCGAAAATTCAACCGAAACATTTCTGTCTCAACCTGAACCCGAAAATATTTTGTAAACACGACCACAATTCGGGTTCAAGTCTGTTTGTACACCTGTACATACACGTGATGAGCGTGATCGAATAGTAAGAAAAGGTGTTAGCTGCCGATCGACTTGTTTTCTGCTTTAATTTGCTCACAGTGCCCTTTAATATCGTTCACTGGATATCCTGGTGCAACAATCAATGAGATAATTTTGATGCATCAAAAATAGGAAATCAAGTTCAATGTCAGTAGAGATATCTATTATTTTCCGTTGATGCCATTCAATTGAAAATAACGTCACAGACCTTGTTGTTTTTACTTTCCTTAAACGTACATTACTAACGCATCGACTTTCAGGGATTGTTGATGTAGTTTTTCAATCTAGCAAATCCAACGCCAGTTAGCATTTCGACGACGTTAATGGAATATTCATTGATTAGTTAACAAAAAAGCGGGCAGATTAAACAATGAGTTGACATCAAGTTAATGGATTCAAAATTTCAAAGATTCAGGATTAATCATTTTGATTGATAATGGTTTGAGAGCTCAGTACCGTAGTTTTAGGTCATTTACTATGAAAATTTGTAGTTGTTTTGAAGACGATGCAGAGTTGCAGACAGAAAGCCCTTAATTTTTCAGCTGTTGTGACCTGTGTAAAACAATTGTCATCATTGAAATAAGGCACAAGCTTAAGGCCCGTATTCATAGTGGCAGCTTCAGCTATGTCTTAGACGCAGCTAAGCTACGACTTGGCTAAGACCCGAATTTCATTGCTATCTAACTGGGATTCATAAAGATTTCTTAGAATAGCCGTGACTAAGCTGCCGCTAAGCATCGAAGAACCAATCAGCTTCAAACCTTGATTTCTCGCATGCACGCATTGTGTGAACACAGCTGTGAGGGAGACTGGCTGCATTGTACTCGGCCGTCTGACGTTTGACAATGTCCCGGTCTGAAGAGCGCAAGCGGAAAGCACCTTTTCACGATGATGAAATTGCTGTTCTGGCAGAAGAGTACGCCAAGGATAAACGCATTTTTGAACCGATGCCTGGTGACAAGTCTAGTACATAAATGCGAAAAGAGTGCTGGCAGAAAATTACGTCGGTTTTGAACAGCCGCTTCGGACACGGGAGAACGTGGGAGCGAGCCTCAAAGAAGTGGAGCAACTGCAAGCAGATGACAAAAGAAAAGCTGGCACAACAGAGAAGACATGCCCAAGGAACAGGCGGTGGCTCTCCTATCTCTGCACTTCCGACCTGCATGACTGCAGTGGCTACTGTGTATGATGGCAGTGCCTCTTTTCATGGCATCACAGGTGGCCTTGAGAGCGGAGCACCTGCCATTGATCGTAGACAGTTTGATTTGGGTAAAACTGAAGCCCACACTCACTCTGCTATTGAGACGCCTGACAGAGAGGAAGAGAGGAGTCATGCGAGTAGCAGCTTCCAGTCTACGGTGGAGAACGTCACAATGCACGAGTTGGAGCCAGTTCAGGTACGACCAGACGGTCCTCAGGCGTGGACACGGGAAGCAGGGGACACAGGGTTCCCTCGAACGAAAGGAAGCGTGCCTACCGATACTGAGATACGCAAGATGCAGGCTACTGTGCTGAAGAAGCACTATTATGTGCTTCAGGTACAGCATGACTGTTACACCATGTAGAGAGAACAGCTCTCACAGAACTTGGGATATGAAAATAATATTTAGTACATAAAAAAACAGTATAGTCATTTTCTTCATGCTCTCTTATACGAGTGGTATTTGATAAATAAGATAAAACTGTTATTGTAATCAATCGTTGTTTTCTTTCCGGACATTATCACAGTTAATTTTTATCACAAAATTTATCAAAATTTCATTGCAAAAACGAAGCTGCTATATTGTCACGAATAATCCTCCACCTTCATTTACTTGTTCATCTTCAGCTTGGTTGTCTTAGACATGTGTTCTTTCATCAACATTTTCCATTCTACCCATCTCTGGCAAAGGCATATTGCGAGTGATAGCAATGTTAAGTAAAATCACACATGCCGTGGCGAGCCTGCAAGCCTTTTCGGGAGTTACTTGTAGCTCCTTGTGTAGTAGGCCTAATCCAAATCGTCGCTTCAAAATGCCAAAAGATTGCTCAATGCGCATCCGAGTGCCACTATGAGCAAAATTGTATCGCTCTTGACCTTGTGCATTTGGCACTGCATACGGAACTAGCATAAAAGCACTACCAGGATAGCCGGCGTCTCCCAGCAGATAACCAACCCTGTGAAAAAAACGTTCCCGGGCCAGCAGTTATGGTTCCTGATTGGTCGATGTCGGGCCAATGACGTTGCATCGACATAGCGCCATCAAACTGTCGCCCTAAATCCCATTAATATGCCAACGACAAATCCTGCATGAAAACCTGCCCTTGCAGCATTGAGACAACTCAATAATATCCATGTTATAATAATTGTATTTATTATATATAATAGTTAATAAATACATAATATATAAATAGTAGCATCAGGTATAATACTTATTACGGATGCATTCAAGTAGCATTCTTTTAAATTCCACCAGAGGACGAGAGAGTCATGGTCTCGAACTTTCAATGCACTCAGACGAGCACTAATTTTCATGATACTTTACAACCAATGAGAAATAATGGAAATGCCGATCGAACCTCAAGCAAGTGTAATTTTGAGTCCGGTGGATGTATAAAAGCATCCATCAGGATTCAAAGCTACCGAATTTAAGGTTTTGAACAGTACTTAAAAATGAAAGAATCAATGAAACTCATATTATACATGTAAAGTGAATTGCTTTCATTAAAAAATGCTGTACTTAAGGGTCTGTTCACTGTTCAACTACGTCATACTACAGTTGTATGCATATAATTTTAACAATCAAACAAAAGCAATTTATGATATTCACTTCTCATACCTGTAACGTGTAATTGGTGTATTCTACTGTAATTTTTATTAAAAGATTTTTAGAAACACTGATTTTCCGCTATATCCTAATGCTCTATTCAATGTAGGTAATTTTTCATTTATTTTGATAGCTTCAATGATTCTAATAGAATTCTGAGTTATTTCTACCTTGATATTCAACTTCAAAGCAGTTGTGTATTCTATTGCTACATGCAGTACATCTACTTAAGTGAGTGCTTACTGCCGTGTTACCTTTTATGTATTCACTTATTCGTTGGTGAAATCGTCTTTTTGCCTATTGGGTATCAGGATCAACCTGAAATGTGAATTGATACAAAAGGCATGATTTCAACAACTTTGGTGTTTTATCTTTCAGATTTAAGTATACTGACTTTTGGAGTTTGAAAGACGACATTTACGTTCAAATCCAACATTCGAAAAAGTTTTTTATATTTTACGTCTATACTTTTTCGATATAGTTTGCAAATGCAGAAATCGGAAAAAACATTTCTGTCCATCTATTGTACCTATCTTCCGAAGTATTTTTACATTTATCGCTAAAATTTATTATTTAAGAGATTTCTTAACATACTGTACACAAATTCTAGTAATTCAATTACATACTCTGTTACATAATTCCGGTATGTATAACCTAGATGCATAGGTATGTATAGATGGACAGAAATGTTTTTTCCGATTACCACATTTGCGAGCTATAGCGAATACACGAATTACACGTTACATGTATGAAAAGTGAATATCATAAATTGTAGTTGTCTGATTTTTAAAATTACGCAGATCTAATTGTAGTATGACGCAATTGACCAGTGAACAGGTCCTTAAAAAACTCACATTATAATTTCCATGTTTTCCAATCCTCCTTCGGAAATTCACCTTGCTTTATTCGATTATTCGACTGCAGCGGTATGTAATTCTAATATTTGATCACATTTTGAAATCACTTCAAATGACTTTTCGGCAATAATATCAATCACATCAACTTAATGGTTTTCAGCGAAGATGGAGAGACTATAGGTCGATGAGTCGGAAAGATGTGAATCAAAACGTGTAGCAATGAAGATGGAGAACTATTTCCAAAATGAAAAAAAGCGCCGGTATAATACGAAAATTGGTTGTGAACGTCGAAATACGACAGAATCCTCTAAATCTCCAAAACACGAATGAATAACTGGAGGTGTCGTTAAAAGCTTTGAAAATTCATGCCTAAGACCGCAGAACGATGTAGCTACATGTATTAACGCTGGTGCTGAGCTGACTGATGAAAGTGAAAACACGCACGATAGACCGGGAGCAAATGAATGACGCCTGGATGCAGTATACAGTTTCTCTCCGCTCCCATCCTCTGTTATGTGACTCATTGAATGAAGGCCGGTTGTATCATTAGTTTGGCAGGCGATTGATGAAGTTATTTACTCTAGTGGAGAGGTGTGTGAACACAGATGGGAAGAGGATTCTTACGTCATTGTGACTGATGTACAGACCCATGGAATTCTAGATAATAACACCTGGAATGGACACTCCCTAAATTTCTTCCTCTCGCTGGACGATGAGAGGCTGGCTGAACCATGGATTCCATGGCTGAACAGAGGAGAGGTTTTGGCTCGCTTGATGATAATTGCTCGCTGGTCAGCACATTAAGTAAAAGGCGTTAGGATGGGAAGCTGAATAGATGATTCACCACATGTTTCCCTTAAATTACATTATCTGTGAGCGAATATGATAATGATAGACATTTATCCGTTGACGAAGACACATCGTCAGATGAGTTCCTTGACTCAATAAATAGAGGTGGTTTATTTTTTCCTCTGAATCATGTGATCTCACTTGGTGTATGTAGTTGGAAAATTTTTAGAGAGATAAGTTCTTCTTAAACTTTGTCGCTGAAGCTGTTTCAGTCTAAGCAGACGCGACAATTGTTTCAGT
This sequence comes from Prostheceraeus crozeri, assembly GCA_907163375.1. Lineage (NCBI taxonomy): Eukaryota > Metazoa > Platyhelminthes > Polycladida > Euryleptidae > Prostheceraeus > Prostheceraeus crozeri. The sequence continues at coordinate 44,186 of CAJQUW010003709.1, read as the reverse complement.
TGATTGTCGAAAATTTCTATTTTGACTATGACCCTGACGCTTTTGGTCGCACAATGTGTACCGCAGGACATGACCATGTTCATGAAATGACACATCTTCTGTATAACTGTTTTTTAAAAAATTACACGAAGCGCCTCTCCGAAAGAAACGAGAAGGCAAAGACAAAAGCCAAGGCCTCAAAGTTTTCTGGGCGCTAGAGAAATACATGATGGATTAAAAACATGTGTTCTGTTATTGCTTCAAAAAAGGCAAACCACGTAAATCAGGTGTATAAAAAACGGTTAAATGATATCACTTGTGAATTATAAATCCACCGTCAACGCACAGCGCAGTTGTCTTATTAATGTGCTACCCATAGGATGAAATCAGCGACGCTAGGCGTCGAGAATGAATAGCCTCTCATCGTATTAGGGAAAAGAGAGTGTCCATTCCAGGTGTTATTATCTAGAATTCCATGACAGACCATATAAAGTCTTTCAATTAGGAGAGGGAGAAAGAGAGAAAATTTTACCATCACCTTGCCATCTGGCAGCCGGCAGTGACGTCCACCATCGACACTCACCCAATGCGACGGCAATCGGCCATTAATGGACCGATGCGTTTTTTTACACAGGGAAGATGTGGTCCCTGTTGCAATGTGTTGTACAATTGGCTTTGGCGAAAAATAAATGAATCATGACAACTTCCTGGCCAAGCGGCATAAAAATTTGTAAATCGTCTTTCAGCATCGCACACTGCTTGGCAATTCACAGAATAATAGTTTTTTCTATTTATGGAGGCGTATGAGTCCGGAGAACTTGGTGCTTTGATGCGTATATGTGTGCAGTCGATGCAACCGATCACAGAAGGTATTCCATGCAAGTCGTAGAATAGAGATTTCTGTCTATTCAATTCTTCACCATTCGGAAATTTGATAAAATTGTTCATTTCAGTTAATAGACAGTCTGTAATTTGTGTTATGCATCTACTGGCGCTAGGTTGCGAGATGTTTACGAGGTCACCACATACAATTTGAAAAGAGCCTGTCGCGTAGTATCTCAAGGCAGTAGCCAGCTGAACAGAAGGTGAGATTGGACGACCACGGTTGCTGTTGATATTTGGCATGTGTTGCTCTACTATTTCGGAAAGATATGCAAGTCCAGCACTGTCAAAGCGGCAGCGCTCAACAAATTCCGTGTCGCAGAAATTCTCAAAAGGATTTTCAACGCAGTGATATCTCTTCCGTCGGTTGTTTCTGGCAATGAAGTAAGCCATAACTGTAGAAATGCAATTCATGACCAAACCAAGTCTTTAATATAGAGTTTAGACATCTAAAAAGCTATCTAACTATTATAATGGAACCTGAAAGACGCCATCTAAGCTCTAAAAAATAGCTGTGAACTATGAATACCAATATTGTTTAGTTAGCTACAGCTAAGCTGTAGCTAAGATATAGCAGTGACTATGAATACGGCCCTAAATCTTGTGAGATAAAAATTCGAACAAGAAATGAACCAAAAGAACGTTTTCACTTGAAAACGACGGAACAACAACAGGCTTGCCAATGACTAAATATGACAATAATGCGTCCAAATATTCGGTCCAATTCGCTATTCTTCTTACATACTTTGTTTTGATTGGTTTGACTTGAAGTAGAAAAATTAAAATGTCAAAATTCTATCTTGTCCATCCGACATAATATTTCAACTGGCTACATTTCAGTGTCAGCGCACTATCTTTGGATATTTTTTCTCTGACTTGAAAGTAATGATCATGCTGAAAAAGTCACACGATTGAAAAGGCATCAAAATGACTATCCGAAATAATATTCTAACATGCCCAATTGTGCTCTCGTGAGATGCCGGAATCTTTGATGAATGAAAAACGCGTTGATGTGCTTCGATATTGTTTCTTTAGGCACTGTGACTTCAGCAAAAAGGATATTTCGCAAAATTTTTGCTAGCATGCAGTACTTCCACATCTTGCGGATGACTGTATTCCGAAAATGTATGTGCTACTCATTCACCAGTGTTCCGACCTCGAGGTCTAGGTCCGATCGAGATCAGGTTTCTTTTTTATCTTCATTCGAAAGTATTTTGAATACTTTGATCTTGTTGGAATATAGCTATGCTAATAAGGGACCATGCTAATAAGCCAAAATAGGTAATTATTGCGGTGTATGCCTATGTTCCAATATACATCATCATGTATCATATCTCTTCTGCTTATGAATGTAAAGACTTCTCAATGGCTTAAGGCATAAAAATGACTAAGGCTATTTCTCATTATAGTATAAAGGAATTCAAATTACAAACAAATGAGGCATGGAGCTTTGAATGAAAACAATGAGTAATTATACACATGTTATTGTATGTTTGTGCACTATTAATTGTATGTTATACAATTACATACATGTATATCATTCCATAAAAACTAGGCTAGAGCTATGCTAGCGGTGGGCCCTGTGTCAGCCATTAGACGATCGATCGGCGTAAAGCTAAGGAAAATTGTCAAAAACAGAATGAAGTATGAAAAAGCATGAAAAAAAAATTTCCCTGAGTGAAATTTCAGCAACTGTCCGACCTCAACCTCGGTTGGGAAAAAGTTATCGAGGACGCGAGGTCGAGGTCGAAACTCTGTCAATAACTGCTCAAAATCTACGGAAAGCAACATTGAAAAAAATTGGCAGTGATGAAAATTGAAGAAGCAGTCGCGCCCTTTCATAGAACATTCTAATTCGTCATGATACTCCGAACTATCATCGGATTTATCATTTAATTACAAAACATTAATGACGACAGTTTGAATTCAAAAGCTGTGCATGAGGGACGCAGAACTTGCAATGTGAGTGTCAGCCTTGCAATGGAGTACGGCTTCAGATCTAACTTATTGTCGTTAAAATAGTACGTGATAAGTAGCTTTTGCATCAATGAAGCTGCTTTAAATGCAAGGAAACAACAATTTAGCAGCTCGAATGAGCAATTTTGTCTGCTATCACAAGAGTCATTTTTTGTACCAAAGTAACCTAATGGGTAACGGTTGTTCAACCAACATTTAGGAACCTCTCCTGAAAAAAGGATTCGGTGTAGTAAGCTCTTTTTTGGTATATTCATACCTTTACATTTTGTAAATACCAAGTCTAATTTTACGCAATAGCACAACATTAAAGAGGAAATTGAAAGCGAACTGAAATTTAGTGCGAGCAATTATCTAAACGAGTTAAGCGAAGGGAATCGAAAATTCAGCTCATGTTTTTGAAATTAAATTCAATATCAGATCGCAAAGATAGGTGCAAAAAAGTTCCAGAATATCAACATTTTTGATGAAGATTTTTTCCTTGAACATCATCAATTTTATGGCTCATGATATTAAGCGAATTAAAAGAAATCAAGCCTCTACATCCATGTAATGATAAGGATTAGATTATTAATAATAGCATAGATGGGCGATTGTGATTTTGGAACACTTATCAACTGACTTTTCGATCATAAAATGTCTGAAGAATCACAATGTGCATGTATACTGTGCGCACTCTACAGTAAGGTCGATACATGTACGGTAGTCATCATTCTAGCAGTAGCGGAATGATTGTTCTGCACTAGCGGACCGATAAAATTAAAATAAATGTTGTAATATTCTATAATCAGGAATTCCATAGATATGGGATTTTACCAACAAGGAGATTTCAAGGCCGTTTTACAAATTATAATCAAATATTTAGATAAAGATCTTGCTCAATAAGTGGGCAATATTAGCACCTCAAGAGTCATCAAAAGGCCAGAAAGTCGTATCTCGAGGGGTTACAAAACTGAGAAGGCATGGCAGTGAATGATCGTCCATCGAGGGTGAGTCAACGAGAGGTGCGAGATTGCAGCATTCTTGATTCAGCAGATCGAAGTCCTTTTCGACATGCAATGGTTGACACTTCCCTTAATGTGTGCAACAGACACGTAATACAGCGGATTTCCTTGAAGAAGAGGAAAGTTGAGATGTTGATTTTTCTCTCTATCCTTGCCTGGATCGGAAATGCAATCACAGCAACTTGCAGACTAACAAATATGAGCTAGCGGCCACCAGTATCAGAGCAAAATGAAATTCATAAAAATCACAATGACATCGAAAGACGACATACTTATGAAACCGCACTATATGAGAAAAGCGTTGTAATAATTTTTTCGTTTCATTTGATCGGATGGGAATCTCAGAATCTTTCCGTGGGAACGGGACGGAAAATTCCAATGCATCATTGGCAGGCCTGCAAGCAACCACCCAGCACACCTTTTACGAGCACGCAAAATGTGAAGTTATGTTACAGTATAAACTCATCGCACAAAAACACAAGGTAGAAAACTATCAGCTGCCAGTTAATTCGCGCATTCGTATTTGCTGAAGAACAAAGGAGCTGATAAAAACTTGATTCCTGCGATCTTCATGGCTCTTCAGGAAGCGTGAATGAGTGAAGAATCGGACCGCGAATGATAGTTTTTGCTTTGAAACTACCAAAAAATATCACAAAAGAAAGCAAGCTTCGATCAGTTGCATTTCTTTTATTTCATTACTTTTTTGTTGCTGTATGAGGTGTTGATAGGATAACATTTTGCTTTCAGAATGATAAACCAATAATAACAATTATAACTACGAATTAATGTACTTGAAGCGAAAACTAATTAGTTTTATATTTGAATACGTGTATATCACTTATGCAAATCAAGCAACCATTTCTGATTAAGCATGTTTGAATTATTAATCTGGTGTAAAGACCCTTATTCGCAAAAAATTCAAGCTAACTTAGTGGAAGCTAAATTGACTTCCATGAAACAATTTGTGTGTTTTCTCACAACAGCTTCTGTATGAACAGCTTTAGCTCTTTTGCAAAGCTTTTCATAATTCTATTTCAGGCCATGCCGAAGCATTTAAAAGCATGCATGACCTTTTGTTGTTGTTCTGGACGACAGTTTCATTTCAATTCAAAAAAATATCTTTCATCCAAGACTTTTTCACGAACGATTTGACGATGAAATTATGTGTTAAGAGCTCGGGATTCTTGTTTTCAGTGTGTTCTAGCATAATTTCATCTTTAAATTGTCCGTGAACTAGTCTTAAATCGAATCTATAGGTTTTATAGAAAATCAATTTAGTTTTGACTTCTTTTAATTAGGTTTTAGCACAGAGATTGATTACTTCCTTGTGTCTGTCTGTGGCAGACAAGGCAATTTATCTCTGTTGGCTTTACAGGATAAGCCAAAGCTTAAGGGTTATTCAGACGTGCCATTTATCTATTTTCGACAACCAACTGCGACGCCGTGTCCTATATCAGGTGTTACTGATCAGGATCACTTAATTGCAACATTTTATAATAAACACTCTTGATTGTGCGAACGTGTCGTGTCAATGTCCATATCTGGTGCCTAATTTGATTTTCATAAATTAATAGTATCTGCACTTTTTTTTTCAGCAACCGAAAAGTATTCTATTTTAGGAAGTTTCTGAAAATTAAACCGTCAGTAAAGAGAATTTTGTATGGAAATGGTTTCACGTAAAGTACTGGTCTGCTCATTGATGTACTTTCTACCGATAGAAGCTTCGCGATTATTCCCACAGATTTTTTCGTAGAGAGAAGTAATGTGCCACACTTTGACGGTCTCGGAGGAAATTGCCTCCGCAGTAAAAAAAGTTGTTGGAATATGAGAAAATTCATCACAGAAGTTATATCTATCTTTGTGAAACTCAATTTTCAATGTGGCTTTGAACTGGTTTAAACATTTTTTAATATAGAACATAACGGAATCTTTTAACGTGGCAGTCAAGAATATGTAATTTTGGTTGATGAATTGAAAAATGAAGCAAATTAGGATAGATAGCACTGTTTATCCAATGAAAATAAGTAATCAGTAAATCTTTCGACTATGCAGAGCATATTACTTTGCTATTAACCATCACACAGTTCAGATAGATAATTATGCAGACTGTCTTACGTCACTACAAGGGTTTATCAAGCAAACACCGTAACTTCGAACTGCATCTGTGTACCTTAAGATGATAAGTTTGTGTAAAGGTCTATTTCGACAAAAAATTATTGGCATTCTCAAAGGGTCAATAGCTCCACCTTTAGTGCTGATAGGTTGTATAATTTATGCAAGAATTAATAATTTATGGTGGATGATAAATTGAGGACCGCTTTAAAAATCATATCATGGTTCAGTGCTCTGAATTTGTTGTGCCCAAAGACCTTGGTTGTACCGGTACACGAATTCTTAATAATGCATTTGTTAGGGGTCAAATTGAAAGTTATTGTTCTGCGCGTCAAGATTGTTTGGGACTGTTCAAGACTGCTTAGTGTCTGCTTGTTGTCTTGTAAGTGCGAAGCACTATCGTCTACATACCGGTACTTTTTCAAAACATGTGTGGCGTTGATGTGTCGACTCTCGCTATTGTGTATGATGAAAATTTCCCTACATTATATATTATCATAATTATATTATCAATCATATTGCATACTATCTGCATGTTCTTGTGTATTCGTAGCTCATTCCTTCGAAATTCAAAATTCTGGCGTTCAACCTGTTTTTGATTTGACATGGTCAGTTTTGCATTTTATTCTTCTCGTGTGACCTGCACACCGATAATTCAAAAATTTGTTTCGATTTGTCGTTCTTTAAGTGTAATAATTGTGCATGTCTGTAGGAAAATTAGAATTTTTTTTTCAGAAATCCCCTCTCCGTACGAAACTTCTGTGAAGTTGATGCACAATGTTGCACATGCTATTGATGTACAGCTCATGTTAATCGATATAAATCATTTTGGTAGATAATGCGAGGTAATCAACGAAGGGAATCCTAACCCTCCGTAGGTACACCAGGTCTGTATTTGGTACAATTGACCAACTTTCTAAAATGAAAGAAATCATTCACATACTTTTCAATGACTCGAATAGTCCAATAAATGGGATTTGATGTAAACATTTTCTCTTATGAAACCCTTCGAAAAATTCTCAACTTCATTACTTTTAATCTCTCTTCTATCAGAGCTACAACATAGCATTTCTTCATGTGTTGCATAAGTTACAAAATTTGTAAAACAATTATTATATTGATGTCTTTAGGTCTTTAGATGATATCACCACAAATCGGAAAAATTCAAGTGAATTACTGGATTAAACGGATGTCAGCTAAAAATGTTCAGGTAAATCGGAATGACATTAAATGTAATGTTCATAGCCGAGTGAAATAATATTGATTGGAAGAACTTATAGATTTACTGTTCCACGTGTTTAGAACAGATTTACAAGTCAAATGTCGTTGTCGCATTGGTTTCAAACTTTCCTTCTTTTTACCAATATTCGACTGATCAAATTCACGACTTCTGATTTCACCACTGCAATTGCCATATTTCTATCTTTCAAGAAGAATTGTGAGGGAATCGATCATTTTTTATAATAAAAAAATATAATATCATCTATTGTAATGTCAATGTAGTAAAGATCAGCAGTGCATCAATGCATTAAAGATCGGTCAGTGCATGTGTAAAATAGCAATAATAAGATGTAACTTACAAATAACATTTCAATTTTATTCAATTATTCAAATTTTATGCAAATATTCAATTTATGCAAATATTTGTAATGACATGGATTTGGCCGTCATCCCGATTAAGTCTGTGATGGATTATGCATATCAATAATTTTAAGAATAAATTTGCTCACATGTTTCTATAACGCTAATTTATCGGTTAATTCCGTGCAGTTAGATCCCTCATACTTGTTCCCTATTTTAATTTCATCCATGCATATAGGAAATAGTCTACCCGGAGCCAAAATTGCCTGCTACACTTTTAGACTCTAAAAACAGCTGTGACGATCTCGTACTCATCAATCAATGCTGCAAATATTTGTCAACAGTCTCCTTTTGGCGCCGACCTGTGAGCTTTTATATTGAGCATTGATTTATGCCGTGTTGTTCATGTATATGTCACCAGTCAAGCGTATTTGCGAAAACAAAATCCTCGTATTTACGGTTTTCGAAGACAGCAACTTTGATATAAGCGACAAATAAGTAAATTTCACGCAATGCATCATCATGGACATGCGGGAAATCAATTTTCATCTGATAGTGTAATAATGATCCATGTGATAGCAAAACACATGGACCCCTTGGCCTGTCTACCATACTTCTACTAACTCAACTGAAATGAAATGAAATATCACATGCTGAATCATTGTCAAAACTAAATTTCACATGGGCATGAGCGCTTGATATATCCTCAGCAAAAAAGTTAAATAAAAAAGTGGCTCCGGAGTCCACTGGATCCCCCCATTGGTCTATGAGGGTTAAATAATATGGTGTTAGGCGAAGTGACACGTCACCGCACCAGCCACTATGTCAATTAACTTATTGCGCTAACATTAAAAATTATCCAAAAATTGTGTTTACATCAGTCATATAGAAGAATCTGCCTTGTCTGCGTGGTTACATATACAAGTAGTAACACATGTTTGCTAATTTCAGAAGAGATAAACATAGCCATTGAATTTCTAGTGCATGAGCTAATAAGTAATATAATGCTTCGTAAATGGCAAGTTCTAAATTAATTAATCACATCGTGGTTAGAAGAGTAGTTACTTTGATAGTTTGAAGGGAGTTTTGAAAAGTTTTTAATATTCTAAGAAGAATCTTTAAAATCCCGTGTAAATGATAAATAGGCACATTGAATTGAAATTTAATAACTACCTAAGTAGAAACGCCGATAAGTTTGCCTACCAGGTATTGATGAGGTAGGTAGCAGGTTATTCGAGTTTGCTGTTTCGCAGTCATTCATATTCAAATTATTCATTTCCGGGATGTTGCACGTTCATGTTCGCATTAGGTTAGCAAACACCGCAAGAATGCAGAAGCATGCATTATGAAGAGCAGCAGACATGGCTGAAAAAGAAATAGAAATAGATCCACTCACAACTCTTTGCCCATTCCTCTTTTTCTCAGTCGTATTCATTCATCTCTCGATGCAATGAGAAAACTCACAGATTCTTTATTCTGTCTACAAGAGTTTATCGGCAGATGCTATATTCAAAATGTTGTTCAGCACTCAGAAATATTTCATGATGTAGATCAATTTGTTCATTTTTTATCGGAATTACATATAATGTAAAATATGTCTTGATATGAAAAGCACCATAAAAATATCAAAATTTGATTGATGTATACGGTAAAACTATTAAGCATTATCAATTGGAAACTTTCAACGAATTAAACACTTTTGTCTTCTTTTCATGTGTACATGAAAAGGTAGAAGATAAAAGTTTTTAATTCGTTGAAAGTTTCTAATTGATTATTGACAACTGGTGCACCGTCGGTGGACCGATTAAAAAGCTTAAAAAGCACAAATTACTTCGCGTTCTAGATTGTCCTGCGATAGTTAGTTGAAGCTTCAAAATCTTGAAATATGTCTTATATGATAAATGCTCACATTTTGTAAAAAATTCTCACATGTCCACATTTTTTGGATTCAGTGCAAATTTCATGAAGTGTTAGGAAGCTCCAAATAATGCTAGATAATTTGTAAAAGACTTACATATGCCTCATTTAATTTACTTTTGCCAATACTTGCAAGTGACTCTCATCATGCTGAACCCGTTTGACGTCTCTGTGACAATTCAGATAGAAATCTTTGAGTCCACCTGAAAACAAAAATTACGAAGATCTGCAGCAAAATATATACACATCAGATATACACATCACGTATAACAGATGCTTTTCGTCGACAGGTGGATGATATTCGCTTAAGAGTATCATGCATCCATAGATAGTAAAAGTCATAAATTGACTCAATATAGGAATAGTATCCACTTTTAGAGGACATAAATGCATAGATTCCGAGGACTCGTTAGTGTCCGAGGAATTTTGCTTTTATGTCCGATAAAAGTGGATATTATTGGTATTCTAACCCAAAAAAGATGAAATCTATATCAATGCTTTCTATCAATGCTTCATAGTACTGATAGTGCTTCATAAATTACTCATACTCATACTCATAGTACATAACTCCTAGATATGTGTACATTATTTTTCTAAATCTTAGTTTGCGCCTAGACATATCCTTGACACATCCTTGGCTATCCTTGACATCCATGTTTATTTAATAAGAAGTCCATGGGTCATTTCATAGTCTTTGAATGATAGCCTCAAGAAGTCCATGACTACAGTTCCTAGATCTCCTTCACTAGCATAATCTGACAATATTGCAAAGGTTGGCTACCTTCAAAATTCAAAAAATCCATGGATGATAGTTTTGTAAACCGTAGCTTGATCACTTTTCTCGAATCACTCATACAAGAAGCACGCACGGTAGACAGCAGACTTAACTATGCTCAATTTATCAAAAATCAAGGGCAACCAAATCAGTGGTTTAAGCTCAGAAAACTTGAATTTTCTTGAAATTCTAACAAACGATGACACTAATAATTATGTGTATGATCAGTTTACGGGCTTAACGGATTCGCAGACTGCGGAGATAATTGAGTCGATAGCAGATTTTGACGACTTCTTATCCCGATCTGAGTGATGAAATTATGAGGGAAATTGCAAAAACAGAGGAGGATGCGAAAAACAAGCGCACAAGTGACCAGACGAAGCAGTGCGTTAGCAAGTTTAAATCATTTATTCGTGATGAAAAGCTACCAATAAACATTGAAGAAATGCCAGTGAAAGATCTGTCACAATACCTTCGCTTTTGGTACAGTAAATTGTCCCGACAAGACGGGAATTTCTACAGCCCATCTACGCTAATATGTATGCGGGCGGGAATTCACCGTTACTTGAGCGCAGACATAGGACGACAGGTCAATATTTTGAAAGACGTTGAATTTAATCAAGCAAATAACATGATAAAATGCATGATTGTCAAATATCTTAAGTCGACGAAAACGATCAACAATCAAAACAGTGCGCGAGCAATTGATTCAACTGATTTGTTGAAGCTTGGTGACTATTTTTCAAGAAAAAATCCTCAAGTTTTGCAACACGAGGTAATTTTTCTAATCATTTACCACTTTGCCTATCGAGGAAGAGAGTGGATGAGGAATCTCCAAAAGGAATCTTTTGTCTTCTCAGTGGATAGCGACAATCGTGAATTCATTGTGTGTAATAAAACTCTTGAAGAAAAAAATGTGAGATCAACACTCAATAAAAGGAATTACGAGAATATTAAAGACATTGTGATGTATGCAAAACCAGAGAAGAAAGATGAATGTCCTGTTGAAGCCATCCGACTATATTTGAGCAAGATCCCCGATAATTGCACATGCTTATTCCCGAAGCCGCTGCAGAAATCAAAAATGGAGAGTGGCGGTTGGGAGAATAATGCTACATGGTACTCGGATACACAAGTCGTGGGGAAGCATTTGTTGAATGATGCAATGAAAATCATTTCAAGGGAAGCAGACCTAAACGCAATTTACACCAATCACTGTGTGCGTGCAACAGTCGTTTCGGAGATGTTCTCAAAAGGGTATACAACGGACCAGATTCAAACGGCTACTGGTCATAAAAGGAATGATTCGGTGCAGCGCAACATTAAACGTGTAACACCAACAAAGAAAATGAAGGTATCACATGATTTAAGCAGCAGTATTCACCGATCCGAAACCCAACAAAGGGATATTTGTATTGAGGACAACAGTGGATCGACATCATCCCAGGTTTTTTCAACTCATTATTCTGTTTCTGAAACAAAGACAACTGTATCAAGCGAGTCTGGAACTGTTCGGCGCCCGACCTCAATTCTGAGAAAGAATGGGTTTGTGCTAGAATTTTATTTGGATTAGAATGGACAGCACTTGTAATATGAGTAATTTCTATGTTTGCACAGTTTGCTTATGTTCTATGTTCTTTCAGATTTTTTGGCATAGAGTTTTCTGCCGGACAATAATGCGGTTTTTAATTCAATGGAAATTCATACATTAATCAGCGGACAATAATACCAACTACGGCATTAGTGTCCGCTGATTGATGTAGAAATCGACAGGAATTTCATCATTTTTGGGTTAGAATAATTCATAGACATCAATCTATGATATCTTTGAGCTTTATCAGGGACTCCAATGTTTTCTGACTCTGGACATAGACATTGATGAAACGACCTGTTGATGAAGTGAACCACAATCATATATATAATGCATATAATATATATATATATATATATTAAAATAATTGAAGTGAAAACACATGGAATGCACAAGCGCTTTCTATATTCTTCAGGTGCAAAGTGAAACAAAAAGCAAGATCATCATAATTTCAAATATACATTCATCATAGATATGGATGTTGCAAGGTAATTTACATAGTAGGACATGCACATGCATAGGAAATAGAAAAATAACTTTGTTATAGTTTATTATGCTAAAATACATCAACGATATCTAATTTATGTATTAGATTGAAACATAGATTTAAGTATAGAAGAACATATATGCGAACTAATATAAAATGCATCTCATATCAAAAGTGAATGAATTCATAAGAAACGTATAAAAGTGATTCATGAATTTAATTTTGGATGAAAGCGATCGATAAAATATTTTTCTTTACATTTACGTTCAATTTTGTTTTCAGAAAAAAGCTTGTAAAAAGGAAATATTGACATGTTGCCCCTACCACATCAAACCAATTGCTGAGATTGAAAAAATTTTTTTACATATATATATATATATATATATATTATATATGCACTTAATTTTTTTTCTTCACGCTCGTGATGCAAAGCAGATTAGTCCCCGGGAGGGAGATAATGCAGGAATATAAAGGGCATTCGAGGTTGTTCCATTGACAAGCATTAATCAATGATACTTTCGATAATCAAAATGCTTAAAGTTTTGATATGCAAGAATCTGCCGACCGACTTATCGCTCTCACCCTCTGTTATCTTTATCTTGCTTCAAAGTGCATTTCATGTCATTCTCGATAAGACGCAATAGTGTGTCAACCATTGACAACATTTAGGATTTTTTATTGTTTGATCACTTCATTTTATATTGAAATTCAAAATTTGCTGTCATTACCTTCCTGTTGAAGAGTTGGGGATTCTTAATAACCTTATTCTTCTAATATATGATCGATAATCAACTTGTCAGACTTAATAATTAGATCGGCGAGAAATGTCGTAAGCAGGAACAAATTGAAATGTATCATCGTCAACTAAGGGATTTCATTTAGATAATCGGATGGATATCATTTTCAATGAAAGGTTTGAAAGGTTTGTAAGACAATGATTTGGAAAACCTTATAATCGGAATTGAAGCAGTATAAAAGATATAATACAACAGAGTCAGTGCTCTTGGCATATATCCCGAATTAAGTTTTTGAATGACATCTTGAAGTTATCGCATTCGTTTTACATCTCTTCGGATTGATTCCGAAGAGTATTTATGTATTTAGAAGTTTCTCAGATAGCCGTCATTTATCTTTTATCTTCAAACCACAATCTTATTCATTCATAATCGCTTATTTCTCATGTATCAAATTGTAGACATAAAAAACAAAAATATATTGTCTTCATGTCATTTCACCATTCGAATTTCAGTTGACTGCCAACTTCATATTTCTCATTTACCTACTTAAAGTGACTTATTAGTGATAGACATGGGAAATCCGATCATCAAATCGAGTATACTGCGTCATCAACCAAATCATTGATTATAAAATCCATTAAGGCCGGGGAACAGAGGATAAATGATAAACTATGCACTGCCATCTGCTGTCATGAACAAATTGTTCGAATCGTATTCTGTCTCCGGTCCATCACTTAGGCCCATCACTACATGATGCCTGATTTATTCGAATGCGTCGTATTGCTTTCAATGCCTTTCAATAGAAGGAATCCAACAGTAATTTTAAAGTTGCCAATTCAATAAATTCACTACCTATTCTGAGTCTATATGCAGACGCGCATGTGGGCCACTCTCGCACTTCAGATGAACAGCAACATGCATACAAAAATATAATGCATTGTCAGGGATGTCCATGAGAGGAGTTTCCTATTCCCGCACCTATCCCATCCCACGGGGTTTTCCAGTTATCGACCCATGGGAATCCCATGGAACCAAAAGACTTACTCACGTATTACTATAATTTTCAGCAGGTTAGTATTCACTTACTAAGTTAAAACTCTTCTCAAGGATAACATTGGTGTAGAGATAAGCTTACTTGAACCTGTACGCACTATGAATAATCGGGGAACTTTGCGGAAATGCTCATTGATCTGCTTAAATATGGAGTTGCAGTAAAGTTAGTAAAGTAACATTAATAAGCCTGCAAGCGATGAATTCGACTATGTGCGAAGTGGTGCGAAGTGGCGAAGTGGCGAAGTATATAGTACAACTGTTTTGTCCTGCTTCGGCCGCAAATCAATTTGGCAACGAATCATTTCATGCAGGAATTCAGGAATCTATTGAATTGATGCATCAGTCCAAGAAATATAGCGACCCATCGTTGCATGAGTCAATATTACTGTGTCGTGAGATTGGACAAGACGGCGTCGTACAGTACATGCAGGAGAACTGCCATTTTTTCATTTTTTCGTTTAAAGTTCTAGTTCCGCGGAATGCAATTGTAAGCTCTACTTGAAAAATCGAAAATCATTTTCTTATTTTTACTCAAGATGTGTTCAGAATGGAGACACATGAGATTCATAAGCTCGTATGCATAGCCACCAATTAAATGCAACTTTTACTGAATAAAGAAGGTGTGTTTTCATATTCGTAACTGTGCAAACGGGAGCATGCTTTTTAGGCCGTAATTATGACTTGCCTGGGAAATTGTCATGTTCTAAATAACTTGTTCCGCCAAAAAATATTAGAAATTATTTCATGTCTCGTAGATATCGGTTTTCATGACTTAAATCCAATAATTGAATCGATGCGTGTGTGTGTGTCAATAAAACTCATATTCTAACCATCAATATTTGATGATCTTAGTGTTCATCATGATCTGAATGATTGCAAACCGAACAAATTCGTGCAGGTCCGAATCCGACTCTGATTACATTTACGCAATTGCCTCTAATATACTGCAAAGTGAGAGTCCATTTCAAATGAAATTTGGTCTGTAGCTATAGATTGTTATCTTCATATTAAAATTTGTGGCAATTAGTTGAGTTTGACGGCTCCTAGACAGACTTTTTTTGGATGCATTTCATGATAAGATAAGTTTGATTGTCCATTTTGATTAACAAGCTTGCTAAACCGATGCTTTGACGATTCAAGATTCATTGAAATAATATATTTCATGCATTGATATTCGGATTGATGTTAAATATTTCTTGGCCCATTGGGAATCCACCGTCCCATGGGTCCATGTTCTCGTCCCGGGCCCATCACTGACCCATTGGGCCCTATCCCTTTGGTCATCCTTGTAGCATTAAATCTACTTAACAGTGCTGCAGAAAGGGGAAATGTGGGGCAGACATACAAGAAAACTACATACACTTAGCAAAGTTATCGTCGTGATCAGAGTTTCGATCTTTAGGCTTTGACCTCGATCTCGACGACCTCGATGCTTTCTCCAGGCCTTGACCTTGACGTGGTATAGACTATACGTGTGAAGTAAAGTTCCCAAGCGCCCTGTTGTCCCATGAACTTTTCTATCTGCTTCGCGCAATGAGAGTAGACTGCTCCATGATTTACTTCCGGATAGCAGGACTGAGAGACACGTTTCTGTCTTGTTCACTGTAATTCTCGAATATAGATGCAAATGGATGCAAATCAAAGCATAACACTTACAATCACAATTAAATTTAAATTAAATTACTTACAACTAAATGACAGTATGCCGACAATTGTTTCTTACTCTTCATGAACTATCATTCAATCGACTATTTCTCAAGAAATCAAACTTCGACTAAATGTATTTGTAAAAATAAATATAATGACTGACGCATCGCTTCGGGCTTCAACACAAGATGAAAACATACACTGTGTCCGAGCCTAAGGCGAAACGTCAGCCATTTATTTATTCATCCTCAGCAATTGGTCGAAAAATTCCGCCAATTTATGGACATTTGCTGCATTGGCTGATAAATTTGGAAATTCAATACAAATCGCAGATTCATTCAGCCCAGGAATGCTTTGTTTTGCTAACACACTCGTGAATTATTCAATGCGTGTGAAAGACAGCATTAGTTCAAAAGATAATTGCATTTAAAACTGATGATTATTAATGTGCGCTCAAAAATTGGAGGCGAACTCATCAGCAACTTTTTAAACTGGAAACGAAAATTTATTACCTCATTATACCAATTAAGAAGGAGAGTACCGTACTTACCTGCTGTGAGATTGCCTTTCCATAGTGACACATCTGATCGTTTTCTGTCATCTATTTTAAAGTTTAATTTTAAGTTCAATTCTTCCACATCACTTTCACTCAACTGATTGAGCAAATGTAACTCATCAGTCAAGCATTCTCCGCAAGTAAATCTAATAGGGCATAAACTCAAAGGTTTTCTAGAAAATACTGCGAACGCATAAGTAATTTTCGAAACAAAATGAAAGGTGACGCTTATTATTAATAATAGTGATAATATGCATTTATTTGGATTAAACAGCTATAGCTGATTGTAATACATAAGGGAAAGTTTAAAAATAGTTCATCAAAGCACAAAAACAGAGCTCTACAAAAAGTTTGACAAAATAGATAGTAAAAAGGAACTACTGCATCTGTCTGTAACAAAGGTTTGATACGAGTGCTTCCATCAGGCGGATGAAGTGCATTGAAAGCCATAGCTCCACATGATCGTCATAGAATTCGTCAATTTGTAAAGTGGGAGCAGCACATGAGACATAAGATAGCACACCGCCACCAGTTCTGTCAATCCTATGTTTCTTTTTCTTCTTCATGTTGAGGCATTTCTGACTTGACTTGATTCTTCTAATAACTGTTAAATAGACATTAACATTTAGTGCATCCTTTAATTCCGTACATCCAAGATATCTGTTTTCCGAAGTTGCTCTGATGTGCATGTAATGCTTGATGCTAATTCCATCATAGATAGTCGGAAATGGAACATGTTTACGAGCTTCTGCTAAACAAGATGTAGAGCCGCAGAGCTATCCGACCTTCCACTACGAAGGCAGTTGATCGAATAAATTTTCATAAATGCTGGAAACAGAAGCTCAGTTGGTGGTCAAAATTCAGTCAAAACCAGGAATCTGGGCTGTCCATAAGTTGCCGACCAGGTGACTGTCCCTGTGATAAGTCGATACCGATTTACAGCTCGACAATGTGGTTGACACCTGCCACGAAAGTCGCCACGAATTTCCGCGAAACGAATAAATGTTGGAAATTCATTCCAGAAAGCTTGTCGCCACGAACTGATTGACAGAGTGTCATTTACAAACTTTGGAGACGTTTTCAAAATGTAGGCCTACATGCATTTTGAAATTCTTTGCCAGCATTATGTTCGCACTGCGTTTTTTTTAAAGTATTAGGTATAATATATTTCAAAATGCTGAAAATCACATCGTAGAAGAATAAGCTACAAGCATTAACTGTGACAAAAGGCGTATAGAAAAAATAAGATCTTTAAAGAAAGAAGAAAGTTACGTGTGGTTTTCATTCATAAGACTTATAGAGAACGGGATGAAAGAGTTCAAATACCTGGTCGTTGAAGAGAAAAGCGGCAAAAATCAATGAGATCTACTAGATTTTGATGAAATAATGTCATTGAGAATGTGGAACTCTTCATAAGCACCAGAGACAGCAGTTTTATAGCCGCAACTCTTCGCCTCGTCGACAGATCAGAAAAGCGACCACAATCACAAAGGGCTCTAAACGTTGCACTGCAGATGATCTGATGACATCTTTTCTGAAGTCTATCAAGCTCCGAGCTTAGATGTTCAGGCAGCTTTACCCAAATAGTAGCGTTGCAAACGAAGAGAAGCTGATCTGATGACATGCTTGCAAGTTGCATGCATGTTTGAAGAACATCCTTTTTTTACTTTGAAGTGATCCTTTATTTTTTCATAATCAATGTAACTAATGACGCACAACAGTCAAGAACTTACACAAAACATTACATCGGAAAAACTATTGCTTCTTCGATGCTGTACTTAATTGGCATTTGCCGAATTTTCGACAGACAGAACTTCAGTCATCTTTCAAGGAAAGTGACACATTGAGATCGCAATGTCCGGACGATATGCATCCGCTACAACTGAACACATTTCATGGCCTCAATCAAGCGTGACAAATGGAAATTAGCATGTGGATGGAGCACTGAGAGATGGAGACACACAGCCATAGCACAAAAAGGACAAATCAAAAGTAACTAGAAGCGCTAAGCAGTAATATGCAAACACATGACTCTAAAACCACATTTGAAATAGAACTAAACTAAAGAAGATGAAACCTAATATCGAAATATGTATATATATATATATATATATATATATATATATATATATATAAACAAATAATGGAGACAGATACACTAGTGGCACAAAATCTTGCCAATTAGAGTCATGTGTTTGCATATTACTGCTTAGCGCTTCTAGTTACTTTTGATTTGTCCTTTTTGTGCTATGGCTGTGTGTCTCCATCTCTCAGTGCTCCATCCACATGCTAATTTCCATTTGTCACGCTTGATTGAGGCCATGAAATGTGTTCAGTTGTAGCGGATGCATATCGTCCGGACATTGCGATCTCAATGTGTCACTTTCCTTGAAAGATGACTGAAGTTCTGTCTGTCGAAAATTCGGCAAATGCCAATTAAGTGCAGCATCGAAGAAGCAATAGTTTTTCCGATATATCACCGATGCACAATCAATCAGTTTTCAAAAACATTACATATTCATTTCATAATATTGAAACTAGCACAGTGAAGCGATTTCAACAAAGCACTAGTTTATATTTTGTGTGGCTACATTATTTTCAAAATTTGGTTGATATGAACTCATTGCTATAATTTGAATGAGCAGTTATCTTCCAAAACTGTTCATATTTCTGGAACGGTCGGAGACCAAATGACTTGTAATGACATGGTTCCTGATATGGGAGAATTTGAAGACATATTTGACATTCATTACAATCAAGTAACCGTTTGATGTGAAACAAACTGCCCTTACTTTCTTCCCTGGCCGCCACGAAATGTTCCGCAATCTAACAATCAATGCGCAGTTTGGAGATCACTTTGACAATCAGTGGTGACCATAATTTCTGATAGCCCCAAAACTGCGCAGCATATTAGGGCGTAGCCTCCATCGCACATAATTCAGCTCATTTCGTGCTGGTTTTCGTAAACAGGTTGTACTTGCTGTGTAGTCACATTTCATGACGCAAAGTTGCTTGCTCGATTTACTTTGTTATTTCATTTTATTGTCAACTGTTGTGAAAATAATCATTCGACTATTGCTTATTGCCAAAAATTATGCAATGCATTTGCATGTATGTCAGCGCTATTGAATTATTGCACTCAGCCACATATTGAATTATTGCACTCAGCCACATCGGAAAAATATGTTTTATGCGCAGTAGACCAAGTAGGGTACCCTTGTAATTTGATGATATTAAATATTCTAGCAACTGAATTGTTCATGATGCAGCCATCATTTCCAGAAGATCAACAATTGTATAAGTACGACGTATATTGCAAAATATCGGTGGCTGTCAGCGCCACACCTTAATCATGCAAGTGAGGAAGTGACAGGAAGCCCTTTGTAAAAATACGTTTGTGAGCCCTATGCATAATCTCTTAATAAAAAAGAAGTGACAAAAATACTTTTGTAATTTGCTTTTCTCGTCTATGTTCTGTTACAGCAATAATGAGGTTCAGTCCATGGATCTTAAATTGTCATTTGTCCAACCGAAGCAATTGTGGCCACACCGCCACACACAAGGGTCTAAATTTTATTATTTTAAACTATTTCCTTTTCTATCTTCTTTTCAGGCGGAATCAAACGAGACACGAGTTCGTAAAGCGAATGTCACGGCAAACAAGCTGCTGGTGAAGTAACGAGATGCCGGTAGTCTGACTTCAGCATTGACGTAATGAGGTTTAATTGTACATAATGTAAAGTAGATTCTGACGCCATTTCATCGAATACATCAAATTTTTTTAACAATTGACGTTTTAGCATGCCTCACTTGACAAAATGTTACATTATATTAAACCTTTATGTTTTTGAATAATTCTCCCATTTCGAGGTTGTCGATCGTCAGATTGCATCATTCAGAAATTGACAGGTATATGACGACTAATAATTGAAATATTAAGCAACTTGAAAATTGTGCTCCTAAGATCATAAAACTTCATCTCAAGCGTACCTTGCTGTCATCAATTGGTAACGTTAAAAATATATAAAATCTATCAAATCTATATTCAACTATTTACGTACTGCAAGTGTTTTAGAACACACCATTGAACCCAATCCTTAAGTTCAATGATAAGAAGTGAAAAAATGATGTGTCAATCGATTGTTCTTGGAATTCCATAGGCGTTATCTGAGTTCAATTGATGAAATTATTTTGTTATATATTCTTTAATAGACCTTTATCAGGCTTTATGTATAGTGCTTCATTTTCTAACCTCCTTGAATGAAATTAGACTGTTCGGTTCGGAGGCATACCTCACTACTTTTGAAATAGAATTTTCAATTGATTTTCTGTAAATTAGCTGTTGAGCTCATAAATCTAATTTTAATCAATTTGGAATTAAGTCTATGTCAATCAAAGCAGGCCTAATTCACATTCAAGGTGAACTAACTGTTTACCTTAATGACTTTCAAGTTATACTCAATAATCAGAAAATTTGTTGAGGAAGTGAACTAGCTGCCACATGACATTCTGGGTCAACATTGCATAAGACGGATTGTTTTTGTGGCAAGAATCATTATCATTTCATCGCTATTCGATGCGTGAAATTACTAATGGGGTTTTACGATTATATCGTAAGATAAAATGCAATCTCAACAATTAAGACTGCGCAAAGTAAATTGGATGTTCATGCTCCAACTTTTAACCATACAACATTCTCTCTTATTTTTGGGAATGTGTAGTGATATTTTCGAAAATATTTTTCCATACACGTTATTGACGCCTTGTACTTGACGGGAAAATATGAAAAAATATTATGCAAATTTTTTCGCGTGTCTCTTGGAATGACATTACCAGTCTATTACGAATATCTACGAATATCTACGAACATTAACAATAACTAAGGCCCCTGTCACACAGAACAAGGCGTCTTCCATCTTCCATTTGGGTTTTCCCCTTAATTGCTTGTAAGAAAAGAATGCAACCTATCTATCACACAGAAAAAGGCATCAGCCACAAGCCATCCTCCACCCTCCATCTTCCATCACGCTGTCACACCAGGGTTGGCTTTTTGACGGCCAAAACTGGTATTTGCCAGTAAGTGGTAAAACCGCGGTAAAACCCGGCTAAAACTAAAATTCCGAAAAATTAGTCTACTTTTTCACGAAATGATCGACAGCAAGTTGGGGTTTGAGTATTACGATGCATGCGTATTTGCAGACTACAACTCTTATCTTGCAAAACATGACATTCATTCTCTGATAGAACCCTATGATATCAGTTTTTATCACGCACTAATGACATATCATGCTGTCCTTGCTTAGGATTGCTCTGTCCTTTTCTTGCACACTTACAACAAATGTAGACTTCTGCACCATTTTTGTCCTTTGGTTAATTTAATAGAAGTTGTTAGATACTTCCGAAATAATCATCAAATGAATGCTCTTTTAGGTCAGAAAATGTGATTTCGCTAAATCTAAAAAAATGAAAATAAATATACGAATAAAACTAGCTTATACATCGAACTAAATTAATCAAAACACTTTCTTCATGTGGACGAGCTTCAATAATCCCACAGTCATTCTTCTAAGTTGAGTTTTCAGCAAGAATGCAGAGAGTAAGCTTATTTTAATAGTAGCTTAGGCCTCATCAGATATAGATTTGATCCCATGTCTCATGAACGCATAGAGAACACTCCATTAAAAGGCCTCTGCACCGGAAAATCTGTTTTCAAATCAAGCAATGTGCCACAGTCACTGAGAATTCATTTCTATTTTTTTGGGAAATATGCTAAATGCACTAATGCTTTTGACTGGAGCAGAAAATCATGATTTGTAAGAACAAATAGTAATTTAATAACATAGTTCGCAGCAGCAGTCTTAATAAAGATAAAGTGAGGTATAGCGTATGTCTGAACACATATATCAATATAATATATATAATATATATCTCAGTTATAATCCCAATAAGTAATTCCAGTAAGAACATTTCCAGTAAGCTGCAAAATTGATCGTTGTTCATAGAATCTGAGAGCGAGAAGCATTATTGTGACGTTTATTTACATTTATTGTGATATTCAAATTTGTTTAAAGTTCTTCGAATTTCCATATTTTGAGCTCAAATCAAAACTTGACTTTCGGTATAAAATTCATTTAACATCACCTTATCTTCTATATATGTGAGGGCAAACATGACATGAAAAATGTTGAAGGGCAATATTTTTAATCTTGCCACAGATTTAGAAGACAAGCTATTCTATGAGATCAGCGGGCATGATGATCGTAGAAATGCGAGGCCAGATTTCTATATTTTCTTGCCCTTCTAGCTTCATGGAATGCTTGATTTCGGTCTTTTATATAGAGCCAATTGATTTCCAGCGTACTTCCAGCAACAATGAATGAAATTTTATAAAGCGACAAAACACGTGCACGCTTTAAAGAATGCACAGCAACTTTACAGCAATATTTTCTATAATGATTCATGTTCTTTCACTTATACTTGGAGCATATTCTTGATTGAAATATGATATTTGCAAGGTTTGAATTGTGAAAATACAGGCTAAATGTTCGTCGAATGATGAAAAAGTATAATGAACTATTCCTACGTTCATCAATAAAGTAAGGAATGACGATAATCCTTTACCCAAAGAAAATGAAGTAGTAATGTTGATAAAATAGTTTTAACCAGTTTTTGCCAGTTTTAGCCGAAAAATTGTGACAAAAGCTGGTGGTTTTTACCAGGTTTTTGCCGGTTTAAACCAGGGTGGTTTTTACCGGCCAACCCTTTGTCACACAGAAAAAGTCATAAGACATCGTCCATCGGACTAAAGGCGCGAAATTATGAGGCTGATGAGTTCATTGCCATCCTCCATCACGCACCAGCCGCAGTATGGACGGAGGACTGTTCTAAAATTAGAACAACGTGAAGTGACATCTGAGGGAAGATATAGGAAGCTGTGATTTGCGAAGAGAAGCAATGTATCACAAAACAGCTCTTTGTTCACTATGTCGGAATAGGACAAAGATGAGGAAGAAAAGAGCTTGCCTTAATCGTACAATGTTAACAAAACCGATATTTTTCTTTGCATGAAAAAGTATAAATTATATCGCATGTTAATCGAAAGAATCTGAAAAGAAACAAGGCTTGTTTTAACGCGATGTTATAAAAAATTACATCAAGGCAAGCCATGCCACTTCACAATTTTAGTGGAATAATTTGTAAATAATAGAAATTACAAAATGCGAATTAATATTTGTTAATTTGTAGCGCTAATAGTATTGATATTTCCACTGTATGGATGCTATTTTGACTAACTCACAAAAGCTCAGAAGGCACAAAAATGTGTTTTGCTCATATTTCAACTCTCACATGTAAGACGATTAAGTGTGGCTGAATGAAAACAATTGAAGAGATAAAGAGCTTATTATGCCTGCCTAGATATGACATGATATATCGAAATTCTGTGCCTAATTTTATGAGTTAATTACAGATACGTTAATTAGTCAAAATACTACAGCTCATGAAACATGTGTATTTTGTATGCAGATGCGTTATGTCAGTGTAATATCATAGATTAGGTTATGTGTAGTTACTTTCATATTTACAGTTCAGCGTCTCGTATGTTACCATTTAAGTTACCAATTTGGACTTACTTGCAAAGTCTTAAGTTATGGTTGTATCATGTTTAATCAAATTTCTAATGTCACCATTCTTTGTTCATTTACATGCATTAGTCTATTTAACCAATGTGTTCATAAGTGATCATAATTTTAGTTTTCTTGTCCAAATAATAGACAATCAATTTATTAACTATAAAATAATGCAAAAGAGACATAACTGTAATAGGTGTTGCATTGTAGTATTTGGTGATAAGTGGAAAAAAGATTCACTGCTTTTAATATTGTTTCTAACACATATTCATCAGCATGCAGCAAGATGATAGAAGCGATAAGAATTCAGCATGCCTGGCTGCCGTATTATTGTATTCGACAATATTTTGGAATATTGTTAAATGCAATATAATTTTTAATACAGCAGCTAGGCTTACTTCATTTACATCAATAATGCTTATCATTACTTTCTTTATTATTTTATCACTTGAAAATTTTACAATCCTTTATGATGATGACGCAAAACACTTACCTGTCAATGAGTAAAAGAAAAAAATTCTGAACTAACTTTTGCAAAATTAAAATGTGAAGATTCAAATCATGAGAGCAGTGGCACTGTTTAGGCCTATAGAATCCAGCAAGTCATTGGGAGAAATCAATTTTAGCTTATTGACTATAATCTTTGCACAGCGCCCTGGTGGAATAGGTCTATATTTCATTTCGCACAAAATGCTTTCGATTTGCTGTTTTTGTTCAGCAAACAAAATATTTTATGTTGTTGTGTGTGGTTTAAGAGAGAAAAAAGGAAAGAGCAGAGGTTTGGCTGGTTTGTCATGTTGTCTACCATTTCCGCTGATAGTCTCGACTGGGCCTTCTTCACTGATTGTCAGAACTTTTCGCTTTCTCCACCATCAGAATATACAGGACATTTGCTTCCAAGTCATCTTGTTGCAACACCGCCGCATATCGAGCTGGAAGCTCACACAAAGTCATGCTGATTATGACGTACTTTGCTTACAGCGACATTTCTTTTTGCTCACTACTAATGACTAGGGCTTATAAAAATCACTAAAGTCAAATTTGAGGTAATTTTATCGAGATATAATCTTATTTATAAGCTGTCTATTGAAAGTTATTGAGTCAAAATTATTCATCAGGTCTAAAAGTTCCTTCAGTTAAATATCCTGTAGATTGCGAAAAAAAATCATCAAGTTCGACAGTGAACAACTAGTGCAGCTAATTGAGTTGAACAATCACCAGGCAGATCATTGCTTGTTCCAAAAGCGCGCTAATATAATCAATTACATCAATTTGTCAGTTCTTGACTGAAAAGCCGAGGAGAGAATTTAAAGAGGGTAAATACATGTTTATTACTTTGCATGACTATTGACTGTTGAAAAGATAAAAAAAGATGGGGCTCATCCTACAATAAACGAGGAGTACGTGGTCAAAGGACAACTTTAACTGACAGGACATTAAAGTACATGTACCTGTAACAATTACTCCATGTAACGTGTGGACCGCATGCGCAGCATTTAATATCATAGTAATATATCATAAGTATGTAATATCATAGTAAGATTTCTATGAAGCGACAATGCCAAAGCAACAATGAAAGCATGTACATAAAATTTCGTCAATCATCGATTGCTTTTTTTCGGATTTCTTAAGAAATTCTGAGACAGCATCGAAATTTCAATCCAGAAAACATTCGTCAGCTTGTTGTCATCAACTTAAAAAAATCAGAATTAGCCTACCAATTTCCTAGTGCCAGGGTACTACCGAGAGCAACTGTTTGATTTTACGCTGAAATAGAGTTTCTTGTATTACGTTGCAAGATCTTCTTCTTCTATCTTATGAAATTTTACTATGTAGACCTACACCCCTACTACTATTAGGTCAATTTTTATGGCAAAATTTTGAGCTGATAAACTAAAAACTTATAATCTATAAGTAAAATTTATGCAAGTCCTACTGATGACTGATATAGATGCACAGTTGGAAGATAACCGTGGCTCATTGCGACAATGCATCGTTAGGCCTAGAACACTTACATGTATGCGTATTGATAATGTAGATGTCTCACACACTGTACACGGAAGACGCAGCTACGATAAAATGAATATTATGCAAACAAACAAACAAAAACAGGCATCAATGTCCGTTATCGCTAGTTTCAAACATACAGATTTCAGATGACTCACATACGAATATAATATTTGTTGTTTTGAGCGAAGAAAATTACAAAGCGACCAATTATAATAATTAAAGAATTACCAATAGGCCTACTTAGGTCAAGATACATAGCGCATAATTGCAGATTGAGCCGGGGTCTCATGCTATTGCTTTCATCGCGTTGAGTATGAGAACCTGATCAAATTTCGATGTATTCAAATACATTCTAGCAGAGCTACGACTTAACTGATTGGAAAATCCTTAAGCCCAAATAGCGGGCGCAATTAATAAATGATGTTTGATCTTGCACAAAGTTTTTCATAAAAAGCATTACAATGTGGTACCAAATGAGACCAAAACATCAAACGTTTCTAGAAAAACAATGTTCAGTGGTACGGTGACTTAATTAGATCAATGAAGGAATTTCTACATTGTAGATACGATGTCAATAATTACCTACAAAAGTAGCACATGTCAATATTCTATCTAACTAGCGTTGCGTTACATAGTCAAAATACAATTTTGTAAAATTGCAGTTACGTGGAATAAAAATGAGCTAAAAATCATTAACAAGCTCAATAATGGACTTGCTAAAATGTTTTCTAGTCATGAATGAAGACCGAAGTAAGCCTGACCAACATGCAAAACAAAAAATCGAAACATTTCAGTTACGTCAGTTAGTCAAAATAGCGTCGAAAGCCGTAGTCCACGTTACGTCGGTGTGACGTCAATCTTCAGATATCATTATAAATTTAGCATTACAGCATTTTTGCCTGACGATAGCCGACTGTGGTTGCTGAAAGACCTCGCAATAGATATTGACTTCGTAGCAATGTAATTCATATAGGCCTACCCTTGTTATACTTCATTTAGCAATATCACGGAGTTGCAACCTAATTCATTATGGCAGTGTCACAACCACGACGCACTCCGAAAATAACACAACAATGCGGGAGATGTGGAATTGGCCTAAGTCCTTCTGTACAGCAGCAACCAGAACATCTGACAAAGTTTTGTACACGACATCCTTACATTCTCAGCAATATTCAAAGCAAGGTTCGTGAGGCTATATCGGTCCGCTAGCCGACCCGCTGCCTGCAGGCTATGTGGTGCGGACCGGTGTTACAGTATACGTTTTCCGTCCATCTCTTTTACCGGCGGGACATTGAAATGGTGTTTACATTTTCCGGTCGGAAATTTAAAGTATGTTTGTCACACTGATTTAGAGTTTCCGCTTTTCTCTTTTACCCCCTCCCCCGAACTAGCTAAGACTGCATGTGTGTATTTTACCCCCTCATTAATCTGTTGCCCCTTTCATGAGTATAACGTAGGATATTTAGAATGAAATTCCATTATACATGTGACATGCATTTATCATTTTTTTTAATCTTATACCATTACTGCTTACATAGTAGGTGTTTCTTCCCTTTATAGCGTCAATGGTATAAACAGTAGAGCTCCATGTGGTATCCAACTTGTTTCCTTTTCTGTCATCTCTCCTCTTGTTTCTCATGAGCACTTTGTCGCCTACCGAGTACTCTGGTGGTGCATTTCGTCTCTGATGGTATTTCCGCATCTTCTCCTGAGAGTCCTTGATCTTCACCATCATCCTCTCGTGAAGTTTTCTCCTCGCTTCGTTCTTGACTGTCAAATATTGAGCGAATTCCGCGGACGTCATCGTTCGAGCATCATTTGCTTGGTCCTCATGAGCGGGATCAGAAGGGAGTGTTGGCTCTTGTCCAAACACAGCACGATATGGTGAAACCCCAGTTGTACTGTGACGGCTGGAATTGTATGCCATTAATGCTCCAGGAAGGTCTTAATCTCAGTTAACAACAAGTCCATCAATTTCAATCCGTTTTCTCAGTATGGATTCCAGAGTCTGATTGAAACGCTCAACCTAAAATGGTAATTGATATTCATGAAAATTCATTATAATTATGTTGAAAATCATGCAAATGCCATAATAAAGCATAAAATAGTAATATAAGAAATACGCTTTAATATATAAAAGACAAGTGGTGGTTAAAGGTCAATCAAAATATGTCTTACCCGACCATTCGCTTGAGGGTGATAACTTGAGGTGCGTCTTCTATCAATCATTTCCGTTAATGTGTCAACAATCTGGTTGCACGATTCTCTTCCTTGATCCGATAATAAAATTGAAGGCCAACCGAACATGCAAAACAATTCGTACAGATAGCTTGCCACAGTCGGTGCTTTGATGTCCATTGTAGCACGTGCGAATGCAAACTTTGAGAACTTGCATGTGACGACAATAATATTCGAGTTCCCAGCAAAAGATTCAGGCAGATGTGTAATGCAGTCTATTGCAACAAAATGAAAAAAATTGAGGTTTTTCTATTGGAATTGGATAGATTTCCTTGCTTCTGCTGCAGAATTTTTTATTCACTGTTAGGCAGGTATGACATCTTGAGACAAACTCCTTAACATCTTTCGACATGTTAGTCCAGAAATACCTCTGCTCAATTTTGTGTAGAGTCTTCATTTGTCCCAAATGACCGCCTTCTGTACCGCTGTGGAGTGCATGTAGTTTTTCTTGACTTCTTCAGTAGTAAAGAGAACCATTCTTTGTAAAGTACTTCTTACTTTACGAGAATCAAGCATCTGTCCTTTTGACTTTTTTACTTTGTAGTACAAAGTGCCATCGAAAACAGTGTAATTTAGAGCTTTGCTTCGTACTCCTCTTTTCATCGCTTTATCCACCTCTTCTGGGTAGGTTCCATCTCTCAGATAGTAGAAGACATGTCTGTCGGTCACTTTTGAGACAGTTCCGACTTTGAAGGGACCTCGCGTCTTTCTTGTTGATAATGTAGCATGTTCAGCAGACATCTTCGATAATTCAATCAGCAAACGTCATCGTGTCAAAGAAAGCCACACATTTTATATCTTTCATGACCCTAAATCACTGACAGCACTCATGATCGAGAGAAATAGAGACATGACGGAAATAGAATATGCTGATTATGTTGTGACTTTCTTTGACCTAGGGGCTATTCAGTAACGCAGATATCTGATTCTCTGTTTCCGATCAGAAAAACAGATCAGGGGGTAAAATCAAGTCATAACACCGGTCCGTGAACAGCTTTCAAATTGAGACCAATCTTGTTATACGTTACTTGTTATCTTATTATCACGTTTTCAATCACACCACTGTCGGCAGATCTGCAGCTAATCAATTTTCGAAAAACTGTAATGAATAACGAAAAGCACAATCACTAAGAAGTCAATTGCAAAATTAAAAAAATGGAAGGTACAGTAGCAGTTTAGAAACTGTGTAAAACGTGATCGTTACTAGCCAAGCTGCTATATTTACAGTTGCAACACATTTTCGGCGATAAGACTTAAAAATCGCAGCTAGTTATTATAAATATAAAAGATTGATCGTTACGTTTTATCGGCGAAAATTTGTAGCAATTTCTGATGCAGCTAGACTAACAACTATCATCTTTTATACAAATGCAATCTGCTGCTTAAAGAGAATTGCACGTGTATGTTCTTATTGTGTATAGAAGCTGATTTCGATTGGCATTTAATGATAGCCTACATTGGGCTACATGCTGTTTCCATCAGCTCTTTCTCAAATCGAGATAGAGCAAAAACTTGAAAATAATAATAGAGGATGCGATGTTGATAATTTTCTCAAATATTACGATCAACTTTTAGACATGAATTTATAAATTTATGATTTTACCCTAAACTTTACATATGCAACTATCTATTCGCAAGTCTATATCAGAAACATTACTGACTACAACTTAGGACATATCACGTTGTATGCAGGTTTACAGGTAATCAAATTTTGCGAGACTGTGGGTTGGGCTGGAATGAGCCGTACTACGTCGCAATTGCTCGAGGCTCATTTAATTCTGATATGAGAGCTACTGATATGAGTGCTGCTGATATGAATGCACTGACAAGTTTGATTTATTTACAGCTTGAATTGAAAAATCATTTGAAAATTAGAATCAAAATGAAGCTTTTCATATTTTAGATCAATTGACCGGCGAACTTAGCGGGCTTCGAATTTTTGCACTTCTTTCATATTTGGTCCTACGCAAGCTTTATTTTTGTCAATGCTTTCAAATTGAATCAAGGCATGTTTTAAAAAGTGCGAGGTTTAGCCTCAAATGCATTGAGATTCACACACTTGAGAGAGAATGAATGATAACCTAGACAATTTTTGTAACATTTTTACTTTAGTTTACGCCTCATTTCATATTTTCCATTCACCTGCTTTCCTTGTTTGAGGATATGATTTCACGGTTGATGGATGGGAGAATAGGAACTTTTAGGTTTTACTTCATGCAATTTATATCAAGAGAACTGCAACAACAACAATTTCAGTAAGCATGCAAAGTCTAAAAATAGAGTTCATCAGTTCTCATTTATTATGATTCACTGGCACATAAGTACAATGACATTAAATGAACAATAGTGTTATTTCAAAAATGGAGTGTCCTCTTAGCTACTTCAACATTGAAGAAACGACAAATGATTAGCAGTGGCTAAAGTGCAATAAAAAATAAATGCTTACCAATTGGCTGAATTACCACGTACACTTTCCAATCCGGAGATAAAATCAGTAAAAGCCACATTTCATTACTCATCTTTGTATTAATATTTAATTCTTTAAGTATACTATAGAAAATTTCGAATTTTCATGGTTTCCTGTATATTGTCCTTTTTAAATGTACATGTACATTTCTTCTTGAGATTATTCTGTAAATATAGTGTTCTGTATCATACAACTTACGGAAACCACATACACTGCCACAGGCATCGTTTGCATGTGAAAGGGTTCAAATTGTGTTTCCTAGTCTTCATCGGAAAAAGTATTTGCAAACCAATGCTGTGATAAACATGTTTATTGGAATTTACATGTAGCAGCGGCTTCATAATTATCTAAGATGCTCTGTTCAATTCATCCTCTCATCGCAGTTTCAATGTGAAACTTGTAAGGCCGGATGCACGCACGATAAACCATAGAGTCTGGCAGACAGAACGAGTTTCGGAAATGAGACTTTCACAGAATGATGTACACCATTTGTCTACCACGTATCTGTGAGTCTGCCGAGTTCTAGTGAGTTCCTCTTCTTGTCAGACAGGATCAAAGAGAAACACAAGTTAATACAATGGGACGCAGACTGCAGTTTTTGGCTACAATGAAATTTCTGTGTTTTCTCTGATTAAACGCAAGGCACTAAGCACGGAGTCACAATTTTTGGCATGGACTGTCTTTAGGTCATTTCCTTTCATGTTCATTCGCACCTGTCTATAAGCTAAACACATTTAGAATTGTCGAGCCTCTTAATGTCGGCAAACTCAAACATGTTCCTCCACTTCATCTACTTTCAACCACATTCTCACATACATTGTCAATCAGAAGCATGATAATAGCACATGCACATCATAGGAAGAGACCTGAATACATTCCATGTCAAAAATTATGACTCTAGACTTAATACTTTTCAGTTGATAAGAGAAAACATAGAGCATTTTTTTAACCAAAAATTTCAAATTGTGACCGATTGGATTAACATTTGTTTTTCTTTGATCTTGTCTGACAAGAAGAGGAACTCACTAGAACTCGGCAGACGTGCAGATTTGTAGTAGGCATAGGATGCACATAATTCTGTGAAAGTCTCACTGTCAGCCTCGTTCCCTGCAGAAACTCGTTCTGGCTGCCGGACTAATAAGCCGTAAGCCGTGACACAAATAGAGTTTCAATACTTACGTTTCAATCAGAGTTAGCATGCAGAATATGCCAAAAGCAGAAAGCAAGAAGCCATAAGTCATAAGTCATAAGCCATTAGCCGTCACCCGGTCAAGAATGTTTGGGCGATAATTTTCAATAGAATCGACGTTGTGATATGACGCGTCATTCCTTATGCTTATGTTTCATACTCTCACAAAAATTTTCTTCTTCTACCTGCGTGCATTATCTTTCATGAGAAAAAATGTTGTCAAATGACTTATGACTTACGGCGCATGGCTTATGGAGGACCGTGAGGCGACTTGCAAGCGATGGCCAATGGCTTATTCTGTGTGCCTACGGCCTAAAAGACTATACCGCATGAGTAGTTGAACCCATCTGACTTTCAGAAATAGCGCAAAGCGTAGAGAAGTGAAAATCCGACCATATCCGGCGGTTGTTCCTCGTGCGTCGAACTAGCTAAGTGTAAACACGGCGCTAGTATTGATGGACATTTGATGTGAAGATTATGGAAAGTTGTTGTAGTCTTGCTTTCGCATGAAAACCAGTTCTCTTAATATTGAGAAAATGCAAAAGGTGGCTTAATTGGTTGGAAAATTAGATGTAGATCAGCAAGTGATCTGCATTGAGAGTTAGACGCGACTACGCCGATACTTTCATCAGGCATGCAGCTCTCGAAATTCTAGACAATCTAGCGCTAATTTTGTCGAATTTCTAATGTTCAGAGAAAAGATTTTAGCGAAAAGAGGAATCGCAAGCTACCGAACATGTTATCACAGTACAGGTAGTTGCTTATGTAAAACTTGAATAAATAGGCCCTTCGAAATCTTGAATATTCCTACAGATCTATTAATGCGGCCGGAAGAACGAGCTTCTGCAAGGAACGAAGTCAAAATTACACTTTCACAGAATGACAACCAATCTCGAGTCTTTGGGTCTGCAGAGCTCCGGTTTCTCCTCTTGTCAGACAGGATAAAAAAGCACATACATGTGCAATGGGAAACAGGTTGAGGTTTTCTGCAAAATGACATTTGTCTGTATACTTTGATTAAATGAGATGCACTTAGTCAAGAACCACAATTTTTGAGCCATCTTCTATATATGTGCAATGATATTATTTCCAACCGATGATGTATTCAAGATTGTGGTAAACGTAACAAGTTTTAGATGCGATTTAATCAAAAGCTTTGTTTTGCCGATATTAAGATGCTTATTTAATCCAAATCTGTAAAGTTTCATGGACAGTGGTACATATGCACATGATTATGCGACCAGCAGACATTATGGCTGTAGACGTACTGCAGTGGAAAAAATTGGGCCATTAATTCTCGGTGGTCTAATTTGAGTAATTTTGATCAACTGAATTTGATTTTAGGCCACTATTTGGACCGGCCCAAAAGATATTATTTTTGAGCGATTATATATTGTAGGACCTATTAATTAAACAAGCATTTTCTATTCATGGTATTTTTTAGGACCTATTCATTATTGTGCCACTCTTGTGCCAATATTATGCAAATATTACTGTACCTAGTAAATAAGTGCATTTCATGCAAATAATTTCTTGAAGTGCATTGAAAATATTTTTTAATTGCACATTGCAATTTGTCAGTAGGTCTACAATACAACAGTAATTTTCAGTTGATCTAAAAATCCACTCAGCCAATTGCTAGTAGCCATAGGCATTTCGCTTTCCTGTTCTACTTGAGCAGTCTCCTGCACACCACATCTACATTCATGCCATCAGCACAGGCAATTTTAATTCAAGAATTATGCTTCAATTACAATATGTCTATCTGATTGGCTGTCGCTGAAGCAAATAATAAAATGCATTTGACCAGTAGAGATTCCTAACTAGAGGCTATCACAATTATCAGAAATCGGATCAAACATTTTTTTTGACCTCCTAGCCAAATAATTATTTCATTTTTGGGTTACGTTTTGGGCCAACTTCAGACATGTTAGCAGTGATTTGACGAATTAATGGCCAAATTCTTTTTCCACTACTTCTCACTAATTTTAAAAAAACACAGAAAAGTGTCATTTTACATAAAACTTCAATTTTTGATCATCCAACTTTAAAATTTCTTTGATTTTGTTCGACAATAAAAGGAACCGAGACTCGGCAGTACTTGGTGGAAGGCACAAGGTATATTGCACCACATCATCCTGTGAAGGCATCATTTTCGGCTAAATTCCCTTAGGAAACTCGTGCTGGCGGCCGGACTATACATTCGTTTTATGTTGGAGAGAATACATAATATATGCCGTGGCGGACCCGGTGTCTTGAAAGATTGCCCGGTCCAATTCCATGTTAATAACATACTCGCATTATATGAATCTTGATGTTGTGAGAGGAACACCAGCTCCAAGATCAGATGACTTTAAAGACATCGCCGCTCTTACATCAATATTCGAAATGTCTCCTTCAGCATTTCCGCTATGGAAGACAAGCAAACATTGAAAGCTTATTTTTAGCCATGAGAATTTTGATCAAAAGGAAATCCACGAATAAATGAAACCTCAATTCGGTGATTTCAGAGAAAATTTAATGAATAAAGTTACCTATATTCCGAAAACACAAAGCATTTACAAAATTAATTGATGAAAACGACACTTTATAACATAGTAATGTTGTTTACAAAATATTATTTATTCCTTCTCATAAAAAACTTAGCCTCGACCTACATTGAAATTTAACCGAGACTGCTACAACAAATAGACGACAAAAATTCAAA
Source organism: Prostheceraeus crozeri (assembly GCA_907163375.1). Taxonomy (NCBI): domain Eukaryota; kingdom Metazoa; phylum Platyhelminthes; order Polycladida; family Euryleptidae; genus Prostheceraeus; species Prostheceraeus crozeri. Next base: position 9,652 of record CAJQUW010003709.1, on the reverse strand, counting down.
ACAGCTTATTTAGAATAAATCGACGCAAAAATCATAGACATCTACTTTCAGCAAAATTGAAATTTTGGCAGTATACAGCCAAACTAAAGCTGATCGAAAATTTGTTTTTAAGAAAATACATTGCAGCTCAATTTTTGCCTGGTAGTAATTTTGATTTTTCTTCTTTTCTCTTGGTTCTCTATGAGTGAAATTGGTTTTTGGATAGTACTGTATTGTTAATACAAACTGTATGCATGTTTTTCATTGTCAAAAATACATGTACATGTAGACTGTCAATAATGACATTTCCAACATCATCAGTAATAAATCTGAAAACACCCTCAATTTCAAAAATATCAAGATCTAACTTTGAATGCGAATAATTGGCTTGGACCTGAAGGCCAATTTTTGAAGACCTTTTGGTAGACTCTTCATTGTTCAGCAATTGGGTACAGTTCCACGGACCATCATCAAATTTTCATAATTTCATTGCGTAGAATATGTTATTGAAACCTTCTCTACATGTAATCCGCTTTATTATAAAAATGCTCAATGTATTTTAAAAATGTTTCATTTGATCAACTGTATACCTACTCTATGATATAGTAGTTGTATAGTTGGAAACTTTAAATGAAAACGTCATGCTCTAGCAATTCTTTAAAAGCCCTTCGTATTATAGAGCAAAGTTTCTAAAGTCATCAATTCTGATGGATGACCGATGGAATAATGGGGGCGCGGGCAGAATACTCTCCCAAGACAGATGCGATTTCTGCTTTGGAAAAGTGAACTCTGTTATTCCTGCGTCATAATCGCTCGCCACCATCGCTAAGTGCGTCATCTGTTCAATTGCTTTTCTCAGATTCCGTGTTTTTGAATAAGCGAACGAAATATTTGAATTTCATCCGTCAAATAAGAAATCGTCAATTTCGCTTCAATTCATCACTTCAATTTCCAATAACTTATGAATATTTGGTTTAAGAGGGACACAAGACGTCTTGGATGGGAACTTCTCCTCATTGTATTGTATCCTGTGTTAGACAAGTCCATGACTACGGAGCAAGAATTTTGAATAATGTATTACAATTTGTGATGACCTGAGTGGTACTATCTTTCACCTACACGTATATCATCCATCTATCTTTCTAAACAACTTTTCAGTCTTCAGTTCCGCTGAAACACAATTGTAATGATGGAAGACGAGAATGTTGACCTCAAGTTGCATTTCAGTTCGCCGGCAAAGAACTTAGAAGTCCTTGGGAAGAGAAATGGTTTGATCGTCAAGTTAACGAGATCAGCATATTTTTAGATCTCTCATCGAGCACAGCCTCAATAAGGAGAATTAGAAAACTCGATTGCGGAAAGCATAGACAGGGTCAATTGTATTCATTCTCTGATTCTCCCTTCGTAAAGAAATCATTTTATTGTAATGACTGTGATTTTGTGGGCAATGCAGGAGATTGATCATGAGATTGTCATGAGGGAACATTTATTTCATTTTAAAAGATGATAGGCTGTCTTCATATTTTCAATCAACAACAAGCATTTTCAAAATAGTTAGGATAGCTGTGACCATGAATTGAACAGATTCAACATGCGATGTGAATTAAATTGACAGATGGCTCTATGACTGACTAGCATTCATGGAAACAATATATCAACATGACGTGCGGCTGCATAGACCAACTTTCTTCGACCCTGTCGAAGAGGCACGGTTCTGCCCGATTCTTTGCGAAGAAGCACGGCTGAGCTCTAACGATGCGAAGAAGTCCGGTTTTGCGCAATTATGTGCGAAGAAGTATGACTCAGCTCGATTGTGTGTGAAGAAGCATGGCTCAGCTCTAGCGATGGGAAGAAGCAGGACTCAGCTCGATTGTGTGAGAAGAAGCACGGCTAAGCTCGATTCTGTGCGAAGAGCAGTTCATCTCAATTCTCTTCGAAGAGGTACGGTTCAGCTCGCATTGTTTCGAAGAGGCACTGTTCTGCTCAATTATCTTCAAAGAAAAACGGCTCTGCTCGATTCTGAGCGAAGAAGCACAGCTCTGCTCGATTCTGAGCGAAGAAGCACTGTTCGGTTCGCTATATTTGGATGAACCTCGATTCGGTTCGGTTCGATTCGAAGAGATTCGCATGGGTTCAACCCGGCTAATGAAATGCAACGGTTCGCATCGGTTCTTGTTTTATATGGGTATTTTAGAAAAAAGGGGTCTGAGTTCAATTTCATTTGTGTAGGAAGAAGGCCCAAAACCCGTTTATTTGCGAGGCCTTTCAGTCAGTGCAGCTGGCTTTCGTTATCCGAAAAGAATCATGCCGAACAGACGAAGATGTGTTATGCAATGCTCAACGCATATTCGAAGAAAATCACGAAAGATTCAGAGAAAAGCTTATCAATCAACCTCTATCCTCAAGGACTACGGCATTGCTTAATGCAAGAGACACTGTCGTTCTAGTTTTTGAGAAAAAGATGTAGTCTTTAGCAGGGATGTGGAGTCGGAGTCTCGGAGTCCTATCATTTTTGCTGGAGTCGTAGTCCTATCAAATGATGGGACTCCGCACTCCGGCTCATAACTAGACCCGACATATAATTCAAACAAAGGAGGCGAGGAGCCAAGTCGTATGCATCCAATTTAAAACGAAATTTGATTAACTTTCATCGAAAATGATTGATAATTGATACAGCAATGATCTCTAAAGATAGGTTCAAGCTAGCCTATAATGATCTATGATGTAGGTTACTAGCCTACTTTCAAAAGCGAGTTATGCGATCGCACTGTGGTCTCTCGGACGATGATCGAGCTTCAATGAAGATACTCATATACTTCTAAGAGAATAGACATCTTTCAATGAGTACCTACGCGTGGTCAATTGGTCTGTTTTGAATGAGCCTCCATGCAGACCTAGAGACAGAGCTGGAAAAATTACACTGAAATTTTTTAATTCCAATTCCAATTCCGGAGCAGAAATTTCAATTCCAAATCCAATCCCAATTCCAGTCGAAACAGTTCAATTCAATTCCAATTCCATAATAAGATTCAATTCCGACAATTGCATGTCGCGTATAGTGTCTTATGTTAATGTATCTAGCGTTTGTTCGTTTCAATCTAACCCATGTGCCCTTATCCTTTCCTCATTGTTCCTGTGTGCCGTTCCCTGCGTCGTTCCTATGTGCGTTTTCATGTTTACAGTTCATATTTCTTGTGTACATGTATATATGTCACCGGTCAGCCTGCGCCATTTTCGTTTCGTAAACGAGATATTCAATATTTCGTGAAAAAAGAAAGAAGAGAAAATTGACGTTCAGCAAAGAATCAAACGCTGAGAGATAGATAGATAGAGAGAGAGAGAGAGAGAGAGAGAGAGAGAGAGAGAGAGAGAGAGAGAGAGAGAGAGAGAGAGAGAGAGAGAGAGAGAGAGAGAGAGATGAGATGAGAATAAATCTATTAATAAACTGACAGAAGAAAGAAATTCAGTGTGCGAATAACGTGATTGTTGATGAAAGAAAAAACGACGATAAAAAATGATATCATGAAATCTGATTAATGGTCCATGTTAAAAAAGGAGATTAAAAATTACGTGATAAGAACGAAATGTGGTCGGGTCGAAAGCTAACGAGCAAAGATCAAAGAAAACTCTTTCAATATTCAAAAGAAAGTGGTTTTATCGTCAAGTCTCAAAAATTTGTATAAATTAGAAACGATGAGAAATTGACACAACAACAACACATACGACATCTTCAGTAGCTGTTAGAAGAACTTCGGGATCTCGCGGTGTAACATAATTACAGAAGTAACAACAACAACTGCCTGCCAGCGAACAACAACACAGCAGCGTATACGGCAAAACATCAGCGAGCGCGATTGAAGATTGACGGTGTAAGTGACACTGATATTAATGATATTATTTTGGTATAAGTGAATCCGATCGAATTGAAGTGAATTCAACATTAAGAAGTGAACTGTAAGTGTAAAGTTTTTCTTTTATCGTTGCGCATCGCATCTATATAACTATATAACTATATCTATATAGTCTTAAAAATTAATAGTGTTAATTGTTGTGATTGGAAGTTGAATAATAGTCCATGTAATTGAATAATTAGTTATTAGAATAATTTGTTGATATTGTCTATATCATGATTTGAACTGACACGGTTACTGCCCTTTAATGCAGCGTTAATTTTCCTCTTTCCAAACCAATTGTTTTTCGTGTGTACAACAATTAAGTTAATCTCCAATTTTTGTGCTTTTCCTATCAAGAACTAAATTCAACAATTGCTTTATTTTGATTAATTATCTTACTTGATACATAACTAAATAACAGATTGAACAAAGATGATTGTCTTTTCATTGTCTGCTTAATCGCTGAAATAACATTATCCGGGGCTATAGGCCCATCGAAGTGACAATTAACACCCTTTATTCAACAATAGAATAAAGCTACCTCTGTCGATCTATCTCTCTCTTATCTCTGCGTGCAGTCAACACAACGGCCGAGCACTGTGATTTCAATTTTTGTACAAATAGATTTATCACAGGTCTATCGAAAAAGTGGAATTGAGGTTTATCAAGGTCAATTCCAATTCCAATTCCAGTAGATTTAAATATCGTCAATTCCAATTCCGACTTTTCCAACTCTGCCTAGAGATGCCTAGAAACACATGCAGACCACATGTAGACTTAGGCCTACTTAAATAATGCCAAGTCAGAACTTCAGCATGGCAACTATGAAAATTGTCAAATGAGCGATGATTTGCATTCCTTTGGTTTTTTGAGTCATTCTTTTGAAAAAATGAGCAAAGTAGCTATTTCGGCAACATGAGGTGGAATGTGGGCCCAAACATCCACTAGTTTGCAACCAATTCGATATTGTATTTTTTGACATGGATAAAAGCTGATATATTGCATGAGTGTGGTATGATAAAAGTTAGGAAAAGCAATTTAATGATGGTTCTATTGCATCAGTATTTTAGCCACAGCAATATGTGTCAAAGTTCGTGAGGTGCTTTTAGCACTCCTCTAACCCACGAACCGTTGACAGGAAATAAAAAATGTTCAAATGCTATTTAAATCATCTTCTTCGGAGAATGAATTCACAAGTTTTTTTCCATAGATTGACTATGACATGAATGTATGAATAGAACATGAAGAAATTAAAACTTTCCCAAAATGCAGCATTTCACTCTGAATGAAATAATCACACATCGTTGAATGGGACATGAATTTGAACAATTGCCGAAAGTCTTTTGTCTCTTTTAAATTTCCAACCTCATATCAGCAGCTTTTCAAAATCTCTTGTAGAAATTTCCTGAGAACCTTCTGATAACAAATGATGCACCAAAGTTCAGAATGCAAATCTCATCAATCCCCACCTATAGCACTGTAAATTTCAAAACTTGAAAACTGCGAACTTTAAGAATGAAATACAAGTTCCGTCATATGAAAATGTATGAACACGTATCATAGGTGATTCTATTCCTACTATTGAGAAAGCGCATTGCTTGCTATAAATGCGTAATGCAAGTCATTGTAGCAACTGAGGTCAAAGAAAATATTGCCTTTGTCGTGAATAGAGCCGCCCAAATTAGTTACATAGTCGTATGCAATGACAAAGCGTAGATTCTCCTTGGGGAATCTTTATCCTCTAAAGGTTTGATATCCGTGGTGTGATGATTCTGTGCTGAAGATATGACAACATACTTTATCAGCAGAATCTCCGAAGATTAGAATACTCTCTCTCAACAGATTTTATACGGTCTCACAAAAGTTCTTCCATAGCTAAGATACAGCAGTGATAAATGAAGCTCTGAGCCTCTGAGATGGGAAATTAATCAGATTTCAGCAAAGAAGAGTCGATCCATAGCCGCTAAAACATCAAGGAATGCCTATAGATGATCTGGATAATAAATAATAATAGAAGAGCAAATTATGTGCCAAATAATTTCTAAATCAAAATCTGATCAGACAATACTGAGTTTTTCCTGCTCAACCAATGGTCATAAAGCATTCACTCGCTAATTTTTCTATTATCTGCAGGTAAGATACCATGGCTGGGACCATAGAGTAAGTATATTAGGTAGAGTAGCAACTCAGCATTAATTAAATCTACAATGTGTGTGTAGTTTAGATTTTATTAAATGAACTCGAGTTGAAACCTATTACCAATTGTGAGATAAGTAAATTTTTGCAGTTTTAAAGAAATTACCACGAAATTGATTGATCATGATAGCAATACAGAAGAAATAATGACAATCTGCAAGTCCTCCATGTCATGACAACCTCAGAAAGGTAGTTTGGTGAATTAACAATTCAATGGGCTACAATTGCTTATTAGCGCAGCCCTTTAATAGGAGCATTTTTTCTTAAGCGTGATCATATCATAAACTACCTGCCATTGAAATAACAAAATATCATAATCGAAGAATAATGAAAATTAACTTTAAAAGAAGTAAATGGGTCCACATTATTATTAAGATTCAAGAATTTAAGCATAAATTTAGTGAATCATGAAATCATGGCGATGAAAATTGAATTTAAAATTTGAAATTTCAGCTAAGAAGCGCAATAAGATCTCAACATTTCCATGCAGACTTTATTTTGATATCCAAGAACGTTATCTCCACAAAAAGCTGAATCTTCTGATATGAAAATTTTCACTGTATGCAGATACTTTTTTGAGTCAACATTCTACGTGCTAGACATATATATCGGGCTCCGCAAAAAAAACTTCGCATTTGTACTGACCTGTTTTTCTGGTTGTATGTCATGCCTTATTTGTTGTCCATTCTGTCCTAGAGGGCATAATTATAGCAATATTATAGCATGGATTACTATAACATAGCTTCTGTTGCTACCTAGCATAGCATAGCAAGCTTTGTTTTACATGTATCTATTCAATTTCATTTTCATCATTAATCAAATTGGTCTCTCTACACCTCGATCTCATGGCTACAGCAGATTTCAAGCAGGATCATTTGCACTTTTTCATTGACACCTTGCAAGCAAATGGCTTTTCGTGTGCACAAATGCGTACGTTACTAGTTCAGCGTTGGGGAGCAGAAAATGTTGTAAGCACTCGTCGGATACAACAAGTTGCCAGCGAATTTTCCGAAGGAAAAAGATATTCATTTAAGAGAAAATCGGGGTCTGGAAGACCACGTACGAGCACTTCTACCGAAAACGTAGAACTAATTCGTGAGAAAATTGAAGAAAATAATCGCTTATCATGCAGTGATTTGAGCCGAATTACGGGAATTGACTGTGATGCTGTGAACCGAATTTTGATCAGAGATTTGCATAAGAAGTCTGTATGTTGCAAATGGATACCACATGAACTAACTCAACAAAATAAAGAAACAAGAATTAAGTGTTGCCAAACTATGATTGAAAGATATTCAAGAAGAAGATCCAGAGAAAATGTTATTGTTACAGACGAAAAGTGGGTATACTTCAAGGATATTCCAGCTAAAGAGAACAACCGAGCCTGGGTTGATAGTGCGGGAGATAGACCTGCTGTTGCAAGGAGGACAATTTCCGATCGCAAAGTACTGATCATACTGGCATCAAATTACTCCAAATCAATGCATTACCTTGAGGTATTGCATGATGGAGCATCAATTAACTCTCAACGATACATTGATTTCTTAGAAAACATGGCATCTGAGTTTGAAAGTGTGTTGCCTAGGTGGGAGATGGTTGTTCAACACGACAACACTCGGCCTCATGTTGCTCGTTGTGTTACTGAATGGTTTGAGGCCCAACACATGTCTCTGCTGAAGCAGCCTCCATACTCACCAGACACAAACTTGATGGACAGATTCTTATTTAGAAATTATGAAGTGTTCAGAAGGGGACATGACTTTGAAAATTCACATGAAATTCACCACAATTTTCGTCAATACATGGATGCCATGATGAGCAGCAAGCTTCTTAAAGAACTTGAACATTTACTTCTTCATTTGCAAAGAATCGTTGATGCAAATGGAAATTATGTTCAATAGTCACTTTGTCACTGTGTTGTATAGTTGCAACAATTACAATATCATGACTTGTCTTAAATTACAATGTAATCTGTTTTCATATGAAAAGCGAAGTTTTTTTGCGGAGCCCTACACTTACTGGTCAATTCATTTTCACAATTTAGGTAATCATAATTTTGCATTGATGCAATGCAGAGATTTTATCGGAATTTTTCGAGGGTATCAACCTAAGGCTGATCAGGACTTCAGAATATTGTCTCATCAATTGTTTCTTTTCTCAGATCTTTTGCGAGGCCACAATAGGAAACAATCCGGGTAGACCGGCACCGTTAACCATGCGTCTAATCTAAATAACTGATCTGCGCCAGGCCGGTCGAGCATTTGTACTTGCTGTTCAAACTCAAGCTTTCGTAAGTTGCTTGAAGATTTATTTAATATGCGGAAGTAGTAATCCTATCCCAGGCGCAAGTCCAAAATGTGCAACGATGAGTCATCATGCTGACTCAGCCCCGTGACCTCGCGTGACCTTAGGTTACTTTTCCGCGTCATGAAATACGTGATGTGACTACTGCTGGTTTTATAAGTAGTGCTAAAAATGGAAAAATGTGAAGGCGTGATGTATTACTGAGTGTACTGTGATGAGACTACAAGCAGAGGCAGGAGTGACCTTGACCTGACTTCTCCGGGGTTGAGACTACAATGTCATCTCTTCTATCGCTTCGGTCATGTTCTCCCAACCGCTTTCCTGTTTGTCTCACATATATGCGAGATGAACTGTATCTATCTAAATGAATCAAAGGTAGACATTCATGTGCCAAGCGCACGCATAAAGCATAATTGTCTCTTCTTCACTGAACAAACTGTTTTGATGAGAACACACTTTTACCTTAGTAGAATCTTCAAACGAAGAATTCATGTGAATATCAATAAGCTGCTATACTTTAAGTGAATAATCAAGTGCATTGATATGTGTTATGACATTAGTACTAAAAATGTGTGATATAAGAAACAAACCAACAGCATTGTGCATCAATTCTGTTCATTGTTAGACCTTGACAAATGAGTTATTCAAACTTATATTATGATCAGATTCCCATTATGCGCGAATATAAAGAAAACAACATATTTCAAAATCAGTTTAGTACAAATAGTAGTCATTGTTACAATGTGCATGATGTCATAAGTTCAGTAGCAAATGTTAGTCTGTACATATACTGAAGTTTCATATTAATTGTTTTCACAATAGTGGGACATTTTCACTCACAAAATTAATCAATTAGTGTACAATCATGCATATCATGAGTTTTCAGTCTTCGACGCTTTGGAGGTGGTATTCCGGTAGCATAATGACCATGAGGTAAAGAAAAGTTTGCATCAATCCAACACCGCTTATCCTCCCAAGCTGAGAGGCCACGTTTACGGAATTTATGAGTTGAAACAGTATGATGTTTTGAACGGAGTATAGTCATCTCAATGGAGCTCTCACTTTGATTGTCCAATACATTTTTGTAGTTCTCATGACTCATTTTACGAACAGCTGCTTTTGATATACCTTTTGCCCTTTTTATGCAGTCCATCTTGCTTTTATACTTTATGCTATACAGCTTCGGTCTAAGAAGAATCATCTCTTCAATTTCCTGTCCCGCACTTTCATCTTTAAAACATCCAAGGCGAGCTTTGTTCTTTACCGAATATAAGGGATGA
>CAJQUW010003708.1:45000-355252 GCA_907163375.1 Prostheceraeus crozeri | reverse complement strand
GCATTTCACACACAGAAGGCAAAGCGCAAGTCCATGTCTAACAACTACTTATCAAAAGGTAGTTTTTCTTTGATCATAGAATCAAATAAAATGTATGTAGAGTATGGTGTCTCATTGATCCTTACACGATTTCTGATGTCAACGAGTACTTGTCATGCGGCTACTTTCCTCTCATGGCAAGATATGCTCTATGTCGAATGCACTTTTACACAACAGAACGCAAAGTGGAAGTCCATGTCCAACAAATCCTCATGAATGAAGTGTTTCATTTGATCACAGAATCAAGTAGAAAGTATGTAGAGTGAATATTTATTCATCTATCCACGATTTCTGATGTCGAGTATTTGCAATGCGGCTACTTTCCTCTCATGGCAAGATGTCCTCTATTTCCAATGAACTTTACACACAGAAGGCAAAGCGCAAGTCCATGTCTAACAACTACTTATCAAAAGGTAGTTTTTCTTTGATCATAGAATCAAATAAGTATGTAGAGTGGTGTCTTTTTGATCCTTCAACGATTTCTGATGTCAACGAGTACTTGTCATGCGGCTACTTTCCTCTCATGCCAAGTTATGCTCTATTTCCAATGCACTTAACACTACAGAAGGCAAAGCGCAAGTCCATGTCTAACAACTACTTATCAAAAGGTAGTTTTTCTTTGATCATAGAATCAAATAAAAAGTATGTAGAGTATGGTGTCTCATTGATCCTTCCACGATTCCTGATGTCAACAATCAATTCTCATGCGGCTACCTTCCTCTCACGCTAAAATAAACTCAATTTCCAATGCACTTTACACAACAAAAGGCAAAGCGCAAGTCCATGTCTAACAAATCCTCATGAATAGGTAGGTTTTCATTTGATCACAGAGTCAAGCAGAAAGTGTGTAGAGTGCTGTTTGATCGATCATTCCATGACTTCTGATGTCAACGAGTATTTGTCATGCGGCTACTCTCCTCTGATGGATGTGAACGGCCATTTTCTGATGTGAACGACGAATAGTCATGCCGCCATCTCCTTTTCATGGGAGGGATTACCAAATTTGTTAATCACTTTACTGAAAATGTTGCTCCCTGTCTAAAATACCAGATCATGATGAATGATTCATAGAACTAAATCAATTAGGAGGATTGGTTTTTTGGAAATGTATGCTTGGCTAGAAATGATATATGTCCTTGAAAATGAAAATCGTCCTAGATGTAATTTTCCTCTTTTGGTGTTATAGCAGTTAGTTCACTATCACTGCACAATTTGTACAGAATGCTCGAAGACAAGTTCATAGCAGCTGTTGAAATACCTACCTATCTATCCTATCATATCACTTCTGACAAAAGTAGGGAAGTAATAGATTGACCTGACGCTATTTTCAGAGGCAAATTGTCACCACTAGCGTCAATTTCAGAAATTAACGGTGTCATTGACGGCTTCAATCAACGTCGTCAAATTGATGCCGCTAACATACAACGCTGTAGGGGAGGTGGAACTAAAATGGGCAGCGGCCGGACTAATATGGGTAATTTGAGTTATATAGTTGATCAGGGGCCATTGTTCGAATGAACTTCAAATTCGATTGGGAACTATAGTCATGGTCATTGTATTTTCCGCATGCGACAAGGCAGCTGATTTAAAGGAGACACACACTCACATGCGCGCACGCACTACGAAGATAGCGATGAAAATGCCTTAAATTTGATCGCTGAAGGAATGACAATGAAGGCATGAGATGCCTATTTGGACTAGCTTCTCATTTTGTGTAGATCACAGAATTATATTGTTTAAGTGCCCTTTCATATTGGAAGCCTATATTTTTGGAGCCTCGCTCAATTTCTTCGCCACTCCTTGGTCGGCAATCAAAACAGAGCACGAACACGTATTGCAATTCTTAGCAAGACTATAAAAAAGATATATTTTTACATTTTGAAAATTGTGGGTCTATGTGTTATCGGCTGTGTGTTGCGTTCTTTGTTGTGGTTTGCGTGTTCTTTGTTGTTAATGTTGAATTAGTATAATAATCGAAGTTTCCAGCCTTATCCTTCATTGCAGCAATTAATTGATTCTTTGATGCATTGACACTTTTATTTCCTATTTGTTAGTAATTTGATTGTCGTATGCTGTCGGCCGTTCGTCTCTATTCCAATATTCATGACATTTCATGAACTCTACATAACTTGTTATATCGTTTCAATTTAAATTTGATGAAATGTTGCGTTTTTATGAATTATCGAAATATAACACTATCGTAACGAGAATCCTAAGGTCTTTTTCCTCTCGGGCAGGAATCAACGAATTAAAATCAACATTTTGGCGCTCAACGTGGGGCCTGAGAGGAATTAGTGATGGGTATCGAAGCGGAGCAACATCGACGACGTGCATACCGTGCAATTGTAACGAGAAAGGTGAATGAACTTACGACAGAGTTAAACGCTTCTGCATCGTCGGTTACTATCGAAGTGCTTCTAAACCAACTGCGAAATGCTAATATAAATTTGGAGCAGTGTAACGAAACTGTGATAAACTTTATCTTGACTGATGGTAGCGAGGAGGATATGATGTTTGAAACGGAAAATATACAAGAATATCGAGACAGTGTCACTAAAGTCGAAGTGTTAGCGGAAAGAATTCTACGAAGCGAAAACGACAGAAACTCTTCAACAAATGCTACCGATCCTTGTGTTCTACAACCTACGAACAATACGAGACTTCTAAGTTAAATTTACCTGTATTCTCTGGAGACGTACTACAATGGCAGTCCTTCTACGACGCGTTTTGTGCTGCAATCGACTCAAGGAAAATTGCATCGGTGGAAAAATTCAATTATTTACGCGGGCAACTGCGAGGTGAGGCGAGCAGTGCGATCGAAGGATTATTCCTAACGAACGAAAACTACGACGAAGCAATCGACATATTACAAGCAAGATTTGGCCGTAAACATACAATCATCAGAGCTCACGTAAAGTGTTTACTGGCAGTCGATAAACTACGAAGGTGTCAGCATCAGACTTTGAGAAAATTCATCAACGACGTTGAGATCCACATTCGGGGTCTCAAAACCCTCGGAGTAACCGCCGATAGTTACGGCTGCATACTGATGCAAATTATTCTCTCGAAACTTCCAAACAACGTGTGTTTAGAGTGGGCGAGGCGTGAAAACTCTGATGAATCAACGATGGACGAATTTATCGCGTTCCTTAGACGAGAAATACAATCTTATGACCTTTGTAGTGACAACAAGCATCACTCATCGAAAGTTCTAGAGCCACGCATGGAAACAGCTGCGTCTTTGAATTCAACGGTTCGTGAACGTACGTGTTCCTTTTGTAATGACGATCATTTCGTTACGAGCTGTGAGAAGTTGAGCTCTATGTCAGAGGAACAACGACTGAACGAGGTTAGACAAAGGCGACTTTGTTATAACTGTCTGCGGGAACACAACGTTAAAAACTGCAAGAGTAATTCAAGATGCAAATCTTGTGGTCGTAAACACCACACACTTCTACATCGATCAAGCTCGATTGCTGCAGTAGAGTCAACGCAAGCGAATGCAACGTCATCTAATCGTGGTGAAGTGCTTCTACAGACTGCACGTGCGGAACTACATGGTGAGAGCGAACGGCGTGTGATGCGAGTTTTGTTTGACGGGGGGAGCGAACTTAGCTATGTTCGAAGAAAAGTGTTGTCAAGATCTCGAGTGCATGTGATTAATCGTAGAGAGCTTAACTTGTTTAGCTTTGGGGAGAGAGAACACGGGTTTAGAACCTATGACGAAGTTGAGTTGAATCTGTGTCGCATAGATCATCCTGAAAGGTCAGTAAGGATTCACGCTTTAGTAGTTGATGAGCTTTGTGCCCCGATCGTCAGCAGAGTAACCAAACAGGACTTGCATCAGTTTGATCACTTGAGGCATCTTGTTCTCGCAGATGTTTTTGACGGCAAAGATAAATCAGTAGACTTAATTTTAGGCGCTGATTATTTGTACGATGTTTTATTAGGTGAAAACGTGAGTCACGATCAGGGACCTACAGCCAGCAATTCCGTATTTGGGTGGGTCTTACACGGACCTCTTGGAGCTTCATACGAAACAAATTCCCGTCATGTTACCAATTTGTGTACTTCCGGTCAAGTTATAATAGATCAAGACATGGTCTTGCGCTCATTTTGGGAATCAGAAACTATTGGTATCAAACCAATCGTTGATAACGATCCTGGAAAAAATGCTTTGTCTAGATTTGAAACCCTAATAACGATTCGGGAAGACAAGCGTTACGAGGTTGGTTGGCCATGGGTGGATAGGAAGGATATCGTAATGGGACGACGCGAGGGACGTAGCCGAGAAAAGATTATCGGGTCTAGTGAAACGATTACAACGCCAGCCAGAACTAATGGATCGTTACGATCAGATTATTAAAACGTATCTGGAAGCGGGAATAGCTGAAAGGGTGTTATCCGATTGTTCAACGGCAACCAACATTCGTTACTTACCACACCATTGTGTCGTAAGGCCTGAAAAGGAAACCTCAAAGGTTCGCATTGTTTTCGATGCCGCATGCAGAGATAGAAACGGGATAGCGTTGAATGATTTACTACACGTGGGACCTAATCTTAATCCGGAACTGATAGGAGTGCTTCTACGATTTCGAGCAAAAGGCGGTTTGCGTAACGGCAGATATCAAGCAGGCATTCTTGCAAATTAGCCTGACGAGTGAAGATAGAGATTCAACACGATTTCTGTGGTTTGACGACGTTAAGGGAATTTCCGATCATGGAGTTTTGAAACCTGTTACATTACGAATGACCCGCGTAGTTTTTGGTGTTAAATCTTCTCCTTTTCTTACTCGCAGCTACGTTGAGGCATCATTTGGAACATAGAAATTTTGAGGATGAAGAAATGAAAGACGTGCTGATTGTAACTTCTACGTCGACGATTTGGTTGTCAGCCTGGAGACAATGACTGAGGCAAGGTCACTATATCTCGAAGCCACGGCTGCATGCAACGAAATGTGCATGGACTTGCGGAAGTGGAAATCTAACAAAATTGAGTTGAGCGAAGAATTGAACTTTGAAGACAGCACAGCTGACACATCTATCCTTGGAATCAATTGGAATTCTGTGACAGACAAATCCAATGCAAGATACCACACTCCGACTCTGCTAAGACCAAAGGAACAAAGCGAACTATTCTGCGAAGCGTTGACATATATTTGATCCCCTCGGTATCTTGAGTCCTTCTACGGTTATTGTCAAAATCCTGCTCCAAGAAATTTGGAAATTGAAAGTGGATTGGGATCAAGAGTTGCCTGGAGAAATTGTCAGGAGTTGGGATAAATGGAATAGCGAGTGGGAACATCTAAGGGAGATATGGAATATTTCAACAGGTATCTACATTTATCCAAAGAAAATACAACCGAGCTGCACGCATTTTCTGATGCTTCCAAAGTTGCCTACGCAGCTGTTGTTTATGCGAAATCAACGGATTCCGATGGTGAGGTACATGTAAACTTAGTGATGGCAAAAACCAGAGTTGCCCCGTTGAAGGGCGAGACCATCCCTCGTTGGAACTGATGGGCTGCCTCATCGCGGCAAGAATGGTAAAGGCAATAATGATGTACCTGAATCTCACGACGGAATATTACTGCTGGACTGATTCTCAAGTCGCACTAGCATGGATACAAAATGACCAGAGAATATGGAAACCATTCGTACAAAATCGAATTATAGAAATTCAGAATCTCACAGACAAGAATAGATGGAAACATGTGAAGGGAAACATGAACCCTGCTGACATTCCTAGCCGAGGTATGTCACCATCTAAACTAAAGGATTGTAAACTATGGTGGGACGGACCTGATTTCTTACGGAGTGGCTCTATCGATGACATGGGAACAGATGACGGGATTGACAGCGAGACGCACGAAATTTCAGTGAGAGAAATGAAGATGGCAGCGAGTTGCCAACCATCATGTTTCAGTAACAGAATCGTCATCCCGAACAATAAGTTTTCCAGCTTGGGTAAACTCCTCCGAGTAACTGCCTTTGTGATCAGATTTATCAATAATTGTCGTTCGAAAGCAAATGAACGACGGATTGATTGCTTGAAGCACGATGAAATACAGGAAAGTCGCATTTACTGGATAAAGTTCGTCCAATCAAATAGTTGTGGTGAAGAGATTCAAGCATTGGTAAATAATCGACCAATTTCGCCGAAGTCGGGGTTTTACAATTTACGCCCATTTCTTGACGAGAAACGTATTCTGCGATCGAATGGAAGATTAGGAAAGTCGAATCTGAACGACGACACGAAATGTCCAATCATTTTGCCAAACGATTCACCAATCGTTCAACTGATTATCAGACACAAACATGAAGAGCTCCTACACGCTGGAGTCACCACGGTATTAATTTCCTTGAGAAAAGAGTTTTGGGTGCTAAGGGCTCGTAGAGAGACTAAGAAGATCATACGTCAATGTACTGTTTGTCGCAAATTCAAATCAAAACCATTCACCGAAGAGATTGCTCCATTACCACGAGAGAGAGAGAGAGAGAGAGAGTAGAGACCAGTACCTGCCTTCCCTTCCTTTACATCGGAGTTGACTATGCCGGTCCGTTGTTTGTAAATCATGGAGAAGAACAAAGGAAGGTATACATATTACTCATTACATGCACACGAATCCGAGTGTACACTTAGAACTGACTCTTGGACTTAACTACCGCAGAATTCCTCAATGCATTTGAACGGTTTATCGCTAGACGAGGAGTACCGGCTGTCATCTTCAGTGACAAACGCTAAAACGTTTAAAAGGGCATCAGAATTGTTAAGTTCGACAAAGGGCGTGGAATGTAAATTCATCACCGAAAGAGCACCCTGGCATGGGGGATTTTGGGAACGACTCGTGAGAAGCGTGAAGATTGCTGAGAAATACCTTGGAAGAAGCATGTGGGACGCAGATCAATTGAGAACAGTTCTCTGTAAAATCGAGGGAGTTATCAATAGCAGGCCACTGACATACATCGAGAGTGAACCAGAGGAACCAGAAGCTTTGACGCCTGCGAAATTTCTTATTGGGAGAGACATCAGTGATACAACTGCAGTTCAATCAGCGGAATTGATTCAATGTGGAATCGAACTTGGCGAAAATTACTTGAGACAGAGAAAAATGCTGGAACTATTCTGGACGAGATGGAGCGAAGAATAGTTACCCTTGTTGAATGCCAGCAATATGAAGATTACTAGATCAGCGTCTATTGGGGTCGGGGATATTGTCTTGTTACATTCAGATTTTAAAGGAAAGCACTTGTGGCCATTGGGAAGGATCGTATCACTTCACAGGAGCTGCGATGGGAAGGTTAGGACAGTGTCGGTTTTTTCTAATGGGACGATGCTCAGAAGGCCGATACAGAAACTGTATTTGTTAGAATCGAGGGTTTGTGGCGAGGAAGAACAGGGAGAAGGCAGGAAATCCTCCGTTTCAGATTCAAACCGTGACGAGGTAGTAAGAAAGAGTAGACGGGTAATTCTTCCGCCAGATAAGTTCGGATGGTAGAAAAGGTCATTTCTACCAGGGGGAGTGTTAGTAATTTGATTGTCGTATGCTGTCGGCCGTTCGTCTCTATTCCAATATTCAGGACATTTCATGAACTCTACATAATTTGTTATATCGTTTCAATTTAAATTTGATGAAATGTTGCGTTTTTATGAATTATCGAAATATAACACTATCGTAACGAGAATCCTAAGGTCTTTTTCCTCTCGGGCAGGAATCAACGAATTAAAATCAACACTATTGCTATTGTGACTATCGTATTATTCAATGTTATGTGCCTCGTGACGAAATGTCGATCACAACTCATATTCGCAGTGAATGATATTTTGTTCACAACAAGATTTGATCTGGAACGAGAAGGTTGTTCTAACAAGCTATCACGGCAACATGAGTGTCAAGTTGGTGGATGTGATGAGAAAGTTCAAGGGTGCTCCTGGCGAGGATGTTGACTTGTGGTTGGACCGCTTTACCGTTGCTGTGGACCTAACCTCAAGTGCAAAATCAAAGGCTGAGAAAGACTCCACTCTTCCTTGAAGATGCTGCATAGTCTACTTGGAAGCAGATTCCAGCTTCTGACAAGCCAGATATGTCGAAAGTAAGAGCCGCTCTCCGACGTGTTTTCGGTAAGAGCAAGCTGAGGGTGATCTCAAATTGTGAAAGGTGTTCGCGTGTCGATCCTGCCATAACGTTTAAATGGGACAAAGGTAATCTGCATGTTGGAGAAACATGGGAAAGGTGGGCTGTGGATGTCACGCACGTGTGTGGAAAACCTTATCTCTCTATCATTGACATGGCATCAAAGTTTACCATGTGGAAACGCCTTGCTGATGAGTCTGCAATCGAAATGTCAGAACATTTGCGCCTTGCCTTTTGCGAGTTCGGGCCTCCGAGGTGCATGATGTCAGATAATGCAACTGTATTCCGTAGCCGAATTATGAGAGAATTGCTAGATGCTTGGGAGGTGGAACAAATTCAATCGTGTGCTTACAGACCGCAGGGAAATTCTGTGGTGGAGCGGATACATCGGACGATAATTTATCTGTGAAGAGAGGCGGTCGATCGGTCGAGGAGGTAGTATTTTGGTGGAATACTTCTTCAGATGGAGGCCCCAGCAGTCCTTACGAGAAGGTATTCTGCAGTAAATCGAAGAAGCCTGGTATAACAAAGAACAGAACGGCAGTTTCAAAGGATGCCTGGAAATCGAATAGCAATCTCGTTCGACCGTATGAGGACATCAGTCGTAACCCTTTCGTGATTGGTGACAGAGTATTTTTACGGCCGTCGGATGGACGATGCGACAAGGAATGGTCCGGTCCACATATCATTACTGCAATTACATCAAATGTATCAGTTATTATCAATGATGATGGCATCTGCAGACATGTCTCCCACCTGAGAATAGTTCCTCATAGTCGCAATATGATCAGCAATGATAGCGTTGGTCCCAGAGTTGATGCTGAAGGAGAATCTGAGGATGGAGTCGAGTTGGAGAGGACTGACGTAACTGAGTTAAGGCGTAGTACAAGCACAGATTTAGAGAGGAACATATGAACTATTTACACAACTGCTTGAAGCCAGTAAACACAGGACGGGAGAGACACTAGTTTGCGATAGACGGGCAAGAAACAAGTCGCGATATGATTACAGCGATGACTGCTGCAGGATAAACATACTTGAATAGCTGTCATTTTCATGTTGTCAAATGTATTATTTGTCAACAAAGAAAGCAAGCTCAATGAATTGTGTCACACCTATTAATTAGTAAATAAAGTACCCAATAATGGTCCGTCAGCTCTGGGAATACAGTATCAACGTTGATCTTGTTCATGACAAAATGCTCCACTTTAATGTCCAAATTGCATCCTGTAGGGAGAGTGGAGGCATTCCATACTCCAGGAAACAATGATTTGAAAGCAACTTCAGCCACTTTAATTATGGTAAATACACCAAAACTAGGTGACATCAGACCACCTCGCTGCTTCCTACAAAAAAACTTTGCGTATGGGAAATCTACTGAATCGGAAAAATAAAGCCGCTCGACATACACAGCACGCAACTCGTTCTTTGATGCTGTTACTTACAAAACCTGCAACGCAACAGGGGCGTAGCCAAAGGGGGGCTACCAGGGCCATGCCCCCCCAAACGTTTAAGTAGTGCTAAAAAGTACATTTTTAATCTGAATTTTAAAATATGTTCTTAACAAATCTTGTTGCACATAGACATGTATTTTATTTGAAGTACTGCTAACTGACTTAGAGGTGCGACTTTCCTCATCTTTGTTAATGCAATTACATCCAGATTTGTCATCGAAGAAACATTTGGAACATGTCAAATGACATTATTCAGCAAAAGTTTGTCTGAAGCAGTGTATAGATTCTGCACACGTATTATCAATATTTCAAATCATCACTTAAATAACTCGGGTGTATCTTTGGTTGTACGCTTGTTGGTTACAGTGTGTATAGGCTAATATTCATATTTACCCAATGACAATAAATAATCAACTGTCTTTGAGTTTAGTAAAGTTTACAGTCTGAATCGAACGATATGCGTCTTTTTTCCATTAAATTTAGCAATGGGACTAAGAACGTTACAAAGAACTGAATGTTTTATAATATAATTTACCTCCAGAAACGTGTAGGCGCCTAAGTTCCTAAGTTATTCAGTTCTACCTGTAGCAGAGGCCAATCGGAAAATAATAAAAAACTATTTTGTAAAAATATGGAAGAGCTATAATCGAATTTATATCGAAAGAAATACATTGAAATATTGAGAGCAATTATGCACATTGGTTGACTTGATGTGTATCGAAAGAGGCATTTCATGTTTCAGTCAACATTGTACAATTCCTTGAACAAGATTCGGCTTTTTGGTTATTAATTCATGTACAAACCAGGGTATAGAAACATTCATCTAATAATTTTGGACATAACATGTAAATGAGAAGTTAAATCATGAAATGAAAATTCTTTATTATCTAACAGGTATTTCAGATAAGCTTCAGATTCTAATACGCTTGCATGTAGTTACATGTATACAAAGTGTTAAAATGTATATTCCGTAAACGTCAATCAAAATCATAGGAAGTAGGTACTATATAATGTAATTGAATACCAGTTTTAAGAATTGCAATTCATCAGAACCTTGTCCCCCCAAACTGATTTTCTGGCTACATCCGGCAACGTAATATAACACATTGAGTCACCAGTCATCATCCATTTTATGCAAATCCATCATCCAAAGCGAATAAAGGAATTCAGTGTTTTTCATCGTCGGTGATGTTGTTGGATATATTTGCAGCTTCTGTTATCGTGGGGTTCCTACATCCTTTTCAAATTCGTTGGCTAGGAAATCAAATGATTGTCTGATCAGTCCTGGCTCGCATTCAAAGTTGGATATCCATTCTCTGATTCGAGACTCATGTGGAAGAGCTAGGATTTTACGGACAAATCGATAGGCTGATGGACTGTAAAAATGCAAAGCTATTGCGAACTCGGCCACTTCATTTTGATGCCGCCTCCCTTGTTTTCTTTCGTGATTCTTTATTTCATTCTTAAATAATGCAAAAGTTAGACCTCCAAATTGTCCGAGTTTTTTATATCCACCGTCGGCAATCATTTCCTTATCATGAAGGACTTTCAACAGGGAACTGATCATTTTAGAAGCGCGTCTTATTTTCTGTGATTTACGTCTCAGGACGCTTTCGTAGAACAATACATTAGGGCTGAGAGGTAAGTTACCGCGCGGTAATTTACCCGGTAAATTACCGGGTAATTTATTTTATAAATTACCGGGTAATTTATTCTTATATTCATGTTTTCTCTGAAAATAATTGTTTGTAATGTGTTATGCTGAAATTAAACAATTCAAAATGAACTCTGCTGAATTTTTGCTTTAATGCAAGTGTAATTTCGCATCACAAGTAAACTATGGTTTCAGAAAAAATTGATTTTACGTTTTAATGGCCTGGGTTATAAATTACCGTCTCCTATAAAATACTGTTAAATCATTATCTCAGAAAATTATCAAGATATATATAAACTGTTATATAACGTACAAAAGCATCATTTATCAGACAATAAATTATACATTTAATGGATTAATTTCAATTGATAACTATTGATGTCATCATTTTTTGGGTACTATAATCACCCTTTTCGGTCAAAGTCAGTCAAGTCAATTTATAAAAATGTTCAGGGAATTTTATTTATCAAAAAACGTATACACCTTGATGAATATTTAAACACGCTTACGATTCATCCTGTAGGCCGTCTTACTTTTAGGAGCTTCAAAATACAATATGAAATCTACCTTGTTTAGAAATTTCTATATTTGTACATGCACAATATTATTGAATTGTAAGTCAGGTAGTTCAAGAGCGGTTCAAAATTGGCTGAACATAAGATAATGTGAAGCTTTAACGTCACTACTGCCCCATACTGGGGGCTTGGACGGTGCTGATGTAGTCAGACTTTATCTGGAGCGTTGTGACACTTTTAGTCCGGAAGCCCTACTGCCGACTTCCAACGGCACTTTCGGGCCTCGACCTCTATGCCAAAAGATCGTTAGACCAAGCGTATACAGTACAGTATATGAGGTGTCCGGGTTGAATATTTGCGCGGCGTTTCCCGGGTGGGTTTTCGGGTCGTAGAAACCCTGGTTATGTTAAGAAGTGAAAAAATCGTTATTACGTAATGTGAGAAAACGTGAGAAATTTCCTGTTATGTGATGTGAGAAATGTGAGGGAAAGGTAATCGGAGCGGATCATCTCTGGTGTTAACTAATGGATTATTTACAGCAGTACCATGATGCTCATCAGTTAACCTCAATTACTTGTATTGAACGTTTATTAATTATGTTGCATTTCCTTACAGATGCCGAGGAATCAGTGTAATGGCAACACTTCAGCAAATTGAAGAAAATAGAAAATCTAAGGGTGTTTGCAAATATTGTTCTGCTAAGTTTGCAAGTAACGCAACGCGCATGCGGTGTCACTTAGCGGAAGGTTGCTACTATGTCCCAATAAGTGTGAAAGAATCATACAGGGAAACCGTATGCCAGCAATCCCCCGAGAAAAAATAACCGAACAAACTTATTAAGTCGACCCAGTAATTCAGACATGAAAACCTGCTAAGTACCCAATAGGTTTATTCTGCATAAATTGGTCTCCCATTAGGTTTATTCCAGTTTCGCTGGTTTTCCTATTAGGTTTGTTAGGTCTTATCTAGTATCCCATTAGGTTTATTCCAGTTCGCTGGTTTTCCTACTAGGTTTGTTCGGTTTAATCCAGTTTCCTACTAATTTGGCTCGGTTTTCTTAGGATTCCCACTAAGTATAGTACAGTTTCCCATTAGGTTTTGTCGGTAATGCCCTGCATCCCACTAGGCTATGCATTTGTAGTTATAAGCTTACCCAACACCTTACACAGCCATTACAAAACAGCGATAATGTCAAAACATCACTGTACCTTCTATAAATATTCAGATAAGATTACATCAATTTATATGAAAAGCCACACATCCAAACGAAAGGTGGAATTAAAAAATTAGATTTCTTTCCTAGGAGAGTTCCCGAACACCAAGAGCACTATAACAATAAAATAACGAGATAGCAAGAAATTGATTTCTCGAAAAGATACGATCTCGTTGCGATACGAAACAGAAGAAACGTTTTAAACACGAGTCAATATATTGGCTAGTTTGAGGCTTAAATTTGATGAATCGTTCCAAAAATTACGCGTTTACATGACTTTTACCACTTTCGAAGTTGCATCAAATGTTGAAATAAATTGCTTCAAAAATTTCAAGCAAAAAGCAGCAAACATGAGAAACAAAAATTATAGTAGTCAACCTTTCAGGAAATTGCTCATGTTCATAATTGTTGATCACTTTAACACCAAAATGTGAATCTTTTTCCTTCATGATAATAGCGTGATGGGAAAATTCAATAGGCGAAATCTCGCAGATTCCTCCCTTCTTCAAGATAATGCGGACAGTTATTTGACAATTAGTCATAATATGTGGTGGCAAATTCAAATTACTTGACAATGAAAAATTGGGAACATGTCATCACATACTCTGCACTGCACAATGAATGTTTCACGGTTTATTACATTCAAAGCTTTTATCTTCGAAAATTTACGAAGATCATTCAAAAAACGTAGCATGACTCACATTTCAAAAATTTATTGTAGTTACTGGTATGAAACACAAGATCACCCACTTTAAATCTTTTGAATGGTAGCGATTTTCAGATTGCATGCGGAACTGTTTCACAATATTTGGACGATGAAACACTAATTTGGAAGTTCAAATAGCGATAAGTTTTCGAATGACATTGCTGAGACATTGGGACCAAATCGACCGACTTGCTCAGGAAGGTCGGATAGACATCGCAGTGTAGGCTCACAATTCTCACGGAATCACCTAATAGACTCACCAGATAAGATTGAAATTTCTTTATGTAAAATTCAGTGTCAATAATATCGCACTCATTTTCAGACCATAATAAATACACAGACGTCGAGAGAATTGACAGTAAACGAAAAATATATCGTTAGATTGTTCTTGGGACAACCGCAAGCAATACATAAAAACTAAGGGCGCGTATTATAATACTCGATGCTCTTGCGCTTTCCACAACGCAACTTCAGTCAAGATATTTCGGTGTTTCTTCTAAAATAATGAGGAACTACCACTTTTTCAATGGTTGAGGACAAAACCAAGCAATCCACAGGCTCGTTCTTGAGAATAATTGAAATGCGTTGTTCACACCGAGATAGAAAAGGTGCATGGGATCAACACCACTAGGCTAGGCAGCTTCAATACTTCAGAAACTTTAGTAGGCCTTTTTACTCCAAATGCCGGAGAATTCGTAGAAACAACCTGATATAAATGCTGCTGGTACATCTCAGTTGTTCTTGTCGATAAGTCTCCGTTACATTGAATATAACTTTTCTGAATTGATAATTGTAATCACCCATCACAAAGCAGGAAGGACATCCATACCTGAAAAGTTGATAATATAGCATTAAATAGCAAAGTTAACTGACCATTATAGGTCTGGAGCAGTGCTCTGACATAAAACAGGCCCAAAGATGGGGACCGGGAGTACAAATTCGGACCGAATTACCAAAACGCCAAGTCAAATAATTAGTTAATTCAAAGAAATAATTGACTGATAATATAAAGAAAAAATAAATGATTTGGCAGTAATTAATTATAAAGTTGCCACTCGAAAAAATCCTGAAAAGATCGCAGACAGTCAGTTAAGGTAAAAAATCGAAACCTGACCCAAAGTTAAGTTTGCTTATTTACGTATATATAGCCTCTGTACGTTACATTATGTTAGATAGAAACACTAGTAGATAAAACCAGCTAACATCCAATCAAGATCCTCAGTAAACATACGAACTTAATTTCAGGCATCTGTGCATAAACAGCTCATACATGCTGAAAACTTTTTAAAAATGTTGGAAATAAAGTATCTACCGGATGATGAAATTAGTATCTTAATATACATCTGAAAAACAATAACTTCAAATCTAATTTAAAGAAACAACGTTCTTTGGGTAGAATTGTGTCACTAAAACGTTAATGATATCAAGAAGATTTGTGTCAAACTGTCTTTGTTTGAGTATAGGCTAACTGTGTTGCCGGTATGACCGTCGTCTAGGTAACTTCACGTTGCGCTTATCCAGTTCCGCTACAGTTGTTATCCACACGTTTGACCTCCTCCATTCATTGAATTCATCTCTTTTATTTTTCTCTTTTATCATTTTTTGCATTGACATCAAAATGATTTGCGCAATATCACTCAAAAAGAGCGCAATGGTGCGGAAAACATCGAAATAGCTCAGGAGTGGCAACTGCGATTAATTAACAATCTCAATATCAAGATAAATATACATGTACCTCAATACAATGAACTGAATATTGAATAGGCATTAAAGAAAGCAATGTTTAGTTTTTCGAGAATTATGTGATCAACTGAATAATATTAAAATATCTTATATGAATGCAATTTATGAATATGATTCAATACCGGTAATTATATTTGCAACATGAATAATACATTTACATAATATAATTTATCATCTACCGCTACAAAATTGCAGGTTGGTTTTGACAGTTCCATATAGGCTAACACACTTTCGAGAGTTTCAAATAATCATCCATGGATACTCTTAAATATTGCCTCTGACTTTTGCAGGAATTAAAAAAATGTGAGATTCTTGATGCAACTCGTCGAGATTCTTATAGTGAGATCGAGTGACAAAGTATAATTTAGGTGTGCATAGCAAGCAAAAATTACAAAATTGTTTAAACTTGATATTGCAACGAGAATAAATATGTGTAAAAATGCAATGTGGAAATATGTATAAGATTTCATCAAATATGCACAAGGTTAATCAAAACGCGACTTATCTTGGGGAGTGTTATAAATTTATAATATCATCAACGTCCTTAAGTCAAAAATCTCGAGTTCTTTATTCCTGTGAAAGTCAGAGGCTTTTTTAAAAAAATTAAGATTTTCCAGGACCCTCTCTACAAAGGGCTTTTCTTCAAGGTATTCTCAAAAATCTCTCATTGTGTGAATGATGTGTATTTGATTGATGATATTGAAGCAAAAATATGATATACATGTATATGTTTGGATAACTGATGCATTTTGAATCACCATCATAAATATTCTTGTAATCTGATATGAATTAAAGCATTTCCAAGAGCACAATAATGTTTCTAGGGATTTCGATTGTTAACATATGAATGAATTCTTTTGACGATATATCACTTATAAGCTTAAATAAAGTTCTTATTTCTTTCAATCACAACTTAAAATATGAATTTGCATGCTGATACTTACATGTTGCGATGCAAATAATCGGCACAGGAACATGAGAAGCATTGAGCTCGAACCATAGAGTTGAAAAACTAGACGACAAGTCATTGCCTACGGAGATAGAACATGGTTTGACTGCTTCATTCAAAAGACTCTACTGATGTCTCCTGATTTTCACGGCATAAATACATGTGGGTAAATCCAGAATAGATTACACTTTTTAATAAAATTCTGTCCCATTGCCTAGTCGAGTGAAGTTCAATAGTATTTAATCCGATTTGCTCTCTATCGTGACATGATCCATGGGACTTGGTCACGTACAAAATTAAAAGTAATTTTATCATAAGTGGTGCACAGAGATGTAAAGGTTTAAAAAAATTCCGAAAATACCTTGTCGCATGAAGTAAGTTGCGATCTTGGACAGACTCGCAGAGTACCGAAGTATTTCTGTAATTGATTGCTTTTCTCGCATTTAGCTTTGCCATGAAGTGAAATTGAAAGAAAAATTCGATTGGAGTTGAAAGTCTCTTCACCTACGGTAACAGAATTGATTATGATGCTGTCGCATGGAAATAGTAGCTAAAAAACTCGCGCAATTTGTAACTTGAGGGACGCCTTGCTTTATAAGATGCAGCTGCATATTGATGGAAGTAGCTACTTGTGGTAAACTATCATATGATCATGAAGCAAGGAGCGCAAGAAAATCGGTCTCATTGCTCATGAATGAATGTTGAGAATGAATTTAAGGTAAAATGAAGGATATTTGACACCACAAATTCGTAACTTGAGGGACACCAGTTCCCGGACAACTGGAAAAAGTTTGAACTCAGTCAAGTGTTATGTCAGGAAGTGGCAATGAGCTATCTGCTAAATTGTTCATTCAGTTCCTCTCAATTGTCATTGCACTTTGATAGAGATTGAAGAAACGCACAGATTGTAACTTGAGGGACGTAACTTGAGGGACGTCCCTCAAGTTACGCATTTCTATCTATGTTAGCACCTCAGCAAAATCAGCCATATATTGTGTTTTTTATTAGTCTCGTGAGTTTTTGGGCATTGTGAGCTGAATTCTGCACATTTTGCGCTCACAATTGACTTTGTAGAGTGATGGGAGCTATCGAACATTGAGACATAATTCTCTAAATTTATCTTGAATTTTTGCTAGTTTGAGAGACCTTTCGCCACACGAACGAAGTCCTCCTTTTGTGAATGATCAGGGTTTGCTAAAATATGTCACACTGATAAGGTCCTTTTAGAAATTTTTCCGTTTCGAAGATGTCACCACTTTTCAAACAAATTCTTCGACTACAATAAACACATCCTGCGCATCACATAGAACTCCGAAGTAAAAAGATATCGACGTGTGTACGTCATCGAATCGTCGTACAAGCAATAGCTGTGATTGGATGGCTCTCAGACAAAGAGATTTTTGCTGCTTCACGAAATCATCAGTTCATGCTATGTCGACAACGACAGCGGCTGTATTCTGCAAAATGTCCCCTGATAGGACAAAAGATGCTTGAAAGAAAGAGGAGATACCGAGAAAAGTTAAAGAAAAATGGCGGAGAACGTTTGATGCAAGGTGAGGGAGCAAGCACTAAGATCTTATCACAAATGCAAGGAAAACGGTGATCCTAGGCAGAAACGTCTTCTTGCAAGAAAAAGAAAACTATACATGTACATGAAGAGAGTACAGAGCAACTAAAAACCAATCTCTACAAAATGAACCAAATGAACCAGAATCTGTGAGCGCAACAAATTCAAGAGTATCATCTCCATGTTTGTCTTCTGCAGATCTGCCAGTGATTCAAAGAGGCGTGCAGCAAGAAAACGAGAAATAAAAAAGAGGAGGGAAAAGGTCAAACTCCTAAATTACAGAAACATTGGACTGCAAAAGCAAGTGCGCAAATTTCAAAAGAGAATTGAGAGATTGAAAGCCCAAGGTGGAAGTGTGGGCCTACCTTTGTATCACGATGGTCCAAATGCCTCATCAGAAATTGCCATGAAATCTTCAAAAAAAAGTAAAGTTGATGATAAATGTTCACCTGGCCCTGATAAAGTCAATAAAGAGAAAGTACCAAATACGCAGAAAATTAGCCAGCACGCTAAAAGACGTCAGTAGAAAGTTTCTTGGTGCCAAGAGTCATCTGAGAGAGTTGCTACAGACAGATTGCAGGACCATAAATAATGCTACCATCAACATTGCTCGGTCAAATCCAATTCGTCACTCAGTCATTTCCTTCTATTGTCGTGATGATAATTCCAGACTTGCATCAGGGAAGAAAGAGTTTATTAGGATTCGTGGACAGTCTTTTCAGAAGAGGTATTGCTGTTTTCTATCAGTGACCTGCACATGAAATATATGTCCGAAAAATTCAACAGAAAAGATTTCTCGGTCCTTGTTCTTTTCATTGAAAGCCAAAACAAGTTGTGAAGCCCAAGCTTTCTGACAGACAGTTATGCATGTGCATAAAATGTGAAAATCCTCGATTGCTCCTCCAGGCATTACGAAATATCAAAGTTCTAAAGTCATCAAGTATGTCTGAAAATCTTCGACAAATTGTATGTTCGCCTTATTCAGAGTTGTGCTGTTCGCGCCTGTGTCCAGAATGTCAATCAAGGAGTGTGTGTCCCAAGGGAGGAAGATGGGTCATTTTTGTCATCGTTGTCAACAATTCCTTATGTCCAATGGCAGCGAATCAAAGACAGAGAAGTGTCGGTAGCAGTCACCAAGCGTGTTCAACTCACTGATTCAGTCCAGAAGCTAGCTCTGAAATGTGAAACTGCGATGGAAATGCATATCACCAATTCTCATTCACTAACCAATATCATGAAATGAGGCTAGCGAAGCAAATGATGTCAACAGATGAAATCTGTTTGCTGGTGGATTTCAGTGAAAATTACACAATGAAATTTGGGAATGAAGTCCAATCGGCACACTTCGGCTACAATGAGCACATTACTATTCACCAAGGAGTAGCATATGCACAAAATGAGGAACCGAAATGTTTTGCGACATTAAGTACGGACAGGCGGAAAACAGCCGAAACAGTGGTGACACATATTCACAAAGCTCTCGATTTGATTGACAGGACATATGTAAAGAAATTGATCATCTTCTCTGATAGCCTAGTTTACAGTACCGTAACCGTTTTACTGTTCAGCTTCTTGCTCGACTTTGCGATTTTTTGCATATCGATTCTCTAGAATGGTATTTCAGTGAGAGTGGGCACGGTAAAAGCGCAGCGGATGGCGTCGGCGCTGTTTTGAAACGAACATGGGATTCGCATGTTTCGAGTGGAGAGTTTATTGATAACCTGGGAGATTTATGCGATTTGACAAAAAATGTGGATATTTTGATAACCACTGTGTCCAAAGAGGAAATCGACAGAAAGATATATTGGAAGTCAAACTTGCCTGACATGAAGGGTGAGTTATTTTATATTTTATCATGTCAGTTTTTGTGTAGATATGAATGCTTACTTGATGATTGGACGATCAAAATTCAACTGCAGGACTTGCTGATTTTTACCGACCGTGGCCTACATGAAACCTATCTAGGAAGAGCGACATGAATAGAAATGAACTGTTGTTGCCTTCTAGTCTTGCTCATTCAGTAGGTATAAAGCTACATTATCAAGCCTCTTCCTATAGCTTCTGACTGCAAACATTGACCAGGCCTATTGAAAAAATCATTCTGCTGTAGAGGTCTCATAATGATAATTGCTTGAACTTGATATAAAGAAGAAAAATTGAGAGCTTGGTAGATTTTATGCATAAAATCACATTTGATCTAGGGCCTAGAATTTTTATTCATTATTTTGACATCATGAATGCATCACGAGATAGGTTATAGGCCTATACACGTCATTTTTATTTTCCCGTGTGTGTCACGGTAGAAATTGCTTCTTTAGGCCTGGCCTATATTTTCATGCTTTCAAAACACGCTTTTCGATGTCATAAGCATGAAAATTCAAAGAAATTATCAGGTTATTTCGAAATGTTCTATTACTAAAATGGTCGGCTCAAAATGGAATATCTTATTAGAGACTTGGCTTGCCACTGCAAATCCTCTTGTGGTTGCTTCAATCCAAGACATTTTAATTACGCAAATAATTGACTGCAGTGGTGGACTTGACACGTTTGGACAAAACAAATGAAAAGTGATCTCACAACGTGTCCTGAATTGTCCACAAAGCTCATCTCCTGTGGTTGCACGTCCCACTCAAATCCGATGATTGGATACTTGTTGAGTCTCGAAAGGGTGACAACAGAGAAAAAACATTTCGTAGCTCAGATTACCAGCAGATTTGAGAATGGGGATTTTCGTGTTCGTTTTTTGAAGCAATACACGTTTAGAGGACGATTTAATGAATTCGTCGATTCTCTTGTAACTGATTGTTCCGTGATATCTCCCTGGGAAATTGTGAGAAAGTTAGATGATCCAACTATTGATAGAAGAGGGATAAAAGTGGCACTGACATTGATATTCGCGAGTGAATACAGGATCGCTGCTTTATTTTTCATCAAAAAAACTTGTAGTCCTGCGATAGGCCTGTGAATAAATGCAAATCATGCAGTGCCCATAAAACTGTATTTTTTATGCTGGCCATTTAAAAAAGATATAACCCATTTGGGTATCATCCCACTGGGAAAAGTTCTAG
The DNA here is from genome assembly GCA_907163375.1 of Prostheceraeus crozeri. NCBI lineage: Eukaryota > Metazoa > Platyhelminthes > Polycladida > Euryleptidae > Prostheceraeus > Prostheceraeus crozeri. Next base: position 334,209 of record CAJQUW010003708.1, on the reverse strand, counting down.
TTAGCCGCCAACGGCCCGCTACCACACTTTCGGAAAAGTTTTCATCTCGTGCTAGCGGATCACACGCTAGAGGCCCTCTAGCAAAATAAACATCGGTAACGGCGAGGAAAAATTATAGCGGCCCACTATCGTGAGCAAACAAATAGCCGATACTTGAAGTCTTTGAAACATACTTTCTCTTTCATAAATATTATCTTACCCTTTTTTTAAAGTCACGCAGCATTCAAATTTTGATATGACAAGTTAAGGAAGTAAAGGCTTAAATTTTCTAGCGATTATTCAACGATCCGCCAAATTTCTAAACGGATGTTCGGGTGATTTCATTGGTGATTAAGAAAGTTGTTGCTCGAAGATATTCCATGTACACTATTGTTACACGATAAGATTGGAGAGCAACAGCTACAGGCGTCACAACTGATATATGCTCAATGATTATTGCATCGACTGAGCAGGTTCAATTTTGGTATCAATGGTTTTCACCGGATAAGCCTGTATAATATAAGCTTACTTCACTGTACATTACCACACCCCATGTTTCTCAGCTATAAGAGACTCCAAATCATACTCAATGCAACAAGCAATATGCATCAGAATGCAGCAACGTTCGCTGTTTTGTTTCCTCACTTTCATGATGAAATCCTAAATAAACATTACTAATTTCCAAGAGAGAAAAATTTTCCTTCACCACAAACGATTCCAAAACACTAAATATTTCAAACCTGTATGTAATGTTTTATTTGCCGTAGATAATTTCATTCTTCTACTTCTTTCGGAGGAGATCGTTATATCGACTCAGCTGGTGTAATAGACGAGTCCAGTAATTGCACCGACTCGTAAGATGTAACGGTTACTACCACTGATTTGTCGTGTAATATCACTCAGTGGGAGAAGCTGATGAAAATACAATGACAATCCATATCTAGCATGTTATTCACTTTGATTGAATTAGAGAACGCATATGCTCATGATATACGCATTATTTATGATCGGAGAGATGTTATCCAAGTAAACCTGCAATCCTTTAAAGGAGAATGAGCAAGCATTATCAGCTCAGTAGTGCTCTGATGTAGCAAAAAATGCAATACTTCTGGATTCTATACATTTTATTGACTACATATTGCCAAAGGAAGAAAACGTCATACGGTTAGTGTTATTTTCTTGTCAAAAATATGCAGTAACCACAATAATCATGATCAGAAAAAACTTACAAGGACTAGCAGCCACCAATGTTGCTCAAAGTATCTGCTAAATTCTACCCATGTCTAGCATAGGTGCATTTTCCATCATGTTACAAGAAATCAACAGATACAAGTTCCTATTTGACGAAACCCCACATCTGCTGCCTGGTTTGTTGTGTAGTTGACATGACAACGAAATGCTTAAATCTCATTATTTTTAAACAAAAATAAATATGAGATTTCTCACGCCATAGCACTGAATACTTGATGTAATCCAGATAAATTGCGTCTGTTTTTCTTCTTTCAGCTATTGTGTCATCCACGTATCTGTAATGTTGAATTCATATGTGAAATATTCCACTCCCGAAGTCGCCGGCATGTGTAAAGAATCCATTGTTTGAAAAGTTCAATTGCTCGTTCAACAGCTAGCTTCATGAACGAGCAATTTTTCAAATTGCCGGAAGCTGTGCAGAGGACAGCTGTACGCTTCAGATGACATGTGAACTCATCCGCCAATCATCTGACTGTCAACAACAGAAGAAGCTTCAGTGACGATTTGACGCACGCTTTGGAAAAGCCATCACGGCAGCATTAAAAGATGCATGAAATAGTTAATTTCGGTTAATCGAATGAATCTCAGATCCTCTGTGATCGCAATTGAACCGCCACGTTTTGATCATGGATGGATGGCCCTTAATACCTGAGCCTTGCCTAACTCTGACTCTCACACCTTTATGGCATTGTCATCCTATGTCCAATGGAACCAATGAGAAGCAATCAAGGATATTGATTCTATGCTTTTCTGCACATAATTTTCATTGCAGGGATGGTTCATGATGAAGCACCACAAATAAACAACTTGTGCGATGATTTCTAACAAAACCAGTGATCAAATGTCATGCAACCTGAATGCAAACCTCAATCGATGAATTTCATGTAGTATCTGATACTATTTTTTCCTGGCGACATTGTTCTAATCTCTTCGTTTTCAAGTTATACTATACACTGTAGTCATATAAAATTATCGCTTTGATGCTGCTTGCTTGAAACTTGAGCTGTTGTTTGAAATATACATGTTTTAAATTAATACTCATTTTCTGATTCAAGTGCGCAGGCAGACATACTTTAGCTGTCATCAGATCCAAGATTTGTTGTACTTCAAACCTTGACAAGGCCTGTATTTGCATTTACAATCTTAAGCTATTTACACAGCTAGAAATGTATTTGTTGTGCACATCATGTTGTTATAGTGACGTGCACTAAGTAACTTCATCAGATTTTGTGACCGAGGGTAGGATAAGCTCACCTTATTATAATAGGCCTACTCAACTGAGATGTTGAGGAAAGAAATGCAATGACGTAGCGGTAAAAATGATTATAACTGATGTGTTATCTGGGAAAAGCGGAACTATTTTGCCAAATGAGCTCATGAAAGCATCAGGAGTTTCATTACGTTCGGATGAGGACACTGCTGGCTCTCATGAACCTTAACATGTTTAGGCTGTCGGCAGTATATTCATTTTGAAGAACATCTGCGTATCGAAGTGACTTAAAAAGGCGTGGGGCTTGTGGGAATAAATATAGCTTCATTATGGCTACCGCTAGTTTTACTGCTTACATTGAAGGGACGAATAAGTGCTGTGAAGTAGAAGGTGACGCCATACGTCGGAAGTAGTGCACACCCTTTTTTTCACCTCAGAGATGTGTAATATCATTCTGCCTATTTCTATCTGAATCACAAAAGTTAAATCACTTAATTCAAGTTGGCCTACCTTTTCGGCATTTTACTCACGGATACCCAAAGTAGGTAACTCACTTGGTTAGTCAAACCTGGAATTTTGGTGGATATTCGACAGCATCACACCTACCGATCCATCTCTGAGGAAACTCACAACCAATATACGACGTAACTTGTGTATGAAAATTTGGGATTGCTTCTTGCTGAAAAAGCTTGTTCATCATCACCGCTGCGCAAAGCTTTGATTGATGAAGCAAAGTTAGATGCCGGCATACGAGCTAAGCGTTCCTTGTGACAACGTGGGGATTGTCACTGTCTCAGTGCGCATATCTGTGAATATTTTCGTGTGCGCAAATTTGAATCAAGTTCATTTGTCACGATTAATTATTTCACGTTTGTCACGAATAATCCCATTCTGCGTCTTGAAGAGATTCCACCGTTAGACTAGTGACTGCAAAACTATGTTAGTCACTGTAATGGGTAAACATCAGTGTAATGCGGAAGAGCGACAGCGGATAAATTGACGTCACACTACAAGGTGGCCCAGATGTTGTACTATTTTTAATAGCGTGTTGAGCCATTTCTAATGCAGCATGTGTCATTTTAAGCGTGAACACACCCCATTTATTATCTAAAAATATATTTTGACATACCTTCTGTTATTTTTTTCTCTGCATGCTCTAAAACATTAGCTACATTCTACAAGAATCAAGTATTTCAAATACCAGTCCTGTTTGAAAGAATGAAAGACGAGACAATATGACCGCAAGAATTAACAATGATCCACTTAGATATCGATGCTGTGCTATCTATTAACTGCATTCAATTCACATTTAAATTTCAATCAGACATCGATCAATAGTGACAAATTCACTGCAAGATTGGAAGCTCGAGTCAGTGACATGTCTCTAGACAGATGGGCGGCAGAATTGAATGAAAGTCGCATTGGTAGTTGCAAGCTCGATCTTGCCAGAGCATCGTCTCATGACCGAGAATCGGTGATTATTTACATCACAATCAATGAGATGACAGGTGATCATCTGGGACTCAGGCACATGTGACCGACATAGCCGTAAGACGACCTTGGACAGTTTTGAAGTTAACTTCAAATTTTTAATTACTTAAAAGTAAAAAAATTGCCAACAATTGATATCATAAGTTGCATCTGCATTAGTACAACATGCTTAGCAAGAATCACTGCTATCAAAGATTTGTAGCGGATTTTCTTGTGAAAACGTGTATTCAAAGTCACCCCGGGATGGGATGACTTTGGGCACTCGATAAAATAGAGTATATTATGTAAATATCGACGGAAAACACATTTTACTGTGTACTATTAAAAGTGAGTTATGAATGTTCAGGTACAAATAGCATCATGCTTTCATTTGATCTCGTTGTGATCAGTGATGTCCTATTGAAAAAAATAGACAGCGTTGTTGAACGAACTTCAATGACTTAGTTCGAAGAATTTCAACCATTCCCGGAGCTGAATTGTCGCACTTTGTGTATACCCTATTGGTCTAAATGCAAGCCCGAAAGATTATAGATTTTAGAAGGTTTTGCAATGTAATTTCTAATTCAAAAATCTTATAAGATGCGAAGTCTTAGAACATCAAACGCCATGTAATAGTAGTTTGTGCACCATAATATTATAATTCACAACGATTGAATCGTTCTGAAAACATTTGAAAGCAGCAACGTGGTGTAATGCACAGAATTTGATTTTGTCCAAAGTCACCCCATCTTAAGGTGCGTAGTAATTCCAGGCCTAGCATTACTTTGTGAGTAGATAGAGCTACCTGAATCCTCATGCTGTAAAGTATGATGAACGCGATTAGTCCTACATCTCTAACATCGTGCTTTTGATTTGCCATATTTGAAGAGACCTGACCATGTTTTTTTCAGATGTATTCATGAGGACATGTATAAGTAATCAAACGTACTATAAAAGCCTATTATCTCTATCCCAGTGCGTAGTTTAAAATGGCAGCCACTGACCAGTGAAAAGATCAAGATCGAAATTGAACATTGATAAGTATCGGCTAGTTTGTGTTTTATATAGAACATAGTAGTATAAACCCATTTTGCATTTTCACGAGTAGGAAAGTATATGTTTTGTAGCAAATAAAAATGATTCTCCGTGGTCGCCTTGATTTCTTGGTATTCTTGTTTTTTTAATAGTCTGTCCTTTGTATTATGTTTTCTGACAGACCGATAATTCAGGATAGGACGATTCAATGAAGGCCCGATGTCATGTGATATGTTTTTGCAGAGCATGTCGGATACGAAGCGGCGTAGGAAGAATCGGCAAATCAATCTTATGGTCAACAGAGTTCTTTGTGAAACAATTACTTACCAGGAATCTCAGAATAGTGTTTCAGAAGTTATGGCGATTGACGGTTCAAACAATGGTGTTAATGAAAATGTTCTGGAACCTTTAAACATGATGGACGTGGCTTCGTCAACTACACAATGTGCTAGTGACTCAAGCAGTGAAAATTCACACGGCAATCATCAAACCAATCCTCTGGAATTGCTCGATGAATCAGAATTTGAATTCTTTTCCCCGGACGATTCCACGAGCAACTCTGACTGTGAGGGAGATAGGCCGCATGCAAATACATACGGCGAAAAGGATAATTCTGTCTCATTAACAGATGACCTTTATCTGTATTTTATTCGCTGCAATGTTTCTAGAAATAACATGCAGTTCTTGCTTGATATTCTTCTAAAGCATGGCGTGATATCTGAACCGAAATCTGTCTACCAACTAAGGAAGCAAGTTTCTTTAAGTGAAGAAAAGGCTCCAACGCCTTCAGTAGAAATATCAGGAGCAGGGCAATCTACCTACCTGACAATACGCGAAAATCTTCTGATGTACATGGAAAATTTTTACAACGGTTCTCGGGTGGACAATGAAATAACACTATCTGCATGTGTTAACATTGATGGAATTCCATTGTATCGTTGCTCTTCTGCTTCTCTGTGGCCCATACTTATTTCCTTTGACTTTTCGAATCATCCCTTCCCCGTCGCTCTGCATTATGGTTTGAAGAAGCCGGATCCCTCTTATTTACACGAGTTCGTTCAGGAAGTAAAAGAACTTCGTTCAGGCGGTGTCATGCATAATGGTCTGAAAGTAAAGCTTGGAGAAATCATCTTCGTTTGTGACGCTCCTGCGAGAGCTCATTTTCAAGGTATATTAGGTCACACTGCAAAAAAGGCTGTGGGTACTGTCGAGTTGAAGGCACCTATTTCAACAATCGCGTTGTATTCCCTTCTCATGTTGGTGAAAGTCGGACTGACGAATGCTACGGGGAGGTCAAGGAGGATAATCAGAAATTTGCGTCCCCCCTTCTCGAAATAGCGGGATTGAGAACTAATTTTCCTATCGATGAACAACACTGCATATGCTTGGGTGTATTCCGCAAAATGTGCTTTCTATATTTCTCCAAAGTAAAGGGGTCAAGGTGTGTACTATCATCCTTAGATATAACTCAATTATCTGACGACATTACTAAATACAGATCATGCACTTCCTCTGAATTTCAGCGTCAGATACGTAGAATTGATAATGAATTAATAAACTACAAAGCTACGGAATACAGAAGTTTACTTCTCTATTTTGGACCTTTTCTTTTCAAGAGATATCTACCAGAGCGTTTGTATCACCACTTTCTACTCCTTCATTTTGCTTACTATGTACTTTCATCAGGAAGGCATTCTAGTCTGCATAAGCATGCCCAGCGATGCCTTGAAATCTTCGTGAAGAAATTCGGTGATGTCTTCAACCCACAATCAGTGACGTACAATGTCCATTTATTGCTGCATGTATACGAATTCGTACAAATTTACGGGCCTTTGCATAAAACCTCAGCATTTAAATTCGAAAATTATTTAGGTGCAATAAAGCGCCGAGTGAAAAGCACGCGATTTGTTTATAAGCATACCTTGCAGCAGGTCTTGTGTGTTCGTCGATTGCGGTTAGATGTTAACTCTGAAAGAAGTTTAATAGTGACCACAAAATCACCCAACAATTGTGTGTTTGTTGGCTCAAGGTGTGTCCTTGTGGATGTGACTTATCCTAGTGGTGATGTAGCTGGTTATGTTCTACAACTTCGAGCCAATTTGTATGATTATCCTTATCCATCTAAACTTCTTAATATTGGTTTCTATGCGCAAACCAGAAATCGACTTGTAGGTCGTCCTACAAACAAGGCTCTACTGTTTCCTAAACATAAAGAATTTGTTGTATTCCCATTAGTTTAGTCGAGTGACAGCTTTCTTGTTGTGTTTGTTTTTGGTCAATGATCATTTTATATGTACCTTCCAGATGTTAGATTTCGAAGCCGTGAAGTGGCTTCTGCTGTATTTTCCCTCGGACAGGAGAAGTGAATATGTCCCCTTCACAATATATCAAGCACAGTGTACTTCATGGTGTCTGGAAACATATCGACGTCTTAGAGATAATCCAAAGGAAAAAGTGATCGTGAAATTATTTGTTGATTCATGCTGCGTTGACGGTATAGTAATACAATGCTCCGCGGAGGAAAGTTATCTCAATCCGGCTCTTATTCACTGTCGAGATGTGAAACAACGCAATGTACCAAGCCAACAAATTGTTACGAAATTGCAACGATTTGCTGATGCCAAAAGACAGATTTTCCCACCCTTGTCGTCGTATTTTAGTTCATCTGATGTATCCACGTATGAGAGCGAGCATCTTCCGCATTCAAACTCTCCACAATCGGACGGTGCTGGTAGTCATGATGCTGATGATTTACCTCTTTTACCACTGCCTATTAGGGTAGCTTCAACACCTACTTGGGATGTTGCAAACAATCCTGCGGATATGATTGACACAGCAGATAAACATGCTTGTAGTGAAAATGGTGCTAGTTCTGAGGTTGTGCCTACCCAACGTCAAAGTTTAAAGAAATCTGTTTCAAACAGAGAACATTCGAAGAAAGGAATCGGTCAGATTGATATTAGTGGAATAAATCAATCAGTAATTGAAGCTGGCTACGAACCCTTTTCGATAACAGGTTGTTACTACTTACTTGCCAAGACTTTTCGACAGATTTCGGTTATTCAGAATAGCATTGACTCGGATTGTGCGCGTGCGGGATACAAATCAGTCAACAGAATTCAGTTACAGCCAAATAGAAATACAGATGAATTGAAAGCATTTTTTGATGATTTGGAGAAGAGCGAAAAGTTCAAGCGTAATGTCATACATTATCTCTCGACAATAGGAGGTGGTACTGTCTTGAAGACAGTTATAAACATTATTTCCTCTTTTATGACCAATGAATTACAGATGACCTATAATCGCCCGGGCACGTTAGGGAAAGGAAAGTTTTCTGATTATGAATGGATTGTAAGACACTGTGTTCGTAGCACTTTCCCTGATGTCACTGAATATGAAATAACGCAGGCCATTATTTCGTGTCTGAAGAATGCAGGGGATCGCTGTGGAGGTCGGAGAAAACGCATTGCGATGTCCCAGAATCTGTAAATGCGTTTTAATCAATTAATGCATATATCGTCTGATTTTTAACTTGTTTCAATTTTTTGTACTTGTGCATGTTGTTTGCACGTGTATAATATGTATATATACTGAGACATTCGAAATCGATAAAGTTGTAATATGACGAATTTTCTGTTCGAATTCGTTAACGATGCAATATTTTCAGTAACCTATGATGCTATAAAAATGACGTATAACCTATTAATCAATAATTGCATCAATTGATTAATCTTGCATTTTCCCGCGTAATTTTGCACTTTTCCGAATCTAAGTAGGCCTGATGCACAAGTGATAAACCAAGTTGTCTTAAATACATTTGTGCAGATAAATATTGTCGCTTTTTGGCTTACCTCAAAATATGCTTTGTGATAGTGCTCGCATAAACGAATTTGAAATCTGAATATCAATTGTCAGACGAATATTCAGGTTCCTATCGGTAGCAATGTGATTTTTTTGAGTATCCAACATTTTACAAAAGCGATGATATGCTATCTTGCATTTTCCATTTTATCCTGCATCTGTAATTGATTGTATTTTCTCAGATACTGTGTAAGTTGTCAAGTGTGTTATCTTCATTCAGATGAGGCAGATGTCCTCTTAACTATAATGCATGCATTGGATTTTGCATGTCTGAATATTTTATCTCCACTTGCACAGGAATTGGTTTTATTTTTTACAACTGCAAATTAGTCATAATATTGCAACTCATTATTCTAGAAATTCTGGAAAATATTTTTTGGTTTATTCTTAATGTAGCCATATCATTCAATTACACGTCCAGAAGTTCCGGACTATTATTTAATTGTCAATTAATGTACAACATAATTCACGGTATTTTTGTCCTGTAGTTGACTTGTGTAATGAGAAATTTGATTTGCACTTAAATTAATGTTAAATGATTTGCAATTGAAAATGAGTTTATAAATCGGTCAACTGGAATGCATTTCCTTGCCAGTAGCAATAGCAACATGACTTGCCTAGAAAATTGACCGGCTAGCATTATTGTGATGGTGGAACTGTGCTTTTGGTAGGTCCGGATCTGATCGAATACTAAAGCTGAAATTGAGTTATTCTTCAAAACTGATGTCGCAGATATTTTTTGGCGAATGTGGTGTTTCGTTTTTTCATTTGGCCTTCGCAGTCTATGATTAAACACAAAATTGTTGTGATGATGTTACTGACTGATGAAAAGCAAGATTATTTTCAATCACGAAAACATAAATCAAAACTAATATACTTGACCTGATCCCCATAAATGTTTCAAAGAACAACTCGCTATACCCACTCACCCTGTATTAAACATTTGAACATGCCAAAAGCATAGCAATTAGTGTCCTAGCTCGCGATCTTGACAGCACTGATTATTAATAATAACATCTTAACATCACAACTTGAATTATAAGCCTAACTCATTTCTCACATAAGTTCAAAATTGATTTTGCTTAGGGTAAAGATAAATGATTCAGTACGCACTCTTTGTACACGCGTCATTTTCTAAAAGAAAGTTCCAGAATTTCTAAGATAGGATGTCTAGTCAAGACCTTCAACCAGTGCAACCATTGTAATTCGCTTTTGCGTTCAATCATGTTTCTAGTGTTTGATTTGTTGTTCGAATCATTTTTTCTTTGTTGAACAATACATTCGTAAATCCATGATAACTAGTTTTGATATCCTTGCATGTACTTATATCGTCCGTCTCAAAAATTAGCATTAGTATCTTGAAGTTAATTTGAAAAGAAAGTTTGAAGCCAATCGCTGCGAAGTCATATCACTTCATTAAAACATTCAATGGCTTCGCTGTAATTGGCTTTAGGTTTTTTTAAAATACTATGGACTTCTGACATACAGGAAGACGTGACACGAAAATACCGTACAGTTGATGGTTGACAAGTTCCATATGCCAGGAAAATGTCACATCATATTCGTGAGTTCTTAAGTGAAATGTTTGACTTCAGGAGTTATATATAATTCAAATTACACTCTTTAGATCATACGTATGAATTACGCGCTTGTTTGTCCAGCATTGACGGACATTTTAAGAAAAATGAATTTATATCACCTATTAGAATTTACTTTCCAATTGGGAACTATGGTCGCCTCTGTTTCGTTTTTGAGAAGTATTAACCAGGGGCTACAATTTTCCGTAGATCGATCAAAAATTTCATTGGGTATCGTAGTTTGTCAAAAATGCAATTAAATGAAAGGGGGGTTGGGGTATCGACAATTTTACTTTACTTTTCTGAATGATGATGGAATCAGGAATTGTAAATTTCATGTAAGACTACTTTGATATTGTGTCTCCCTACTTGTTCATTTCTTCGTACAAGACACAATTAACTATTTCATTTTGGTATGTCACACTTTCACAGTGTCATTTAGAAATAGAATATTATCAAGTAAAGGCGTCATACAATGTGCTAGCTTTGACATGTTGAGATTAAGTTATATTCAATTTCTGTATGCATTGTAATGTATTGAGTCGAATGAGTCTTAATTTTTCATGACGAATTTCCCATTTCAGATTTCATGTTACTAAGGAGTAGTTTTAATTGATTTTAGGTTTACCTATGAATCACCCAATCGCAAGCATATTTACGGGAAATGCTGTATTTCAATAAAAATTTGGAGGTTACATCGCTTAGAATTACCCTTTTCTTTGCCTTTTATTCTTTGGCGCTATTACCGAGAGTTCCGTAAATCGACCCTGAGATGAATTGTAACCCCTGGTATTAACTCAGTTTTGATACTTAAATTTCAATGCAGGTTCATTATATCTACCAAGACGATTGAATCTCGCTGGATTGCTTCAAAAAAGCCAAATTTTATGAAAAGGCGTCATGAGCTAGTATGGGGAGATATCGAATATATATGTAATCGAGTAATCCTTGTCATGTAGCCCTGCCAGTGTACCCTTGAAGCAGTCTGTAAGATGAAACGCGTCGGGTTATTTTACATCTAGAGAATAAAACCTCGTGACATAAAAAGGGAGTGACAATATTTGATTTGATTTGAACAATGGTTAATGCTTTGATAGCGATTCACACACAGAACTAACATTTTGGTCGAAAGCTTCAATTTTCCTTCAAATGACATGTCATTTTCTTTGATCTTATTCGTATGTCAGGTCTTCGTTAGAACTCGGAAGGCTCGCGTTTTCATATTGGTCAGTGGGTTTAGAAGTAGTCTCGTTTTCGGTCTCATGCCATGCAAAAACTCGCCCTGTCGGCGGGACTATAAGTACATTTCTATGTTTCCATAGTATTTGCTATAATCATTCAAATTTCATGTGTTTATTCAATATTTTACGTCTATAAAGTGTCTGATAAGTAGGCGTAAAGGAGTAAATCAGTATGAAACTATACGGTTAACTTCTCTATGAACGATCAGTGTTCTATCTAGTCCTGTTTCAGGGGGGGAAATTTCCCCCCTAAATGTCAGAATTCCCCCCATGATGGAAGACATAACTAAAATCATACACTAGATGCAGGGAATTCAGGGAAAGTGCACATACTTATATGTAAATGTAATTAATGATTTAATGTAGTGATATTGATGATTAACTGATGTGAATGAAAGCGGCGTTCAAATATAGAACTTTCAGACAATGAAGTAATCATTAATCTGTAACAAGTGATTAGTTAAAATTTACAATTTAAAAACATTTCTATCGTCTCGAAATTATAAGCCTAAAATAGGCATACTCGTATATAAGCATGTTTTGAAGTATTCTTGAACATATCAGGTCAGTGACATGTCATATGTAGCGAGGCCCATTTATATTGTGCATAAAAAATTACAATTTCTCATTGCCTGATGAGGTAAATAAACTTTCAGAACCTTTTCAGGAAAATTTCCACTAGGAGTGGATAAAACACTGAACGATTCTTATAAGTAGGTGATTGTGATCATCCGTTCATCAATACATAGTCTACTGGACGAGGGCATATTTAATTAATCAATGAAAGTACGTGCTTTCGATAGCTTATGCACATGTGTGAGTGCTTAAATTTAGACTTTTTGTTTTTTTAGCTTCAAAACATTCGTCAATCGGATATAACAGCATTGGCTTTATTTAGCAATTTTCGACAGCCCCTTCAATCTCGTTATAAACGCATTTGTCATTTCCCTGTATACGAAACTGTGCCTTTCAGAAATTTTTGAGATTTGGAAATGATATTGTATACTAGTCATCTGCGGGTAGACAAAAGTAGTTATTTCTTCTGTGGTTGTCCATAGCATCCCATCAGGCTTACATCCTTCACATTTTTGCAGCATGAGAAATTGCGTTTTGTCATTTTTGAGCTCAGTTATAATTCACATTGTAATCATGTATCAATTCGCGGTTGTGGGATACAATTTATGACAAAGTCAATAAAATGGCCTCTTGGGTTTTTGTCCTGTTGACTTTATAATGAAAAAAGTACTAAATTGTATTGTAATGAAACCATATTTCAATTTCAGATCATTACAATGTGTCTAAAGAACCGTAAACCACAGTGATTTCATTCATTAAGGCATTATGTATGCTTTCTTGTTTGGAAATCTGTTGTTAATCGGTGTGATCATCAATATTTGTACGTTTTACTGACCAAGTGGATGGACATTCATCTAACTATCGGTAAGTAGTTATATTTGTGATAACTGGATTGTTCCACACTATGCATAGAGAGGAACGTGGGCTGTCAACTGACGGAACTCCAAATGTTGAAGTATTAAACGTTCTGATCGCACACGTCATGAGTAAGCAAAATGTGTTGTAGTTAGCTATGCTACCTTTGCTAAATGAGTAAGCAGACAAATGAGTTCTAATAATGAACGATTAGAACGTTGATATATGGCACATTGATATCCTCTCTTGTTTTGATGGTAAGTGCGTGGCCCTCAATGCGCTCCGCTAAAAGCTAGCTCATAGAGGGCAAGTATACAGCTAACTTTTAGCGGAGCGCATTGAGGTTCTCACGGAACATACCGCTCAGTAGCCTTAGCTGAGCCGCTTACGGGCCTATAGCACTTTTTTTCCAGCGGGCCGCTTGTGCGCCGCTAGAAGCTAGCTCACAGAGGGCCCTTACAAGTCCACGAGCGGCACACTATTAGTGGGCCGCTAGGTTCTCACGGGACATCCCGCTCAGTAGCCTTAGCGGAGCCGCTAAGATAAACCGCTAACGGCCCTCTAGGACTTTTCCCAGTGGGATAGTTCTAAAGTTCTACAAAGAAGTAAACACTAAATCACAGGAAACACTGAGCAGAGCAATTACTGCCTTCAAGGTAAACACAAATTCCAAAAATGTTACTCAGATAAATTTTGCTCCAGATAACTCAGATAAATTTGAAAAATCACCATTATGCATTTAGTGGGCTGACGTCCAAACAGAAATAAGTGCTAGAACTGCAACCTTTTATGTAAATAACTGTTGATGTTATCTTGATTAAGCTTCTACGAAAATAAGGTACCTGAGCAAAATAAATTGAACATTGTAACTTGAGGGACGTCAATTGTAACTTGAGGGACGCCTGGTGTAACTTGAGGGACGCTTCATTTTTTCTTCGAGTCTGATGTATATGGCCACATGAACTTCTTGTGGTTGTCACTATGCCAATTTAGTTTCTTATGATGTCACAGACATTTTTAGGGCAAAATTCTAATACTCAAACCCCTTGCGACAAAAAAAGTGTAATCTAATCTGGATTTACCCATGTACCTATGAATTTTCTCAAATCTGTCGGATGAAAAGTTGCACTAGTTCGGAGAATTCTTAACCATGACGAATGTATGATTTAATCCATGTGTCACTAAATTTGATATGCGATAAATAGACAACCCTGAGACATATTCTGGTCTCTATCGATAGACGAAGGATAGCAGTAATGGCGCGCGTAAGTTAAAGTCCAGCCTTCACTGCTATATTTGACGTAACATCATCAGCTTCGCGATGCAATGAAGGAGAATTTAATGGTCGTTGCTCGCTTTGTGTGTCGCTGCAAGCGAGAAGCGTCATCATCATTGATCCATCTGTAGCTGTCTGCACGTTAACCCGGACAAAGACCAATGTTATCGAATCATGGATATGGATGGAATCTGCTTGTTAACGCGAGATGAGCGGGGAAATTGCGCAACCGACATTGCCTGTGTAAAAGCTACTTTAAAAGCATACTTTATCAATCCTATTAAACCTACTGGGATACTGATGAATCCTAATAAGTTTATTCGGTATTTCTTGACTTCATAAGTTTGTGTGGTATTGTAAAGGATCCCAGTAGGTTATTTCGGTATTATTTGATCTCCTATTAAGTTTATCAAGTTTTTTTTTCTCGGGCCGTAGCTTCTAAGAAGAAACGTCTGACCTTGCAGCAGTACACGACAATGACTGACTCTTCTGCCTCAACAGCTACTGAGTCTATTCTCCTTGATAGTGACGGTGTTGTTGATGATAGTGATGATGACTATGAAGTTGATATCGATCGTCATACTTCGACAGATGAAAATATCATAGATGAAAAAGCAACAACCTCTTCTAATCTCAGTACTGCGAACAAAGAAACAGTTAGAGAAACCGTCAAAGATCTTGTAGGAGCAGGTTCTACGTCAAAGAATACTGAACAGAGACAATTGACTCCATTCATCGACCGAACCAGTCTCATAGAACAAAGGGAAATCGAAATATCTTTAGCACGTGCCATTTATGTTTCTGCAACGCCGTTGAGTATAACGGAAAATCGTTGGTGGCGCCAATTTTTTCACAAGATTCGCCCAGCCTTTCAAATTCCGTCAAGACATCTTCTTAGCAATTCTCTGTTGATGAATGAAAAGAAAACTGTCCATTCACTAATCAAAGATCTGGCGTCTGATTCGAAATGTATCACTGTCTCAGCTGATGGTTGGTCGTGTATCGCAAATGAATCGCACATACAGATACTATTCTTCACACCAGAGCCCAAAAGCATTCACACAAATGAGAAGCGGCACACTGCTGAGTATATCGCAGAATGTATTATTGTTGCAATCCAGAAATTTTGCGAACTGAACCAAATTGAATCGGAAAGATTGAAATATCTAGTAACTGACAACGCAGCCAACATGGTCGCGGCTTGGGAGATGATCAAAGAAGAATTTCCAAATGTCAAATGTCACCACGTATTGATGTTTAGCCCATGGGATAAATCTATTGGTTTCTGACATGCGAAAAATGATATCGTTGAGCAGTGTACTCGCAGAAAATTTGGAAATAACCAAATTTTTCAAATATCGTCATGTGCCAAAAGCCATTCTTCTTCAACACGGAGGTTTGAATGTGAAGCTGGCTTGTCCGACTCGATGGTCCATGTTACTATGAGATGTTGCAGCGAAACTTGCGTATAAAGAATGCCCTAAGACTAGCCATTATTGACTCAAACTGCAACGCTCCAATCCATCTGCAAATGAGAACCTTAAACGAAGATGACTTCTGGGTTTGTACCGAAACCGTTACGGCTTTACTGAAACCTGCAAGTCATGCTATTTCAGCAGCGGAAGGCGACTTCATCTCAATCTCGATAGCGCCGGAGGTGTTTTCATACATGGAAGCTTCAATGATCAAAAACTCTGCGCCAATCATTTCTTTCTGATGAAGAGAAAAAATGTGTGCAATCATTCATCGAGAATCGCCGAAAATTCTGCATTTCCGGGCAGCACTATGCAGGAAACCTTCTGGACCCCAGGTTCAGGGGTAGAACTCTAACGGAACAGCAGTTGGTTCTTGCTGAAGATACAATCTTTGAAATTGCACAGAAAACGAAACTCTCAACGACATCTGTATCTAAGGATCTGCTTGAATATAGAACAAGATCGGGTGCTTTGTTCAATTCATCCCGCATGATTTGGAAAGTCGACTACGACACGGATCCGATTAAATGGTGGCAATGCTATGGGAATGCGCGACAGCTGAATGTGGTAGCCGTCGTTCTTCTTTCGATGTCGGCCACAACTGCTGCGGTTGAGAGAGCAAATAAGGAATTCAGTCTTCAAAAAACGAAACTCAGGAACTCCTTGACTGACGAAAGAGCAAGTATTCTGACGTCTGTTGCTTACAACCATAAAATAAAAAGTCGACTTGAAGAAGGAACCGGTCAAAAGAAGAATAAGTGTCATCTTATTTTCAAAAAAATGAAGATTATGACCCGAATCATTTGCTCAAAGTTGGTGGTGCCGTGCAGGATTCCTCTGATGGTGACGATGACGAAGACCTCATGGAAATAGACGAAGTGGATGATGACCAGTTTTTGCAGTCCGAGAGGGAAACCATCCCTTTGAATATTCCTCTAGAGGTCGGGAATATTGTGGCAGCACGAATCATCGTTGAAACCAGGGGAAATCATGGTTTGAAGTACAAGGTATTCATTGGAAAGATAACGGCAATGTTGGAAGAAGATGATTTCACTGTGTCTTTCCTCAAAGTGAATAAATTCGGTACATACACATTTCCGGAGGTTGTCGATGTGTCAACTGTTGATCGAAATGATCTATGTGCCATTTCAGCACCAGATGTTGGAAGACGCGGTGACTTCGCATTTCCAACTGAAGAAATAGAGCGTATTGCTCGTCGTTTATCTTCTTAATTCAGTGCTCTTACTGCATGGCTACTATTTGTGGCAATCACGTCTGATCATGTTTAGTCTTATTTTTTAGTATTTTGTCCTCCTTAAATTTTCTCAGTACCGGTACATGTAATTTCCGTAATTGTTCATAGTCAGCTTCACCGCAAAAGTTCAATTTACTGTAATATGCACATACTCAAATTCATTATTAAGTTATTGTCATCTATTAACGAGTAGGGCCTAGATGAAGAAAATATTGTGTGTACCTGATAAATATTTCCTATATATTATTCATTTACAAAATATCCTAAACATGAAATAATAGGGAGGAAAGACTTATCACCAAGCAAGGTTACACACTTTCGTATATATTGGGAATCAAAAAAAAAACAAAAAAATTTTTGAGCATCATCTTAAAGCGTTCTAAATTCTCTTAGTCCGATCAGTAAAATATCTGTTCCTATCATTCTTCTGTCAGTTTTAGGCCCTATCTGTTCCTCGATTAGCGTGTTCAGTGTAAACACACGGAACGAAATATAGTAAGTGGTAGTAATTGATGCAATAATAATCCTAATGCAACATCTTGATATGAAGTGCGGATTGATTAATTATGAAATTATTGCGTAGTTTTGCACTGTGTTCGGCTTAACATGATCACAGCTTCCATTAGAGTACTAGTCCTCAATTGTTTTATATCTGTTCATGCTTTAGAAAGCATTAGTTAATATGAAATAGAATTTATCTATACAATGTCGATGAAGAAATGTTTATGATATATTTGTATATCCAATCAGATTGATTCATATATGAACATTTCTTCACTTTTGAACGGTGCATAATCCTGTAGCTTGCATTGTAGGTAAATATGCCCACCTATGAGATCCATACTAATTTTTGCTACGATTACCTTGCTAAAAAATGAATTATTTTGTCACTCAACATTTCTGTTATATACATTTTGTTAACATCTTTGTTATCGGCGCTGTCCGTGCTGATTAATCGAATTTTTTGTAGTCTTCTTGTGAGCGCATCTTCGCATGTTTTGTGCCATCTATCTCCAATCGTATTGATTTACTGGTATTACCATATGTTGTATGCAATTTTTACTTTTATAAACATCGATGTATGCAAGTCCGAATAGATGAAGATTACATTTTATGTACGGTATACAATCAGCAGTCTCTACAGTATAGGCCCTATTCAGTGAGATTATATCAAGTTTCACAACAATTTGTTTTCTGAAAGAGAAATATTTTTACCCAAAATTTTTGTTATCGTTTTCAATTTGCAGCAGTACCGGTATATTAAAAGCATGTTTCTATTAAAATAAGTCTTTTATTCATAAGTCAATTTTGGTGAAAGTCTTAGGCCGTGTCTACATATAGCTGTTTTATTAAGAAATTTAGACACGCGAATAAACAGGTTTAAAATGGATTTAATAAAATAATGAAATAGGCCTAGAATTGAATTTATTCCAACTTTAAGACCAAATTACACAATATCTATGGCTATTGGATGCAAAAAGCAATTGCAAAATCGGGCCAACTAACCTCAGGGGACGAAGTTGACAAATAAAGACTCAAATGGGGCGTTATGATTCTAGGTAGTCTTTATAGTGTCAAATAGTCTTCTAATAATACATACTTGAATTGCTTGGGTGAGCCGGTCGCGCTGCTGCTATATTTTTCATAAATTACCGTAACTTACCGCATAAATTACGGTAATTTTTGGTAAGTTACCGCCTTGGGAATATTACGGTAATTTATACAGCCCTACAATACATTTACATATATTACGATATGAAGTAATCACCTGTGACGACTTATCATTTAATTAAATCAAAATTCTTGTTATGCAGCCCTACAGAATTGCTGTTGAATGATGTCGACATCAATTTATCTCAAAATGGACTTAGCACACATATGTCATACACATGAGCATAATCATCAAATTGTCAAAAACGTGAGATGTTATCGCCTCAACGCGATAAGTATCCCATCTGGTCAACACATTTCTTGCCTGTCTATCGCAAATTGTCATCAAAGTAAACACCGATCGGCGGGCTTCAACGCCGTCAGCGTGAATTAGGGAAAGCAGTTTATCTGTTCCTCTCTAAATCTGTGAGTACAAGGGAAAGGAGGCCCCCCAGCTGCTTGGCATCGCGATTATATTATGTGAGTTTGGGTTGTCCTTTACTCTATGGGTTGTAGGTTATTAACCTAGGGGGGATGTTATCGGCTGTGTGTTGCGTTCTTTGTTGTGGTTTGCGTGTTCTTTGTTGTTACTGTTGAATTAGTATAATAATCGAAGTTTCCAGCCTTATCCTTCATTGCAGCAATTAATTGATTCTTTGATGCATTGACACTTTTATTTTCTATTGCTATTGTGACTATCGTATTATTCAATGTTATGTGCCTCGTGACGAAATGTCGATCACGACTCATATTCGCAGTGAATGATATTTTGTTCACAACAAGATTTGATCTGGAACGAGAAGGTTGTTCTAACACTATGCATACCGTGCAGCAAGTTGGAAAGGTTGATTATGAAATTCGAGACTTTGAGCAATGGTGCTTCCACAGATCAAACGATTTCAACTCTCCAACTAAGAAGAGCGGCATCTTGACATAATTTATTGAACAAAGCTAAATTAAAAATGTCTTATTAAAGATCAAAGGCATAATTTCTAAATTATGAATTATCCTTCTTCCCGATTATAAGATAAGTAAATTGAAAACCACATACTGCATCATCATGTGTTTATGTATAAAACATCTTGTCAATAAATCCCTCTTAAATTACAAGGTATTTTTCTTTTTAAAAAAGGTTTCCCACATTCTGCAAATA
Source organism: Prostheceraeus crozeri (assembly GCA_907163375.1). Classification (NCBI taxonomy): domain Eukaryota; kingdom Metazoa; phylum Platyhelminthes; order Polycladida; family Euryleptidae; genus Prostheceraeus; species Prostheceraeus crozeri. The sequence continues at coordinate 314,345 of CAJQUW010003708.1, read as the reverse complement.
GAAAAACAAAAGCTGTACATGCTTACATCCCTCTTAGTTTGAGTCGGATTGGGATTCGTCTGAACTGGACTCGGTACTGCTTATGTCCTTGCCGGATTCCAGCCAACTATTCACCACTCTCTTAGCCTCGACAACAAATTCATCCACACTTTCAATGTCTGACGATAAGTCTATAGACAGCAAATTATCAGCGGAAGCCGCCTGTGACACTGCGCTACTGGTTTGAGAAGTCCTTCTATCACATTTCGCAACGTCTTTCGAGGACTCCACAGCCACGGTATCACTATCATTTGACGATATGTCTTTCACATCACCAGACGGATTTAGAGGCGCCTCTTTTGGTGCAGTTTCCTTTGCGGTCGATACTTCTTCCCTCTCATCTTCAGCAACATCCGGCGAACTTTCTTCCACCTTGGTTTTAGCTATACCTTTATTATCTTCCAGATCATTTGTGTTACCACTATCACCTGCATCAGACTCATCAACTGCGGCTAGTATTACATCAGACTCCACGACTTCAGGGTTCTTTTCTTTAGACGGCGCTTCGTGTTTATTTGCTGCATCAGGTTCCTCGAACTTACAGCCGGCATTCATTGCTTCAGATTCGTCTACCTCAAGCGCTTCCTTCGCTTCACACTCCACGACCGCAGGCATATTTTCTGCTTCTGACTCAACCTTTTTGTCCGTAGCACTGACATCGCCAGTTTTAAGCTTTTCCCAAAGATTGCCGACTTTTTTCACATTAGAAGTTGGTTTAGGTTCATCTGATCCATTTTCATCTGGAGAAGGACCAATTTTCGAAGAGGAAGGACCAATGTCAACATCAATCGTGGGACTCGCTGCCGAGATACCTGGACGTACAGAAAATGCTTTTTCGATCTTCGGCTTTGATTCCGTCTCTTTATTGACTGTCTTCGATATGAGTGGTTCATCATCTGACTCAGACAAACTGGAAAGACTGTCATCAATTAAAGCGATAATTTTTTCCTTCTTCTTGGCACTTTGCTTTCTTTCTACATTCCTCTTCTTCTGATCTTTCTTTGATGTTTCAACAGAATTTGAACGACTTCGACTTTTCGAGCGTTGCATATCTTCCAATTGCTTTTGAAGTCTTGGATGTTTGGCCAGATTAAGACGTCGAAGACGAACACGGCAAGGTTTCAGATTGTACTTAGGCTTTACAGGAGAGGAGATGGTAGATTTACCATCGCTGAGGTGACGAAAGATTTCAACTGTTTCTTCTAGAGTCGGTTTCTTTTTCTTCTTTTCTTTTTCTTTCACACGTTCCTTCTCTCTACGCCTTTCTTCCCTACGAGCTCTCCTTTTTTCTTCTTCTACTTTTGCTTGCTTCTCTTTTTCCTTTCTTTTTTGTCTTTCACGCTCATGTCGCTCTTTCATTTCCTGTTTCTCACGCTGCTTCCGTTCTTTTTCCTTTGCTGCTGCCAGCATTTCACGCTGCTTTTGATTTTCTTTCTCTTTTGCTGCTTGTTTCTCCCGTTCCATTTCTTCCTCATAATTTTCCTTTGATGTCTCCTGCACCTTTTGTTCCTCTTCATTACTTTTTGACATTTCCTGCTCTTTCATAATGTCATCCTTGTCTTTTTGTTCTTTTCTCTTATCTTTGTTTAAATTCAGTACACGGTTTTCTAATTTTTGATCATCATTTTCTTCCTTTGTACTTTCTATTTTTTCTTCTACCGTCGCTTCGTCTTGCAATTGAGTCACCTTGTCGTTTTCATTATTTTGATTAGCACTCGATTCGGTGATTTCTTCTCCAACAATAGCTAATCCATCGTCATCTTCATTGCAATCATAAACCATTTCGAGATCCAATGACAGCCGATTTTCATGAACTGATTCGCTAACGGTTGGCTCTGAAAAGAACAAAATGGTGTAATAAGCAAAATGCAAGACTGTATTGTCACGAATGCAACACGATTACAGCCGCGGTGAAGAGGTTAATGGATGCTTGTGATTGTTGGTGAAAACGCAAAAAATTAGCATGAGACATTTGGTAGGATATAAGGCATAGCAGGAAATGAAATTCAACTGGTAAGCTTATCCTTGTATTAAAATTGCATCCATGTAACCTCGACTACTCACAATGTTGTAATGCTACCTCTACGAACTTTAATCACGACTGTAAACGGCAAATATATATTAATTTTTACACAATCAGGCCTCCCAGCGATTCCGGAACAAAAATTTTATGATTTTATGACCAATTTCAGAATATGTCATGACCATACGGAATGATACACGGACGTTTAACGCATATCTAACCACATATTCCTACAAAAATACACATGGGTCATAATCTACATGACTCGCATCATATTATGACACTCTAAAAATTAACAATTAAGGGAACAATATATTCTATACTCTTCTATATCCAATCGGTAACATGTTAAAAAATCATATAAAAAACAACACTTTCTGGCTAGTAATTGCATACAAAATATAAAAATATAACAAAATTATCATTAACTTGATGATCAACACCTGGCACATTCAATGAACTCCATCCTACATGTGTGTCGGTATTGTAAGGGTCGAAAACGTCTCTTGCTATGAACACACTGGCGCACAGTCGTATCATTTTCTTAAGTGGGAGAAAAAAACATAGTTTGGATAAAATACTTCCCACTCGCAGTATGTTTGCTTTCCTCAAATCTCAACTGTTACTCTCTTGGTCACGGACGCTTCACTTTGGTGACCAAGACCATCAGAACTTGAGGGCAGGCACATATGCTGCGAGGTTTTTTATCCTGACTACGTGGTTCTTCTCCCACTTCTGGAAATCAAGTCATGACCATTTCCAATCCGATCTTGATAATAAAAATCAGTAAAACATACTTGTTTTTCAGGCATGCGTACTTCGTCAGTGGCAATGAAGGATGCTACTAAATGCACTTTCTATAATGACGAATCAAGTCAGAAATAATAACTGCGGCAATAGAAGTTCACGTACACACGTAAGATAATTATTAATGGATTATCATAGATAAAGATAGCCTTTGACACGGATAATTCATTGTCACTGATGAAGGGCGTCTGCCTGGTACATGTTTGACTGATTATCATCGACAGTTGTTTCTGTTTTACAATATGACTTTGGGCACTCTTGCTTTCAATAATGAAAATATTTCAAAATGTGTTTTCACAATAAAATAGATAATAGCCTATAATTTGATTCTATGTAAAAAAACATGCAGAGAAGTAATGTCTAAATCGAAATGGTCGAAAAATTACAAAAATTTTATGACTTTCTATGACAGGTGCTACATTTTATTACTTTTTATGACCTTTTTTGAAAATCAGGAACTTTATGACTTTTTATAGCTTTTCATGATGCTGGGAGGCCTGCACAATGCATTGATGATAAAGTATTCATTTCTATATACAGCAAATATTCTGTACTTTATCATTTGCGAATACACTGCATGCAGGCCGGCCAATGCTAGATCCATCAGGCTCAGTTACAATAACGTACGACTCAGCTCGTCTCGGCTTGAAAATTCCCAAATACATCAGCGTGTGCATCTCTAGTATATACCGCCAAAAAGGGATATCCCTATCTTCAAATACGCCACACAGATAGATAATCCTCAATGGAGGCAATTGATAGCTTTAGTCCAAACACTCTCTTTGTGGATGATTACCACACAAATACTAATCAACTTACTTCTAGGTAAGCCTTTTTCATCTTTCTCCTGTCCTGCATTTGCTATCACTCCTGCGGTATCCTTACTCTCCTTCAATGAAGACTTATTCTCATCATTCGAATGGACTTTAGTTTCAGTTGGTGATTCATTATCGTCTGTTTGAGATTCTCCCACATTGGGAGATTCCACTGCCACAACATTTGTTTTTCCTTCATTTTCGGAGAGATCTGAAAAACAGATACACGAGATGAGAGTAGAATCAGAATATGAATTGAGCATTATTACGTACTCAGAACATACATAACAATTCTCAACAGGCAAAGAGAGAATATAAAAGTGTGCAGCTGGGGTCGGGTTGAAAAACAACTTAGTGTTTGATGAAGAAAATCACGATATTTTGAGCAGATAATATTTAGCAAAATAATCATTTCAACCGAGTAAAGATCTTTGACTCACGACATCCCCGTATGACTTCAGCATCTTCAATTCACGCGCATTTATAGACATTGCCGTTATAAATGAGTCAGAAGGCATGTTTCAGAAACAGGACGTCTTGATATTAGAAACATACATGCATGAATCCAGCAGAACACCAAAAAATCGACTAATAGCTAATGCACATGAATAAGCAAATGTCTATTCAGCATCGAGGCGCTTCAACTTGATCATCAACATACTTGTAGAAGCTGTCATCCATACTTTCAATGCTGTTAAGGATATCATGTATGATGAATCCTATAATTGTTCGATTAAAGATGTCTTGGTCAGTAATAAATTTTTAGTAATTTGCAGATTTAATGATTTAATTAATTTCGTACAATTCACATTATTGTAAGAAATACGGGAGTAGAAATCTAGCAAAATTTTTGTATATAGTTTTATAGATCTTGCTAGATTTCTTTTCTACTTCCTTATTTCCTACATTAATGCAAAATTTGAATCATGCCTTCGCGTCTTTGTATAATTCCTTTTTATCCAAACAGTAACCGAAAATAATTACATTGTGGTGAATCTGTATCGCATGCATTCAGTAATGTAAATATTGCATAAATTTGAGTTCATGTATATGCTGTGCGTTTAGATTATTCCCCAAACAATGGAAAATTTTTTATTAGGAAACAGACTAGGAAAGGGCGAAGTCTGTAAGCCGATGGGCCTAGCTGCAACAAAGTTTGGAAACCTTAACTACAGACAACTACGAGTAGTTGGATTAAGATATAGATAATAAAGCGAGCTAATTCATATAACTATAACAAGCAATAACTCTCAATCAAAGGATTAACTAAATCAACTACAAACATAGACAAAAAACAAAGTAAAATGAAAAAAGGGATGAAGTCCAAATGTAGCTGCAAACATAACGACGTAAAGATAACAAGCAAGGTATAAAGTATACACAGTAAAACTTTGAATGTTAATAAATGACTGCTTGTTAATCGCCTGTTCGAACTTTTGCAAGTCATAAAATGCTGGAAAGCAAGTTGACGGAAGTGCATTCCAAAGTGGAGCAGTGCGCATGAAGAAATTGACAGTTTGCCAATGGCAGTTCAACAAGTATACAGGCACAACAACAGAGTAGGGATGCGACAATGTAGTCTGTCTGGAGGCGTCAACATGAGTGGAGGAGGAACACAACGCGAAAGTTTTGAGGAACAAGATCCAAAAATTTGTGTTAATCATCCATAAATTCATTTGTACATATTTCACTAAATATTTATTGAATTAATTTTAATTTCAACTTCTAGTAGTTGATCAATGAGAAGTCGGTGACTCGCTACAAATTGTCATATCGCGATTTTTAGTAACTACACAAATTTGAAAGATGAATCCTTGTTTTCCCTAAAACTTAATTGGGAATGGAACTATCAGCCTATCACCACAACATCATTGAAATACCATAGAGACAATCACTTCTTAGATCACGAAAAAATATTTTAAATTGCTATTTATTGCGACTTTAATGACCTTGACTTTTGTTTGCATGCTCCTTTTCAAGCTATGTGTGCTTCTCTTTAAATCAAAATTTGCAAACTGTTGTCCACGTAAGAATATGGAAATAAACAGCTGTTAGAAGCTCAGGTCAATTTAAATGCTTCAAGTTCGATAACTGCATCATTCGACGGAAAATGAGAAGACTTTTACTTCGTGACCGGGCCTTCAGTTGTTCATAATATTCGATTTGTTCCTCACATCATTCAAACAATCGTTCGATAAATGCATGTTTAGATGGAGACGTAAATTACCGACGCATACATAATGAGGATTTTGATATGACATGCATGTATACATGTAGTTTGATCATTAGCCAGTAGCTAGCAATCAATTGACTAAACGCGACTTCCGTTATAAGCGAGGTAAATTTTGTCCAGTATGAAAGACAAAAGCACGCTAGTTTCACTTTTAATGTCATGTCTTAAAATGCACGGGAATGTAATATTCACTTCAAGACATTTCCCATTGGTTCCTCAAGCATGACTGTAGCATTTCAATGCGGCTACAGAATGCACGAGCAAATCTAGAGCGCAGACAAGATGCAGACTCTCCGAAGCTTTCTTCATGAAAAGGATCAATCAAGTCTTCACTTTAAAAAATCTTCTATTCAACTGCTGTAATAAAAATTACTTTTTGGCATCCATGCCATAGCTAATTGATATTGTGACAAAAATGAGATTCAAGAACTTATATGATTTACTAAAGCAATAAGTTTCATTGTAAATGATTTCAAGATAGTGGTTCCGGTGCAAATTGATTTAAGTATGTAACAGATTCTATTAGTGCGCTTTCTACAGTGCAATAATGTGACTATTCAAAATTCACTGAGTTTTTTTGATGAGAAAATTTACTCGTTAATACTAATATTACTTTCATATAAATTTCGGGTTGTTGTCGGGTTGGTAAGCAACATTCGGGTCGCGTTCCTCTTAAATTTTTCAGGTCAGGATGAATCAACTTCTTGCGACCGCATACAGAACTTTTGAAAATGTCTGTTGTTTCAATTGTTATTTAAATAATTTCGATCTCATTTTCAGTGATAAGGATTTTATGAATGTCGCTTGATATCGTTCTCTCAAGATATCAAGTGGTATTCAAGAAGTGTCCATACATAAAGTTCGAAAACCGGAGACAATATGGCAGATCACAATAATGAGATCAAGTCGTCATATTTTCACTTTTTTCAATGAAAGATGCATCAACAAAACAGGTCTGTATTGCTTGTTCAGTTAATAATATGGCCGCAATATTCACATGTCTATCTTCTATGTTCATGATTATCTTTACAAATTCATAAACTTTACATAACATGAATTCAACGCATTCATTCGAAAAATAGTCGCTGTCGAGTAGTAACCGCAACTCAGTCCTGACAGACGCCGTCGATTGATTGACGCGACTGCTATTATGCAGACTGCTGGATATCATAATGTATGTTCATACAGTGTATCCACATGCATGCAAAAAAGAATGTTATTGTACAAGCTGTTTTAAATAAGTTTTATTATAAGAAGAGTTACATAAAGCGATCTCTCTTTTCATATCTGTTGGTAAGATATAATGTTGATAATTGATGAGCTGTCAAGCGCTAACCTTTTCACCGCCATGCAAGCGATCTCACATATCTTCCCAGAGCAGGAAATTTTTGAATAAATTTATTTTTTCGTAAGTTGTGTTGACTACTACATCGAGTTCTGTGAAACTCAAAATACAATTTTTATGCATGATATTAAAAATATTTGATGCATCTGGGGCCGTATTAATAAAGTCAGTATACACTGAATCAAAAAAAAAAAAAAAACGGAAACCCCTGTTTGTCATATATAGGAACTTTGTTTTAAGTGTAAACTTATCTAGCACTTTTGTATTTTTTGATTGTCTCTGTTTGCTTACAATTCATAGCATTCAATTAATCATGATGACCTTTCTACAATGTTACTAGACAACAGTCACAGAGCTGCCTGATATATTGCGCAATAGTGACATGTTGTAAGAAACAACCATACATGCATTGTAATGCGCATTGATTGTTTGTGAATTGTTAGCGATTGATTAAGCGCACACCAAGCTGAGATCTAGATCTACCAAATGCCGCAAATTAGTGACAGTGCTAGAAACCAAATGGTAGGGATGTGGAAGGCAGGTGCAAGCTTGCGGGTTATCGGATTGGAATTTGGAAAGGGAAATGGGAGTGTATCAAAGATTATAGAGAAATATCGACAATATGGGTCAACGGCTCATCGAAAGGGCAATGGCCCTCCCAGGTGCACCTCTAGACGAACTGATTCAGCTCTAGTTCGCTCAGCGCGTTTAAACAGATTCATGCCAGCCTCTGTTCTTAGACACCAAGTCCCTGGCCCTGTTCCATCTGTTTACACTGTTCGACGCCGGGTGGCAGAAGCGAAACTAAGATCAAGAAGACCTAGAAAAAGGCCACGTCTCACAACATCGCATGTTTCCAATCGGATACGATGGGCCATGGCGCATAGCCACTTTTGCCGTGTGCCTTTCGCCGTTTGCCCACCAATCCCTGGGAGAATCCAGCAACTGGTTGTTAATGAATGACAATGCAACGCCACATCGATGCCGTGTTGTCAAGGATTTCAAGGATGGCATGGGTATTCGAACTTTACGTTGGCCCAGTAAATCCCCTGACTTGAATCCCATTGAGAATTTGTGGGATATACTGAAAACAAGAGTTGCCCGGAGGAATCCCATGAATTTGGAGGAACTGAGAGCTCTTCTAATTGAGGAATGGGACGGACTTCCAGAATCATTGCTCCACAACTTGGCTGACTGTGAAACCAGATGAGTTCGGGCTTTACTTTTGGCGAATGGCAGCCATACAAGGTATTAACTTTGTTTTGTGTGCATCTTCAATCAATATTTTTCGAATGCTTTCTGGTTAATACATACTTCATCTGAACGAGCATGCTGTTTTCTATGTCACCGATTTCTGAACTTAACAAGACGATGAAATGGCAAATCCTAAACTATAAAAGACGAGGATAAAACACTGTAATGCAAGATTGAAGGGGTTTCCGTTTTTTTGATTTAGTGCATATTTGCTATAACATTTCGCAGGGGGTAGCGCTAGGCAAGTTGCTACTAGGAGTAGTATGAGTTCCGTATTAATACTGGCTTTGGACTTCATCAGTGACATGTAAAACAACTAACGTGAACTAGTGATTTCAATAGTGACAGCGGATTTCATTAGTGACACAGGGACTTCAAATGAAGACATCAAGAATTCAATTGATGACATAGATATTTTCATTGAGAAATGGGTCACATCAAGAGTGACATCTGGTAATTCATCAAAGATCTTGCGAAAACAGTAATGACAGCAACATTTGAATTGGTTAATTGACATTCAAATGCAAATTTGTAGCAAATGCCAATTAGGAATCCTACCACTCAATCCATCTGGCTTATATTTCTATTGAAATCCTAATGCCACTCATGAACATGCTTCATTTCTACAAAACATCACAATGTCCGAGTCACAGAATTAGATTGTTTAATCGTATCACTTTGCTAGAAGTGCAAACTGATTCAAACAGATGGCACATACAGGAACTTAATAAGTGGGCAAAAAGAAATTTTTAATACCTTACAGAGATAGGAAAAATAGTCGTGCGTCGCTTGCGGATTGCTCTGAATTCCTTCAAAATCCTTCGATCGCCACGATTCCTTCAGATTCGAAGAATTCAAATCATTGCGCAAAAGTTTTCTCGATAATGTTGGTTCCTCCGATCATTTTAAAAAAAATTAGCAGGCGCATGAAAAAACGTTCACAAACTTCTCTGTAGAACTTGACATCGTCTGCGTCTCTTTGCTGTGTGATCCGGTTGATAACAGTCACCGAAATTTTGCATAATTTGGCGTGTTTAATGTTGAACTGGCTGCTGATTGTTCGATTGCTATGGTATTTAGTCAGGAGATTGTGCCATTTCATTAACGTTACATGTTCCAATGCTTCCCTTCTAGTCAAACGGAAGAACAGACGACCTGTCTAATTCTATGGTCCGAGTTGAAAGCCTTTTGTCACTCATGAAATCAGATTGTCGATAACCAACGCATTATGTCTCTGGACAATTCCACGCAGTCACGAACGAACTTTGCAGGATTTATTGTTACATTTCTGATTGTCATTTCTAACCTATTGAACCGGTGATAATCATACTTAATTTGAATTGGTTGCAATATTCACTGTTTATGAAACACTAGCCAAACCGATGAAAAAAATGTGTATTTGATGGTTTAAAATACAATAGTTTGAGTGGTCACGAACGAACACAGAACGACACGACTTTTTCGAAAAAAATGTAAACGTTAATAACCTCCAAAGCTCTGGATTCTTCATCACGAAATTTGCTCTGATTGAATAGACTAGTATGCTATTTGATCAACTTAAATGCTGAAAAGAAATCTAGAAACGTTTGATTACTAGCAGTTCATAAGTTTCGAGAAGTGCGGTCACGAACGAACATTTTGTCCAACTTCATCAGAAAACATATTCGAAAAAGAAATCAGTCACAAACGCGCTCCATGCATTCTTTTGTATAAAGATAAAGTTAATAAATCATTTCGGAACATTTGCTTCGTGTTGGGCATCGAATATCTATTGGCATTCGTCGTTTTTTTTGGCATACAAGTTCATTCACGAACGTTTGCTGCTGTATGCTTCATGAAAACTTTACGTGCTTGCTAAATGCAGCCTCATCTGCGGGATTGACGACATTACCGTGTTATCATTCTAATTGGATTGTTGACAATGCACTGTGTCCTGATGCTAAGCCAGATTGCCTGAAGAACACATGCGACGAGTGTGCCAATGGTCAACGAATATCGGAGAACGCGATCGACCAGGATGTGGATTTGACTGTTACAGTCAAGAGATGGCAGAAAGGCTTCTCTGGCGAGACTATTGCTTGCCACGACACAATTATGTCAGCAATGGAAGTGAGTGAGGCATTCCAAGCTTTACTGCCACAGTTCCAGCTGCATCAACTACTGAAAAGAAATAACCAAGCAATGTACCGCAAGGACAAAGAGCTGGCATCCTCAGAACGCATACTGGTTCACTTTGACTTCAGTGAAAATGCAACATGTCCCTTCCAGGATGAGGTTCAGAGCGCCCACTGGAAGCAGAAACAGTTGTCTTTGTTTATTATCTGCGTATTCAAGTTCAACGACTGCCCTAGCTGCCGTGTGATGGTCAGTGACGATCTGGATCACTCAAAACGATCAGTGTCTCATTATCTGCAGACAATCATTGAATCAATTGTCACATCGGAAGTGCAAGAACTGATCTTCTGGAGTGACAGACCTGCATCCCAATTCAAGAACAGGTACACTACCATGCTGCTGAATCATTTTGCGAGGAAGTATGGTCTGCAGATTAGCTGGAACTTCTTTGCGACGGCTCATGGTAAAGGGTGTGTTGACGGAGTCGGAGGTTCTGCAAAACGGATGGTTTGGGACTGTGTTCGCACGAGACGTTACCAGGTACAGAGTGCTCAACAGTTCGTACCTGTCTCAACGAGTGCAACAGTAAAATTGTAGGCACGGTCGTGTCGTCCGGTGACATTGATTGTACTTATCACCAGTTACAGAATATTATTGAGAACGCGCCAAAGATGACCGGTGTTCAGATGGATCATCAGTGGATAGCCAAAGACAATCAGCAACTAGTTCGACGGCCATTCTCAATCGTCTACGCAGATTGTGCTCCTCCATCCATTATCAACGAGGTTCGTGTCGGTGATATGGTCATCGCTAGTGTCAGCACAAGTCGTGGCACCACCACGAACTTCATCGGAATCATCCAATCTCTAGCTGATAATGATTATGAGGTGCAGTTTCTCAAGGAATGCTCGCAATCAATCTACATGATTTCTGATACAAGTGATGTTACATGGGTACAGAAATCTGACATTCGACCAGTGGAAGTAGATTACACAATAAACAGTCGTGATCGGTATATTTTTTCATCTCCTCCGAAGTGACCATGAAACATTTTATATTTTCGTGTTGCATATAGGCCTATTCCATAGAAATAGATTGTTTATCTGAAGTTGACTAGAATGGAAATTGACTCAAGGTCACGGCACATCCGAGGGAACTAAGTTGGGGCATGAAGAACCAATGAAAAGCTTATAATTGCACATGTGACTGATTCTAACCCAATGATACAGTCGTTGACAAGTGTATCTAAGTGAAAATGCGTGCGATTTTTGTGCCACTATTGTGTATTGCATGAAGCTTTACTTCCATTCTAGAGGTTTTATTGTTATCAATTTCTATGGCCTATTCAATATTTTTAAGCTCTCCTGAATTGATATATTGTCCTCTTTGTTACCTGAAAGGTCTTTTCATAGCTTATTCCTAGTTCAAGTTTGCTGGATGGGATAATTGTGAAGTTGTGGTCATGTTGCGAACGAAAATAATACCACAGTCACGAACGAACATAATGCACAGTCACGAACGAACATTCATCTATTTTCTTCCGACGGTCGTAAATATTAACCCTTCATAATCAAATTTCAGTCGAAGGTCACGGAAGCCTAGGGCATCATTTACATATGCATAAATTTGCGCTAGATAAAATTGATCCAGTAGAAGATAGAAAAATAGTAGATATCTGGTCACGAACGAACATTTATGCTAAGATTCAAACTCGTGTCAAAAAATCGGAAGAAATTATATCCTTGACAGAAAATATTGTTTGAGCTTCGACAAAGGAGAATCAATAATAATATAACGCAGTATAGACTACTTGGAACTCCATTTCTAACACTGCCTACATTGTTTCAAAAATTCAAAGGGATTGTATTTCTAATATCATAAAAATAGCAAGATGATCCAAAATTGAATTTATTAGTAGAAGAGGTGTGTCTAAGCGATATATTTTGTGATTCCTAATGGCTTCGGATATCCTTTCAAGAAAACACAAGTCACAGAGAGAAAATAATGCGTTTTAAAATTTGCCCTCCGTGTCGTTTTTACCGTGGAATTGCCCCTCTATTGAAATCAGATTGTCACTGATGATTTCTAGGCAGTACTTCTTGAATTCCAAAACCTGTAGAGAAAGCCTAGCGTCAACTCCGGCGCCAGCTTATGCTAGATCAAGTTTCATTGACGTGCCGATTCAGCGGCAGCTGCATTCACCACCTGCTCTCACGCCCGGCAATCGAGTCATAGAAATCTGGCAATTTGACGCACATTCCGAGTGAAAATATGTTGAAGCGCGCGCGCATTAAGTATTAACAATACAAATGTGAAAGTCGAAGATCAAAGCAATTTCCTTCATTCCCGCCTGTTGACACCACAGAATTAGACAGGTCGCCTCTTCCTCCGTTTGACTAGAAGGGAAGCATTGGAACATGTAACGTTAATGAAATGGCACAATCTCCTGACTAAATACCATAGCAATCGAACAATCAGCAGCCAGTTCAACATTAAACACGCCAAATTATGCAAAATTTCGGTGACTGTTATCAACCGGATCACACAGCAAAGAGACGCAGACGATGTCAAGTTCTACAGAGAAGTTTGTGAACGTTTTTTCATGCGCCTGCTAATTTTTTTTAAAATGATCGGAGGAACCAACATTATCGAGAAAACTTTTGCGCAATGATTTGAATTCTTCGAATCTGAAGGAATCGTGGCGATCGAAGGATTTTGAAGGAATTCAGAGCAATCCGCAAGCGACGCACGACTATTTTTCCTATCTCTGTAAGCTATTAAAAATTTCTTTTTGCCCACTTATTAAGTTCCTGTATGTGCCATCTGTTTGAATCAGTTTGCACTTCTAGCAAAGTGATACGATTAAACAATCTAATTCCGTGGTTGACACTCATCATTCAGAGAAGATAAAACATCAAAATGATGACTGCCTTGCTAATGAACTATTGTTAAGTTATTGTTGTAGTTTAATGCATGAAATGGGGCTCATTTTGATCGACATGATCTCCCAATCTTCAATATGACATCAGAATGAACTAATTTTGCAAGCCAAGAAAAAAAGAATGCATTCTTCACAGTAAATGAATATGATGACGTCCTTGGCTTGCAGTGTTTAACGTCCTACACAATAGAGTGATAATGTAACGCGAATTTCAGCAGTGAACTATTTGCGGTTGAAAGTACAAATTTAAGAATTTCAGCCACGACATCTGCGCACGTGCATTGAACTCCCAATTATGATTACTGCAATGGCGAATTTGAATTAACTCAACGAAATTTTAAAACAATCCCTATAATTTTGCTGGATTATGAGCAGGCCGAACAGAAGCGAAAATGTGGAATATGGAAATCTGCCAATTAGAAGCTCAACTTCGAGATAAAATTTGTACATGCGCGCGCGTTGGGCTTTAACAATACAAGGCTGGTTGCCGGAGATCAAAGTTCCGTCTTTCCTGCCCGGCTGTTGACACTTATCATTCAGAGAAGATGAAACATCAAATATATAAATCCTTGCTTATGAATAATGGTTAAATAATTCGATGCATGAAATAGGGCTCATTCCAATCGGTATGATCTTCCGATCTATAATGTAACATAATAATTAGCTAAATTTGAAAGTGTAGAGACAGTGTAGAATACATTTCTAATAATATGTTGCCAAGCAAGTGACGCAACATGACGCCCATCTTGCCGGACACGATGGAGCAATGGCAGACCAGTTCAATGTGTGGTCTCAGTCTCGTTATTTTGGTAGATATTGGAAAGTAATCCTTAACAATTAACATCTAGTCGTAGTGGGATCCTCTCATGCCATGATTGCTCTCTAATTAAGAATTCAAAGCATACGTTAAAATCTGAGAATGAAATATCAGAAAATAAATCCCTCGAATCGTCTCACTTATTATATTGTGAACAAGTTGCTACGTATCAATAAAATGTGATGTGTTATTGTAATTCCTACTTGAACGTTTTGATCAAATCATTTGCAGTGTCAGATGTATTGATTGGGAGATTTTTCTTACTCTCTGAATTTCTTCTATTGCTCTGAATTACTTTCCGAAGTTTTCTTGAGAGAAAAATGTTTGTCAATTTACAGCCAATACATCCTGATTCTTATAATAAAATATTACAATTCGATTACTTATCAATTTTAAGCACACTATTTCATCACAATTTCATTATCATGCAAAATTTATCAACGATTATGAATGTCAAGCAGTTTGAAATGTGTTTGTATGGGTATTTAAAAATGCGCTTGAGATTCTAAAATAGCAAACCCACGATTCAGTAAATTTGAAAACTATGAAAATCACGGAATATTAGCACCGTTGTATTACTTCATACGCAAGCAATTAGTATCAATGATAATCTATTTTGTCGTCATTAAGTGAAATTCATAAACAGGAATATTGGTTGTCTACATGTTGAAAATAACAATCTATTTATCACGACGTCTAGTGCAAAAGTGTAATGCACAAATAGACTGTGTCACCTAAATTCCATTTTAGCGCAAAATTTATTCAGTTATGGAATAACTTTTACAATTGCACTTTATGATTCGACATGTTTATTCAAATTAGAAAAATCACACACCATCTTGAAGCCAATGAGCTCAACATTACCATGCTGTAAACATCAAAATAGATATTCTTCAATATTGCTCTTAAATATTCAATCTAGCATCATCCCTAGCAAAGTCTCGACCTTGATAGGGAATTTGACAGATTTTGGACATAGCGCTATGCTAGCACTAGGATAGTTGCTATCTTTATTAATACAAAAAGGTCTAGCAAAAGGTCTCAGATATAGTGCTAGCCCAGCGCTACCCTTTTGCTACCTTTATTAATACGGAAGTTGCTGCTAGGCTAGCACTAGGGTAGAGCTATCTTTATTAATGCGGCCCTGATGCATAATCATAATCATATAGAAAAGACTATTTTTGAATAATAGTTTTTCAACGTGCTCTACTAAGTTCCCTACTTCACTCCAACTCGATTACTGATAACAAAATATAACACTGTTAATATCATAATCATGTATTATGTGAGTTACACCTACTCATCAGAGTGAATCATCGCTCGTATAATCGATGCATCCCCTTAATTATCTATAGAAGCTGTCGGGAACGCACATAAGCATATTCCTGTGGTCGTTGTAGAGTAAAGAATGGAATTAGTTTATTGATGAGTTATTTGACCTTAAAAAGGCATCGTCAATGCTTTAAACTCTATGTGTCATTACACAAGCCACAGTGGACCTTATAATTACCACAGATGATGCATTGCAGAGGTTGGGGCGAATAACATGACACATGTTCCTTATTTCGACTAAAAGTCGACTGTGGCATTGGAGCTAATTCGACTTAAGTCGAAGGCGGCGGTGAAAGGGTTAAAGCTCATTATAACCAAAGGACAGAGGGCTAAGTGCCTTTCTAATCGACGGTAGAGATAGGAAGATTTGCAGAGAGAACAAGCTTTACATTTTGTAAATGAAATTGAAAACCAATAATTGTTTCCGAACGTTTTCGGCCTTTCTTGTCAAGGATTAACATGGCAATAACAGAATTTTACAAAGTGATTTAATTTAAGAATTGACTAAAATTCATGTCGGTACATGTCCAGCATTTGGATCACCAAAAGAATTATGCACGACTGGCATGGATATCTCGACAACCTTGCAATGCATAAACAATAAGAACATGACTAAGAATCAAATAAGTAGTAAAAACATAAGTGGCAAGACAAAACGCAAAAATCTGCATAAAGCTAAAAATCCAGACTTAGCGAGATTACGTGTTCCTTTTGCACACACAGTGCAGGCTTTTCTCTCTTAATGAAAAGAGCCTCCAAGACCTTCAGTTCTCTGACAGATCTCACCCGTCTGACAATTTTAAATCCATTTCGAGGATCTGCATGCGGATTTGCGCAGGTAAGGAGGTGTCTTGTGATGGCTGAGGTACTTGGCTTTCTTTTATTGTCCAAATACCATTTTGGCACATGCTCCTTTATTCGGTCGCCCAGTCTCCGTTTCGTCCTACCAATGTAGTTGTCACCGCAACTACAGCAAAATCTGTAAATGACGTTTGAGGTGGCAGGCATCGGAACGTGGTCCTTGAGCGACTTTGACAGAGCAGGCGTAGTGGAGAACATCACCATGATGTCAGCTGCATTGAATGCATTATTGATTGCCATTTTAATTCTCTTCTTGTGATTAGCTGATTGCTCACCGAGAAAAGGGATTTTGATGTATACTTTCCTCTTATCTGGACCTTCATTACACTATTGAAGTTATAATTCAAACCGTGCGTAACCATGGTATTTATTTGCCAATATCGAGAGAGGAGTTGGAAAAGCTTTTGAATCTCTCCACTGAGAATGTGCCATTTATTTTTAACGAGAGGAATTATCGTCAAGTGGATGGCCTCTGTATGGGCAGTCCCCTGAGTTGCAGGATGAGCAACATATTTATGGGATACATGGAGAGTCAATATCTTGACCTTATTTCTGAAAACTGCGAATTTTATACTCGCTTTGTGGATGACACATTCATACTGGCAAAAGATTTTTCTCGCATAGAGAAAGTGTTGAGAGACTTCAACAGTTTCCATCCAAACATAAAGGTAACTTTGGAAACAGAAGCAAGTGATCAGTTGGCCTTTTTGGATGTATTGGTCCAACGTTCGGTAGGAGGTGAAATCCGAACATCAGTCTATCGCAAGGAAACTTGGACGGGGCTTTACGCACATTTTCGGAGTTTCGTGCCACTGCACTACAAAATTGGCCTGGTGAAGTGTCTGTTTCACAGAGCAAGGATGAATTGCTCAAGCGATATGATCGACAAAGAGGTCCAATTCTTGCGCAAGACACTCTTGCAAAATGGTTACCCTGCAAATTTCGTGGATAAATATATGAAAGCCAAAGATAAAGAGGTCACAGAAGGTCCAGATAAGAGGAAGGCATACATCAAAATCCCTTTTCTCGGTGAGCAATCAGCTAATCACAAGAAGAGAATTAAAATGGCAATCAATAATGCATTCAATTCAGCTGACATCATGGTGATGTTCTCCACTACGCCTGCTCTGTCAAAGTCGCTCAAGGACCACGTTCCGATGCCTGCCACCTCAAACGTCATTTACAGATTTTGCTGTAGTTGCGGTGACAACTACATTGGTAGGACGAAACGGAGACTGGGCGACCGAATAAAGGAGCATGTGCCAAAATGGTATTTGGACAATAAAAGAAAGCCAAGTACCTCAGCCATCACAAGACACCTCCTTACCTGCGCAAATCCGCATGCAGATCCTCGAAATGGATTTAAAATTGTCAGACGGGTGAGATCTGTCAGAGAACTGAAGGTCTTGGAGGCTCTTTTCATTAAGAGAGAAAAGCCTGCACTGTGTGTGCAAAAGGAACACGTAATCTCGCTAAGTCTGGATTTTTAGCTTTATGCAGATTTTTGCGTTTTGTCTTGCTACTTATGTTTTTACTACTTATTTGATTCTTAGTCATGTTCTTATTGTTTATGCATTGCAAGGTTGTCGAGATATCCATGCCAGTCGTGCATAATTCTTTTGGTGATCCAAATGCTGGACATGTACCGACATGAATTTTAGTCAATTCTTAAATTAAATCACTTTGTAAAATTCTGTTATTGCCATGTTAATCCTTGACAAGAATGGCCGAAAACGTTCGGAAACAATTATTGGTTTTCAATTTCATTTACAAATGTAAAGCTTGTTCTCTCTGCAAATCTTCCTATCTCTACCGTCGATTAGAAAGGCACTTAGCCAAAAAAAGGGCATTTCATGATTGCGAAATCTTAGCATTTCATGATTACTTGGATATGATTAAGCGAAGTATGTACTCGTAGTCTTAGACTTCATCTTGCATCTCAAAAATTTCATGCTATCTAAAATCTCACGATAATTGAAATTCAAGAAAAATGGAAATCTTTTTTCATAATAGGATCCGCTATCCGCATAATATGTACCTGTGTTCAGGATCCGCGTCCTTGAAATAGCTCAGAAATATCTTCGAGAGTTTAGAATTCCGAGTTAAGAATATGCCCAAATCACATAGAACTTTGAAAGAGGAGATGCGAATTACTCATTCTCAGAGAATTTTGAATAATTCATTCACAAAGAAAGGAGTCCTACACGACGTCGGTACTGTAAAGACTGACGAGATGTATGACGAACGTAGGCTCAGGTTATAAAATTGGTACATTAGATTAAAATTTTCAAAATTGGTCATTGCAAATTCATGCCATGACAAATGAATTTTTCGCGCCATTTTTCGGTCCAATTTTGCTCGGTCCCGGTGACCGCTCGAGAGGGTGCATCGCGTATTATGCTTAATACACACAACACCAGATGTGTATCTTCCATTAAGTAGCCATCTATAAAGCACGTGTATTATGCGTCTATTAAGCACGTCTAGGTATATGCATCAGCAGTCTATCTGCGGTGGGAAGCGCCGTTTTTTACACTATTATCGCAAGTGATGGTTCACAATATAACGGAATGTAACTTAATGAAGCACATATATTGCTTGTCTATCAATATGAAATTACAAATGACTCACCATCATCTGAGGTCTCTATCACCCGCTTGCTTTTCTTTGATTTCTTGTCAATGTTTCCTTTTGTTTTCGAATGAAATTTTTCCCTGTTGTGCTCTTTAGAATTTTGAGATCCCTCATGTTCACGTGATTCTTTCGATAATGAAGATTCCCTCGATGGACGCTTGCGTTCTTTTTCTTTATCGCTATCATCTGAAGTGTCAGAGAATCTCTTTCTTCGAGTTGTGAACTTCCTTTTTCCCTTTGATTTTACTGATTCATCTCCAGATGAATCTAAATCTACATTGTGCTTAGCCCTCCTGTGTTTATTCACACTCTTTAATTTGATTTTTTTCAATGACACGGATTCTTCCTCCGACGAGCTGGTGATATGTTTCTCACTTTTCAGTTCTTTATCTTTCACTTTTTTAGTCTTTGGAGACTTTTCCGTATCAGATGAACTTACGATAGTTACTTCATTATTTTTTCGACCTATTTCTTTATCATTTTCCTTCATTTTCTTCTGCGGTACAGATTCTGTTTCAGATGAACTGGAGCGACTTCTTGCAGACCTAACTTTCTCGCTTCTTTCTTTACCCTTTTCCTTCGCTTTTCGCAATTGCTGTAGCTCCTCCTCACGCTTATCCTTCGATGCAGAGCCTTTTTTCGGAATCC
The DNA here is from genome assembly GCA_907163375.1 of Prostheceraeus crozeri. Taxonomy (NCBI): domain Eukaryota; kingdom Metazoa; phylum Platyhelminthes; order Polycladida; family Euryleptidae; genus Prostheceraeus; species Prostheceraeus crozeri. The sequence continues at coordinate 294,481 of CAJQUW010003708.1, read as the reverse complement.
GACTTGTTAGAGCAGTCCCAGAATGATGAGCGACAAGAGTTTCCATTCGTATTCTGTCATTATCACGGCGAATCGACTCACGACGCTTCTCTGTTGATATGTATTGTTCCAGCTCGAACAGCTCCGTGTATTGTGGTTGGCGTTGAAGCATCTCCTGAGGAAAATCAAAATCTTGCATGAATCGACTGATCTCGAGAGCCTAAACTGCATTACATTTCCAACATCATTTGAAAGCCGATCTCTAACGCAAATCGTCATAGATTAGGTCTTTGATTGTCTCAAAGGAAGCCACATCAGTCATGCAACAATGAAAATTCGGGGTCAAGTTTGGACAAATTCATCTAAGGGACTTGTGAATCGGCAAAGTTCTAATTTAATCGGATCGGACCAATTGCGTCCTAGAAAGTTAGCGCAAGTATGCATATGCTTGTCTTTAATTTTTGATTTGCCTATTGTTACGAATTTCAACCGCTCTGACATGAGGCTATTGACGTATTACATTACACTGTTCGTGCATTTTCAACTTTTTTTCTGTTAGCAGAAGAAAAACAACTGTTACTACCATATTTGAGGTTGCAGATTACGAAAATGATACTTATGTGTTATTAGTTTGGATTCTTCAACTCTTATCTGAAGTTTTGTTATATGGCAAATCATAAAAAACGTAGATTTATGCCTATCAGCATAATCGTCCTGTATTCAATAAAGGTATCTACAAAGCTCTTTTAGTTAATAAAATTCATAGAATGCAGTGGAATTACTAATATTGTGTTTATATGTATTCATATTAACATAATGAACCACTTCCCAAGTCATCTTTTGTAGTAGTTCGAACCGTTTCTTCGTATCTCGACTCATTGTACCTTGTAGCAGACTTTAACACAGCGAAATGAACGGTTTGGCAGTCCGATTGGCTCTACAAGTTGATGTCATGGGAGCGCTCGCGATTGGTACACGCGAAACTTGAGGATTAGGCACCGAACACAATAACAGAGTAGCTACTGTAAAAGGACTTGACTGCATCATGTCAGGGCGCTCTTGCAAACATGATAAGAGCCACTGCTATATGTGGTCGATATTTGAGTTATTCCCAAGAACATCGACGAAGGTTAGTGCAGGGATTTTCACAGGACCACAGGTAGATAAAATTGCTGACAACGATGGATTTGTGAATGCCCTTACTTCTGAAGAGCAAGAATGTTTGACGTCCATTCTTGAGGTATTTAGAAATATGCTAGTTCCAACCGATGTTGTTGCCTTAAGAGAAAAAAGAAGATTGGTGGATGTAATGATTCGGCATTTTCAGAGACTGGAGATAAATTATAGCCCTAAAATGCATTACCTTAATTTGCGTTTGCAGATGTGTTGACGCGACAGGTTCAAGTCAGTGATTAGCATGGTGAAAGACTGCATCAGACATTCAAGGTGCTTGATAGTCATTATTCAAAGAAATCTCTGAAAAAATGTTAATGGACTATATTTGGATGAATGAAATTTGATATGTTGAATGATGGCAGATCATCACGAGCCTTATGGAATTGTTTTCTTTTTCTTCATGTACATGAGCGTTCATACAAAAATTTCACCAAAATGCAGTCTCACTACTGAACTATACTACTCATAAGATATAGACTAATAGCGTAATCTACATAGTACATGCATCCTTGTCTTCGAATGAAGCACTATCATTTCTATGCTCATCACTGAATCCAATAAATCATTGTAGCTCCATAAATTAATATAAATTACCACCATAGTAGGATCCAAAAACCAAATATAAGCTATTTTCCAGGTCAAAATAGTGAAAATTAAAAGTTCAGAATAAATGTTAGAAAATCCAAATGAATTCAAAACAAATATTGTATTCATGTTTTGTACACTTAAACTGATAGGAAAAAAGTGAATTTGATTTGCTAACAATTTAGTGCACGAACAGTGTTAGATATCATAAATACCCATGCCATCTCGTCTTTCTCGGTTTACTACCAGAGTGGCTAAGCTAAATCGGTCAAAACAGCGACCAAAAGATCACAGGAAGAAAGTGACTAAATATTGATAAAAATGACCGGTTCCAATTCTACATACTAAAATTCAACATTTTTATGCTTAGAAGAGTATTAAAATACTTATGAAGAAGTATTTTTTAAAAGAAAATCTCATTTTCTGTCTCGTGTTGATTAACTGACAATATGTCGAAGGGCCTTGGGTCGTACCCGGAGTCGTAGTAACTGGACCAAGGCTCCGAAACCCTGGTTAAAATCATCCAAAGTTCAAATTTTAGAGCAAACGTTTGTCATTCAACAACATTATCATAGTACGACAACAATAACAGAAATTTTCATTTAAATCGCCTTAACAGACGATGCCGTAAGCGCTACATTGCACGATGCACGCACAAAGATGCGAATTAAAAGAAATTTCCGAAGCGATGGGCATAACTTTCTCTGAGCAATTCCACTGAGTCCTTGCATTTCATTATTACGTTTCCCATTGCAACCAAACTTCACACTAAAGTCAAGTTCATCCTAGCAAGATGGGTTGGTAGATACCGGGTCTCATGCCAAGTTCGATTGCATTTCATTCTGAAATATAGAAATGCTAGGAGTAGGTTTCGTAACCAAAAAGCCGATGTCACAGAATCATGGAGCAGCATCAGTCATCAAAAGTGTCATATGGAGCCCTAGCTCACTCACTGCTTTAATTTCTAAAGGCTTCAGCCTGAGAAAGAGAATATTTGGTGTAGCATATCGTCGTCATTCATTCTGCAGCCCTACTTCTTTGATTCCACCGTCACTGGAAACAATTACCTGGGAATGTTGGAGCAGTACATGATGTCACAGCTGGATGAGGAGGGTATAAAAAATTCCACAATCTTCCAGGAAGATGGAGCACCGCCCCATTTTCATCGTGTAGTGACTCAATTCCTAAAGGCACATTTTCCTAATGATCAAGTCATTGGAAGAGGGTGTTCAATAAGATGGCCAGCAAGTTCTGCTGATTTGTCACCTCCCGATTTTTGGTTTGGGGTCGGGGCGCTAAAGGGTCGAGTTTTCCACCACAGTTGTCTTTCAACAATGCATGAACTAATGCCCAGAATAGCAGAAGAAGGTAAGTTTTCCTCAAGTAAAATCCAAAGTGCCATTTCGAACTTTCTCCTACGACTGCACTGCACCTTGTTGTGGAAAGCGAAGGAGACATGATTGAACATATATTGTAAAGCTTTTAATGATTTTATGTAATGGAAAATTAAAATTTCTTAATAATCAAAGATTATAGATATACTTACGCATTGATATTCATGAATTCACCAGCTTCAAGTGTTCAGAAATGTATAATACTTCATTTTTCATGTTGATTAAGTTGGAATAATAGCTATTATATATCTTACGACAATTAAAACTCACTCTCTACATCATGGTGCATGAATGTGATACAAGAATTGATGAAATGATCAAAGACATTTGATTTTGATTACGGTCTCAGGTTAAGTTTTCATTGCATCTCTAAACAGTCAAATATTGAAACACGTTTCACATCTTCCCTTTATTATTTGAAAGGCAGTCAAATTCTCTAAATTTATTGAGAAGCAAATGGTAACCTCTGACCGAATTGCTTAATTATCTACAGACAAGATGAATGTAAGACAAATACAGACATAGTAATTGAATAGGGAAAGACTTCCTACTTTCATCAACACGTGAAACCGGTAAACAGATCACAAGTGTATCTCGCCAGAAATTACTTGGGCAAGAAGTTCGCGGATGCTGTTAGAGTCGCGGCAATTACTCATTGATAAAAGCGATCACAATTAGAATCTCATATGATAATAGGTAAACATTTCACACAATTTCTACTTACAGACCGTTTCATAAATCATTGCACAGCACAAAATATTCGTATATATTTTGTATATTCTCATCAAATTTAATCGCATGCTGACAATCGATCAATAAACTTATTTACTTGGTCAGCTGAGACGCTTGGTTCAGGAAACATAGTGGTGTGGCTTGCCTAATTGAATGAAGTAATTAGTGATTGTCTGCTTTGTTACTTTCACGATGCTATTTCAGATATCAATATCATGTTGGCCCATGTGTCACTGATTCTCCTTTTCATCATTGATGAGCTGCTCCATTAATCGGACGCAACACAAGTGTTAGCATTCCTACGGCGTGAAGGAAATGCTATTGTTTGCTGTGAACAGGTGCACAGACGAGACAAGCCCAATTGTCTGATCCGAGATTCGAATTTCCTCTGACCTCAAGAGTGAGGGAAATGATGACTCACGCAATGGCTGACTATGGGAATAATACAAATTTGAAGTTTGTCATTGAACGGATGGGCCGACTTTGATAAAACTTACATATTCTTGGAGCTGATAACACCAGCACTATTTTAAACCCAAACTCGAAAGTACCAGCGTTAATACAACAGAAGTTGTTAAGTTGTGTGCAGTTGACCGTTGTTGAACACTGTTAATGCGAAAGTGGCGTAAAATTAGGTAAAAGTGTAAATTGAACGAAATTGCACAAATTGATGTCCGAATTCGAAAAGCAATACATCATCCGAAAGCTTAACACGAGCCTGATTCAATGGTGATAATCTCAATTTTCTGTATTGGATAGTTTCGTCTGTAGGTGTCGGTGAACGAATTGACCAAACATTCATACTTTTAAGTCTGCTGACCACAGCTGACCAGACATAACCTAAACGCTTTGCCAAATTAAAGTGCTTGACATAACCTTTCACATGATACAAAGATTATTGAAATTGAACATCTCCATCAATGAGAAAATCTTGTGAGATTTTTTTAGCAAAATGTTTTTGATAAAACTTATTAGTATTGTATCTTTTGTACATACAGCCAATCCTAAAAACCGCTTATCATGATGAAGATGACTGATAGTTCATGCTGTCTGCCAACTTTCATAAAAAAATTCTGTCGTCTTCATGTTGAAATCCTGCATCAAAGAAAACGCTCAATTTTTTTCATAAGGCTTACTGACCACAGCTGACCACACATGAAAACGAAATATATGTCAAAACAATCTATGGAACATAAGGTTTCATATGGTATATCGTTTATCAAAATTGATTCAGGACTTCAACACGAAAATTTCATTTGAAAATGGCCTAGCTTTTTTGTGCAATTACTTTTGAAACGGTCTGTATATACCGGTAAGTAATCACGCACTATGTATGGTTTCTGGTACATGTGTTTATTAAGTCCTTCCACAATAACAGCTAGATAAAATTGTATCCCAGTTATTTCATGCCTTTGCTGAGAGTAGGTGTGTATTATCATCAGTGACTTCTTGGATCTCCCTGAATTAGTCTTCTCGACGAATACTTATGAGCTTCAAATTTGATGAATAAATCAGATTTTTTTGCTGTAATGTGCTAATCACTCGCAATTTCCGCTGATAACTGATCATCCGAAAATTTCAGGGAATCCTTGACACAAACGGCATCGAAGTTCTTGTGACTTAATCTACATGTAAACCAAGCAGCATACTTGAAAATTTATGAATATATATGTACATGTAGGGCCTATATTAAGCGCATACTGCATGGTTGCATAAATGTATGAAAGAGGCAATCATTTTTTAATCGCTATAACTGATTAGTAGGAAATGTCCTAAGACTTGAAATAAGCGCGAAACTATTTGGTTACCGTTGACGATGCGCTTCGTACAAAAAAGGACTCAACAGTTCGGCTCGAAAGGGCGAAAAATAGCTTATAACTGCATGTGTTGGAAGTGTTCAATACATTTAACTCCCACTTCGAAGAAAAAAGTACCAAGGTAAGTTTTCCTCGCAAATGTCTATAATCCACCTAGTTCTCCCCTCACAGTATTACACCTGTCCATCATGAATGCTAGAAAAAATCGTCGACGGCAGATTGTGACATGATATATAAAATGAAGGCGATCACTTTAATATCGACCTTTCTAAGATAAAAGAACAGCAAGTTTATTGTAAACCAAGTTAGACATAAAACCGATCTTTGTTTACTTACTTCTCATTTCAGTAAAGAAGAAAATTACTCGACAAATGATTGGGTCTCTGTCGATTACTTAAGCGATCAATATCCTGGACAAAATAATCTCAATTAGTGAAAATTGTGCGGAAGTCAGTACGCTAGCCAGAAGAGGACAATATTTCTGGTACTCCAAGTCTCCCGATATTCACAGATATCCAAGGGAGGACATCGTGTAGAAAATTGAAGAACCAACACTGGTGAATTACAGAGGATTTTACTGGCCATGCTAATTCTGAAAAAGATTTTCCTAGATTTGAAATAGGTACTAGAGTTAACTAAGTTCAAATGCTTTCCTCTAAATACATGATTCACAATAATAAATGAACTTATTTCCTTTAATCGTCGAGTATATCCTTTCATTGAGGTGAAATCTGCTAATTACAAAGTACATACCTGGTACTACATACATTTGATAGTAGCAGCACAAAAAACGATCTAATTTTACCACATTTTCAAATCGTACTTCTGGGTGGAAAAAGTTACTTCTGATTACACCTCCAGATAGATAATGTGAAGTGTAAAACACTCGACCTATCGGAATTGGCGTAGCTGCTGCGAGAAATTGCCAGGATTGAGTCAAAGATGTCAAAAATTGAATATTGTGCATAAAATTTGAGATTTAAAAACCACTTTCCCGATCCTTGGTTATTTTCTAAATAAATTTTTACAATCATTTGGATGAATTTCTAGTCGTTTGCGGACGAAGGGACCGCAAAATTACTTTCGCAGTTATTAAGAAATGTTTGAAAATTGGATTTTTTCAAAATTTTTACTTTTTTTGAGGGCACACAAATTTTCTCGCAGCGAAGAAGTAATGAATTCCGCTTGGAAAATCTATAGTTGGGTATCAATTAAGCAGTCCAAGAGGAATGTTCCTCAACTTCGCTGCGAGATCGGTGATGTAGGCCGTCAAAGATGTGTATGATTTTTCATAAATTTTCTAAAAATAGAAAAATTCGAATAAGTCAAGTGACCTTCTCTATGGAATTTTTCCGAAATATCTTGGATTTCATCTAGATGGACCCAAATGATGAAAACATGTGAATTTCAAGAAAATCTGAGAACCTTTGTCATGCACTTTTCCGAAATTAGACGTTGTGATGTGGAATGACCCGATTGGAATTGTTTCTAAATGTGAGATATGTACATTTATGCAGCTTTGAAGAAATTACAACGGAATTGACTGATCAATGTATAATGCAGAAGGAAATGATATTATTTTGCACATCCCCGTGTCATGACAGCCTTGGAGAGGTAATGTTTGTTTAATTAGCAACTCGATGACCTGCTATTGCCTTCATGTTGAACCTCAAGAGAATCTTCTTAAGCGTGATCATATCATAAGCAACCTGCCACTGGTACAGCAAAACAACATAATCAAAGACAATGATTTCAATTGACTTAAAAAGATGTAAATGAGTCCACAACACTATTCAGATTCAAGAAATGAAACATAAATTTACTGAATAATAAATTCATGCCGATGAAAATTTAATTAAAAACATGAAATTTCAGCCAAGACAGCACGATAAGATCTAGACCTTTCCATGAGGACTTCCATTATAATGCCGTTCATTATATTTCCTTGATCATCAGCATAATTTCCGCTTAGTTGCGACGCTTGTTAGCAAATATTCATTCCTTTTGATATTCAACTTGCTTCATACTACTTATAAAAGGGCGTCATGTCGGAAGTATATAAATTGGCAAAAAATTTAGCTTTTTCAAAATTTCTCAAATAATTTTTTGGATCGCAGGTTTGGACCAAGCAACTGAATCTTTTTATATTAAAATGTTCACTGTGTACATATACCTTTTTGAGTCGACACTCTACCTACATATACTTACTCTATGATTGACCGTGACTTTCGAAGTGACAAATCTTGAAAATGAAAATTCTTAATTTTTGTAAGTTATTCAATGAAATAAATTTCACAAGTTTTGAGGAGTGCGACTGCCCTGTAACAATCAAGCAACACTTTTACACTATCTTGCCATTCGATTTCTACTGATTTTGTGACTATTCCTTAATTCTTTATACACGAAAGCAGGAAAATATTATAGCTTTGATAAATTCAACAAAAATGCAATGATGGCTTTAAACAGCAAACATATAAATCTGGACTTCATGATGGAGCCAACACATTACACTTGTTATTCAGAAGCCAACTACATCTACCATGCTTCATCGGCATTTTGCGGACACTCTGAATCAACTGAGCAAGTTCCTAAATAGAAAAAACCTCATATTCAACAAATGTGATCAGTGCTTAAGAGCTCCTTAAGAGATATTTGTTAATCTACTTGAAATGAAAAAAAGCTAATTTTCATTTACGTAACTCACTCCTAGCAACGATTTGCCCCTTTTTTCAAATTTCGGAAATTATTTGAATACACTTGTTCAAATAAGTGATTCTAATGCACAGCAACCAAGCCCTCTCTCGTTTAATAATAGAATAAAAGCCTTGCATGTCAAAAAATTGCTTTTCTAATCTTTGAATTTGGCTGCAATTCCAATGCCAAAAATCTAGTGAGATTATACGAGTAGTTCAGAAACGATGAAAATTTGTAGGCAACAAATGCATGCATGAAAAAGAACGATAATCAGAAAGTCTGACTTATGACGATGTACATGAAGTTGTGATTAATTTTACACGATAGGTACCAGTGTCAAGTTGCAGAGTCGCTTTATATATAAATTGTTACTTAGCCTCAACCGGTAAGTCTGTTGTCCTGCGATGGAGGATATCAGGAATCGCTTCCAGCAGCATAATTCCGAAGGTACTTTTCAATGAGCTTTCGTTTCATCATCTATTATATTATATGGTATCGATTCTAAGCAGATTGCTTAAACTTAGGCATTTCATGTGCGAGGCTCCAGCCATTTTAATAGCTTCAATCACTCTCTTTTTGCACATGATATGATATTAACATGGCTCTTCACCATCGTAATTAGAAATATTAAAGAAGTCAAAGCTGGAGCATAGGAAAATATCGGCGACTCTGAAGCCATGATTAATCAAAGTATGGAATGGATATTCACCTTGTATTTTTCTTCATGGGCGCTCTGTGACATGTGCCGAATTGTTGTAGTCTCGCCACCTGTGAACTCTTTACACAACGTGCAATAAAATCCTACAGCGCGACTTAGAAACTCAGAACCTGAAAAGATAGAAGAATTCCATGATTTCCATGAAGGAGTGAATTACATTCAGCAGCGATATTACGTAAAATCATTGCAATCAGTTTTACAACGAAGGAAAGCACAATAGTGGCACTAATTACATTTCAATTTTGATTCACCCAGTACACTGATGCTATTCAGCAGATCACAGGAATCCCAGGAACTCTACTCCAGCTATGGCCTATACAAAACCATGTTCCCAGAGCGATCAGTTAAGCTCTACAAAAATTAGGAGATGCTATTTAGTATACGACTGCAAAATTTTGGCTTACAAAAATATTAACTTGGTGTTTTGATAATCTGTGGTCATTTGAGTTTGAGTGAGCTTTAAAATCATCAGCATATACTGAGCCAAAATTTACTCGAATGACTTGTAGAAAACTTAACGAATGAAGAAACAATGAGCAACTTAAAAAATTGAGTCACTTTAACATGTACCGTACGTCATCGCTGTATTATATTTTGTTCACTCAGCATCTGGGGAGCTGCAGTTATGAGGGAGTGACATGCACTGCTCGTCATGGGTAGTTGGAGCAGTGTCAGATTGTGCCCCGTCGCTCAAAAAGTAAAGAGACAGTGAACCAATTTTTAATAAGAGAATTACGTGCTAACATTTCTCTGCTTCACTTTCACCGTTGGTGTATAGCAGGGTTCCGCATACTTTGAACCCTTTCCAGCCGAATTCATGTAAATACTTTTCGTTCCGGCCGCATTTTAGAATTTTATATATAGAATATATTATATAATAATAATGTAACATTGTTTAATAATTAATTGTGTAATGTGTAATATATTCTATATATAATAATAATATTATATATAGAATATACTAGATTTTAAACGGACTAAAAGATTTTATTAGATCTTGGCACTCAGTAGACAGAAGCTCAATCATGGATTGAGCGAACGAATTATAATTGATCACAGAAAGAAAGAATATCAATGTGATGGATACGCCTGATTTTTAGAATGAAGTTTATTGAAATTAGGTTCGAATTTTGTTACCACAGCTTTGATTAGATCCAAAGTGTGCTCGCATGAAAGTCGGTTTCTGTGTTTAATTTTTACATAATTAAGCGACGAAAATGTTTGTTCGTATGCTAATGTGGATCCAAGCATGGAACTGAGAATCGTGCTGACATTGCGTAGATATTTATGATGAACTTTTTCTAACTTTTTCCAGAATTGAAGAATCGACTCCAAACTGCGGTGCCTCCGTTTTTGCTTGCAATTCAGTCACCTCCAATTGACATTGCAAAAGAGCTTCCGTAGATAAGAGAACTTTCCGCATATGAGATCAATTCATCTGGTTGAACCTCCCATGGATCAGTCGGAAGATCAAAGAATAATTTCTGGGATTTAAATTCATTGAATCTTGTTTTAAATTCAGATTAATTCCCACTTCTGATTGAAATGAAGGCAATGCGAAAACCCGGCCGCACATCATGCTTCAGCCGGCCGCAAACCTAGTTTGCGGAACACTGGTGTATAGGTCCGTTCGTCCTCTTACCCTCGAGATTTGATTTTAAAAAGAAACATTTCATTGTTAAAAATGTCGCTACAGTAGCAGATTTTTTAAATCGGATTAATTGCTAAAAATGCTCTTACCATGCATTGGTCCACCATCCGTCTTATTTCCTGGTGTTAAAGGCTCTTCTTTGGAATCAGGTAACAGAGCAACGTCTTGAGTCTTCTAAAATAATAAAATGTGAGACAGTGAAATCATTGTGCTCGTTTAAGGATATTCGTCATTGGACATATCATCTGATATGTCATCGGTCTTAGGTCTCGGATAGGGTTCGAGATAAGGTTTCGGTCTGTCATTTTAAGAAAACAGCACATGTTTTGAATATTTGATGTTAACGTTTTCAAAATGTCCTGATGTCAGGAAGATACGTTGAGTCTCTGCCATATGTGGTTGCAGTTCATTCAGCAACATAGAAATAGTAAGGATAAGTTTCTTGGACGAGAAACGTGTTTCTTCGATTATAAGTTAATTAACTGCACCAAGCGATGTTAGGATGAGAGTGACCCTCATGTGAAGTTCGGCTGCAATGGAAAGCGCATCAAAGAAATGCGAGGACTCGGATGATCGTTTGCATAAGGTTGTGCACGTGTTGAAACGGGTAGCTCCGGTAACAAGAGGTGCTGTGAGATCGTGTACTACTTTCGCAATATGCTAGTTATTGCTTGGTGGGGGAAAATTGCAAGCTCATGCTTCTAAAAATTTCCGAAAACTACTCTTGCAGTAAAGTTTGTTCTCCCAGCAGACATTTATTAGTGAGGAAGATGATGGATGATATCTGCTACCATCAAGAAGCGAGGTGGAAAAGGTAAAAAAGATTCAAGTTTTGGTGATATGGAGTTTTGATGTAGGAAGAGCTGATTGATGGATTGTTAGAAGCCAGGAGACAAAATCGAAAAAATCATGTTCATTTTGCTAACTGTTGGGAGACAGATAGCACACATCATCAACTGTTCTGCACCTGAAACAGGGCGGGCTGAATCACAGAAAGAGGAGTTCTACAACGATCTATCAGATGAGATTACCTTAGTGCAGAAGAATCTGTGATTGTCGGTGGTGACTTTTAACGGTCGCAATGTAGCAAATATGGATACGAAGGATTCATGATGAGTTCAGCTTTGGCACACACAAGAAGTAGGGTTTCAGACCTCTTGAGATCTGTGCTCAATCAGAGTTGGTCGCGTCACCAACACGTGGTTGAAAACCAAGAGAAAGTGCACTTTTCATTCCAGCAATGTTTCATCACAGATTCATCTCATACTTGTTTAAAAAAGTACGAGTCATGCCTGGAAAGCTACAGTACCACTTAGTTGTGATATATGTATCGGGCATTCAAAAAAATAAGGAAAGGGGCTTTTTGGAAAGGAGCTCAAATACACTGAAGTTGCGTGAAGCAGAAACGAGAAGAGGAATGACCTGTGGCCCCGTGATTCATTGTAGAAGACGCTTTATTAACAGGCTAAAAGGAACATTTACCAAATTACCAAGTATTCAATCAGTGGTCTCCGTGGCACAGTGGTTAAGTGCTTGGCATAGTGATCGTTCGGTGAAGAGGTCGAGCTCCGAAAGTGTTACTGGAAGTCGTCAGGAAAGGAAGGGCATCCAGAAAAAATGATCCCAACGCTCCAGTTTAAAGTCCGATCAGCACCATCCAAGTCCCCAGTAAGGGGGGAGTAGTGATGTTAAACCATCATTTCATCGTCATGATGACTTGCGGCTATGAGACGTGGAACAAAGATCTATAGAGAAGAGAGTGTCCTCCGAAGAACAAAGATCCATGGTAAGAAAAATGTGGTAGCAAAACTTGCCGACTCAAAGAACACGCCGCTGTTGAGATGATGAAGAGGAGTAGCTTCTGATGGTTCATATCCAGGCGTGTTGGTAGCACGGAATTTTCCGTTCCATTCCCACTGAAAGAAGTACTGGAATTCCTATGGGACTCTAATCTCATCCTACATAAAGCGGATATCATTCCGAGCTTTTTTAGTTTTTTCTTATTATTCGTCTTTATTATTATGACTCCACCTAGGTGATTTTCAAATTTTTCTAATAGGCTTGCTGTTATTTGCTGCACTGCAATTTGCTGTCCTGCTATCGCTTTTGCATTATTACTTATCATTTCCTTAGTTCTTTAGTTCCTATTATCAGCACTAAAATGATTCTTATTGTCAGCGCGAAACGACGAAAGAAAAAAGAGGAGGAAGAGCTAGATAAAAGTAGCAAAGCAAACCGAGAAAGCCAAAGACCTTGGAAGCATCATGCACAAACACCCAGTCAAATATCCCAGCATCCCGCCGTGCGACTGCATGACTCATGTCACAACTTACACATCTCTTCTGACAAACTGCACCAAAGCTGAAGAAACAATTTATGAACGACTGAAGTACATGGACTGACGCATTAGTGATGGAAAATAAACAACAAAATCAAGAGGCAGTGGTGCAGCAATCATAATAGAAGGGAGGGAACTGCGCGACAGTCCCTGCACCTGCAGCTGGTAGATCGTGTAGCAGCTTCAATGCTAATTTGGTAGCACTGACAATCGGGGTTTCTCTTGAGAAAGCTATGGAAGACCAGCGATGCTTCAGAAGAATTACGATCCGTCTGGATGGCAAAGGTGTGATTGGAGAGATACAAAGTGGACACCTGGACGTCAAAACATCAAACGAAACACATCATGCAGACAGCTGTAAACAAGAACGCTCTTATTCGGTGGATCCCCAATAATGTTTATGTGCACTGGAATGAGTCGCAAACACGACTGCAAAAGACACCACTAATTTGAACCAGAATAGCATTCCTATCGACATCGACGATGTAATCCAAAATACGAACAAGCCTTAACAACAACTTGAAAGCGGATAACAACTGTATGATGTACAACCATTAAGAGGTCATTTTGAGTCGAGCAGAGCGCACCGAACTTGCAAAATACAGGGCGGGACATTCTCTTCTTCTCAAGAATTCTCGCCATCGTATCTGCTTTGCAGAGGAGGCAGATTGCGCTGAACATAGAGAAGAGGAGGACAGCCTGATCAGGTGCTCAAGATGGGATATGGAGCGATATGCTACACCTTTTTGATGTATATTTCAGGATCTTTCACAATGAATTTTAGACACTTCGTTCACATATAGCTGTAGTTATAAAGTGAAAATAGTTAATATCTGCATGCACATAATGCTAAACATGTCAAAATGAATGTTACACACAAAGCTTCCATTAACTTGCTTCATAGAAAAATCAGACTTTTTGAGATATTCGTTTTGATTTTTTACATTTACTACTGAAATCAATCTCACATTACATGCGCGTAAGCATCATTTCAATGATTTTGATTGAAATGAAAGTTCCTATACAATGTAATTCTGATGTCACTTCTATGAGTACCTTACCTTGCCTCTTTCACCCAATTGACACCCTGCCCGTAGCTAAGTGGAAAAGCGTCTTTCCGTCAAAATATCTTCAGAGAGGCCCGACAAAAGAAGTAACTTTTCAAAGACTGATGCAGAGGCCACTCGTTACTTCCTTTAAACTTTGCTATTTAGGCCATTCAAAATGAAATCGTGCTGTCTCTTTTATGACGCGTGGATGCCAGGTAATTTGAGTAACATGACATATATGACCATAAAAAGGAGAAATCAAACAAATAGATTTCCAACTTACAGATTCATGTAACTCCGATTGTAAATGCTCCAGAAATTCTTTGAGATCTATCGACGAATGGCTGCAGAACCGACACCAATGACTGCCCTCATCGGAATAGACGCAATGTGGCTTTGATTCCTTCATGATGGAATACATCGATTAATTGCATGTGAAATATAATAAAAAAAATCAAGAAGGATCAACTCACGACGGTTGTCAATTCATTAGGATTGTGGTAAGAACTGATGAATTCCATAAGCCATCTCTCTTCTGTTGCAAGTTGACGCTCCATGTCGGATAGATGCCTTCCAATCTCACTCTCCACAGTTGAGCATTTTCTGACCTAAAGTATATACAGATGTGTAAATTAGAATCAATAGAATTTTAGTTTCTAAGTGCATGTACTTAAAAACGCATGGAAATAGTACTTCTATCATAGCAATTCATAAAACAATTCTTCATAATTTTGATTTAAATTTCAAGGATTCGCCAGATACAAAAACGAACGGCACCAAGCGTATCTACAGACAATTTGAGAAGATGAAAAGTCATGATTACTTATGATATTGCTAAAAGACTGCATGAGAAGTTTACTGCAAAAATATCACAACCTTATGCCTAGCATTTCCAGATAAAAAGCTCTTTATGTCGAAGTAACATAAAAATGCATCATTTTGAAACACCCGTTACCGGGTACATGTAGTGCCATAAATGGTAGAAAGGTTCGCATGATATTAGAGCTATTGGGAATCAATCTTTTTAGTGCATGAGATTATCATGGGAGCAGTTTGAATTTTAAACGAGTTATTTCTTTAACGTGAAAACTTCTTTTAAAGGTTAGTCAACTACTCTGAATGAAACGATCGCTTTCGTGGAATGGCCTATCAGCCTATACAATAATCAGTAATAATATCATCTTGAAATTGCAAGGGATGCAAAACTCTTCGAAAAAAATCGAGATGAGACCTTTTCAAAAAAGACTGTAAGTTTATAATTGTGGGTTTATAATCTGAATTTCCTTATTTGCCAATAATGCAGCTAAGCTGTATAACATAATCAATACATTAATAACATACTGAGTGCTGTCAATGTACTCAGTCTGATTCACATAATGTAAACCAACGCTTTCCTCTGACTTTCTCTCGCCCACATGGAGCGTAAATGGTCAACACGGTAAAATGCAGTGAACAAGGAGGGTTATCTAACTGAAAAAGTGACAATGCTTCAGTAAGACGTAACTATGGAATGTTCTATGTATAGCCTATATAACCACCGTCGAGTGATGACTTGGAGGGTGGAATGCACATCTTCATGTTAAGTAATCGACGACTAGTAAATTGATCGAAGATTAATTTAACTCTTGATCAAATGTTAGTCGTATGCACATGCTGCAAATTAACTAACGCTTTGTCAAGCATGCGCCGTTGACAGAATAAAGAAACAATCAATCAGGATAGCGAGCCATTCCTTCTTTTTCACTATCAAAGAGATCCGGATTCTTTACGTCTTAGCATTTGGTTTCAAAGTAGCTAACGGTTGAGCATGTCTGTCTTTGCGTGATTAGCTGCATATTGCACTACAAAATGAAACGGTGTCGTCAGGAAAACTTTAGCACCGATGACAAATTTATCTTATGAGACAAAGTACAAAATTAGCGACAGATAGATAAGAAATATTTCACAAGACAGAAAATCACATAGTTTGCTCAGTTTTAACTTTTTAGATATAGCTAGCAGATAGTCGAAGAGCGCATTATTGTTTAACAGATTTTTTTAAAAATGTATCAGAAAATCATTAAGGGCAATGATAGAACATCCGAGGGATTACAATTATTGGAGAACAGTGCAAATATACATTGAATAAAATGCAACGATTAAAAATATAAATGTATATTTTCATAACAAATGCCATAACTGAATAGGCTAACCACTAACAATAGCCCAAGTGTTCAACGACGAAAGTATTGGTGAATAATTACCCTTCTGAAAACACTCCCTGAATTGCTATTATAGTCAACGACCAAATGATCTCTTTTCTTATTGTTATTTAAAACATTATCATAATCATGGCCCTTCATGAAGACATGCTGTTATAACGACGACTTTCTGTGATACAGAAAATTTTTAACGTCATTTCATCAAGCATCGAAAGCGCTGCTTCATTGACCGGAAGTTCTTTCGATAACGTTTCTTGTACGAACATGATCAGCATTATAATGTTTTCCGAAATGTTGCTAGGATTCAATACGGGAGTCAGTAAATACTTAGACAAGGGTAAACAGAATTTCCAAGCAAAATTCCATTCAATTCATTATGTTTCTAGTCTGTGGCACACTCTACTATTTTCAAAAATAGTTGCATCACGTGTTGCTCCAGGCAAGCGGCAAACTACAACTGTAAAGTGACCGCCTACATCACCTACACATTGGGTACTCCATGTAAAATATTTTTCTAAAACTTCTGCGATCTTACCACCTGGAGAAATTATTGATATGAGGGTGCCATCGATAGCACCGATGTCAAAAGGTATGCGGTATCGCTTCGCGAATTCACTCTTAATGCA
Organism: Prostheceraeus crozeri; assembly: GCA_907163375.1. Taxonomy (NCBI): domain Eukaryota; kingdom Metazoa; phylum Platyhelminthes; order Polycladida; family Euryleptidae; genus Prostheceraeus; species Prostheceraeus crozeri. The sequence continues at coordinate 277,521 of CAJQUW010003708.1, read as the reverse complement.
ACTCAAATCCTCAGAAAACCAGTGAATTTCTGATGATGTTGTACTATGACTGTTTAGATGTTGAAAACATATTTTGTCGATTGGGATTGATTTTCAAATGTTTAAAACAGCTGTCAATAATGTCGATTGATGAGCATGAATCAAACCACCACTTGGAGGTTTCCCGTTGCATAGAATCGCAGAGCAGCACATAATCTTGATAAACCATCAAAGTCAGAGCTTCAGTCATATGAGTCGTTCAAATCACCGAATAATGGGTATAAATCACGAAAATTGACTTTCGAAAATCCATAACGAGGCTTGAAGTCATCATTGTCCATTTCCATCGGATTACATCGTGCCACATCGCAGTCGTTATCGTGGTAGTAATAGAAATATGGGTCATAAATATCATCCATCACCGAAGTTAATTCACGAAAATCAATGATTAACTTTCACAGCAGTTGACGATGTAAAAGCGAATGTTAAGCAACAGCCAACGTTGATGTGATACAGTTCTAACAATGGTTAGGAAGAGCCAATCAAATAGATTGTTAGGAGGCAAAATTATTCGGTAATCGTTGATTAAATATATTATTAAAAATTAAATCAAATTTTAAAATTATATTTAATTATATTAAAAATTATTTTAACTATTTTGTTAAAAATATAATTTTAACATGTGGATGCGAAGTTGATTTAACAATGGATTTAATCTTTGATTAACTCCTAATTATGAGACGTGCATTCCACCTTGAGGATGCCATCATATTTCAAGAAACAAGTAAATAATCAATGCGATTATGAAGCATGTTTTTTACAATGTTTCAATTGCGAAGGTAATTTTCACCATGTTATTGTAATCCACTATATGTAATTATTATATACTAATAATTCTTATAGAATGTTCATATAAATATTGCTACAATTATGATGAAAATATATGCCTAAAGTGATTAAACCTTTCATACTTTCAAACTGAACTCTACGTATTTAAAACTCAGGATCCAATTAAAGCATAAGCCTAAATATTGTTTGAATTGCAGATATGCATTATGTATGCAAATTATTTGCAAGATGAAGAATAACACGCAAAGATTTCACTGAAATTTAAATGACAGGTTCTTAACATAAGGAGAGTAGAAATCGAACAGTCATTAAGTAGAAGAGGAGTCGGTCAATTTCTTTTGACCTTTACAACTTAAAATTAACTAAATCGCGTTCCACGCAGTGGTCGGACCAGAGCTCTTTCAATTTTTTCTCGGCTCTGCTAAAACTTTGCAGGAAGTGGAGGAGGTTTCTAGCACACAAAAGAATTTTAAAAAAAAAGAAATTTAAGATTACAATTATTATTCAGGGCTGAAATGGCTGCAATAATGAATGTAATATTACCTGTGGATCCCTTTGATCTCTGTGCATCATCAGTAGATCAGCTCGAAACTTGCGAGTGCTATCCAAGTCAGACAGCATTTTCTCTTTTTTCTGCTTCATTTCAAAGAGATCCTTTTTTAAAGTCCTGTAATCGTCGATTGTGCGAGGCTTTCTTCTCCAATCTGTCGAGGATAACCTGTCACGATTGAAGCGATCATGAGGCAGCGATCCCAGTCTATCATAACCTCGTCCATCTCGCATTGATTGGCCTCTATTATATTCATCGAAGCTAAAATCCTTTGGCCGAAGTCCTGAAACATACAAAACTTTAAATTAATTCTTCAACTTTATACGTAAAAGATATTTTCATTAGAATCATTGAACTTGTTACATCCCCTTTCTAAAAAGGGAAAATGCTTTAGTTTGATTCCTATTTTAGAATGCTACTTAGCAGCTATTTATTTTACAATGAAATTAAAAATTGCTCACTATTGTCAATGCTGGGTTCCTCCATTCTCCCGTATTTTGCCTCTGAATGATTCATTCCAAATGTTGGTGCACCACGCTTGCGATTGTATGCATCAGTGTAATCGTTCTGACCCCAACCTCCTCGTCCGCTGCTCCTCCATCCACCACGATAACCTGACCCAGGCCATCTTTCCCACCTATTGTCAGCATTCTGCCTTTCAAACCCACCGCGGTCCCTATCATCTCGTCTACCTCGTCCTCTTCCACGCCAATGACCATCGTCTCGATTAGGATTTTGAAAAGATGTGTTGGGTACATCCCGCTCTGATTCCTTAACTTCTGACGACCGATACCAAGAGGATTCGCGGTCTAATCTACTCGTTTCTGATGACCGATATCGTGATGATTCACGCTGCTCTGATTCACTGATTTCTGACGACCGATATAGAGATGATTCGCGCTCTGATAATCGAGGATTTGAGACTGAAGGAGTCGTTGAATTCGATGTAAACTTTGAAGGCGATTTTTCCGAGAGATTTGATAGACCGGAGTGAATTGACTGAAGAATGTGGTTCACAGCTAGTTCTACAGTTTTCTCACCGGTTTTCATGTGCGTTTGATCACGTAAAGCGGATACAACCTTAGACAGTGCATTAATGCCATCTGTACTTCCACCACCACTGTCGCCTACTTTCTGTGAATCTTTGGCTACGCTACTATTAGCAGTCTCTCCAACACCATCATCCTCATCGTATTGGTCCCAAACTTCCAATGCTTCGCAATCTAATTCATTTACCTGAAGACGTGGATCCATCTGGCAGTCTAAAATAAAATAACAAGTCATCAACAGTTTAATTCATCACACAACTTAGCACAGGAACGAAAATTTTGCAGCACTTATTTCAATTTTGGTTTTCATTCAGAGTAGTTAAAACCAAACGATTATTTCACGTTCAATTTCATTTGCCGATATATATTGATAGGGTCTACCTGACTGAGAAACAGCATAACTAAGAACAAATATTTCACTGATATGCTTTTCGTCCGTCATATTCAAGGAACATCCTCATATGAAATAAATAGAATAATGGAATTCGCTGTGAGATGAGCATTTACGATTAAATGTCAAACAGCCGAACAGATACAACAGAGAAGTCACATGAATGGATGAAATTACAATGAAGGCACGAAAGACTTATGATTCGTAAGAAACTATGAAAACATATTTAGTGGATTACAAATTAAGAATACGACAATGATATGCCATCATTAAGCGAAAAATTCAAAATGTACAGACTTAAGGCGATAAAAATCAAAACATAAATAGAAGAAAATGCAAGAATATATAGATCTAAAAATAAATCATTTTTTGAAACTTCTTCTGTTTTTTCATTTTCGTCTACGTAAGATATTTACACTGTATTTTTCTGTTGAATTTTTGAGCAATCATCATAGTGAAAAGAGAGCCACCTTTTGTGCTCCGAGGATAAGGAGAGAATGTTAACAAATGACTACTATTGTCATCATAATTATATCATCTTACTCCATGTTTATTAAATCTATTTAATGTGTATTAATTGTCTACTCGTATTATGAATATTGACTCTTTTTTAGCGTCTTCTGTGTCTGCATTTTGACTTCACATTCAGTTGACTTCTTCATTGCATCTCTTGGTGGTCTAACAATCAATTATAAACACTGCATCATACACAGAATGCCAAATCGTAATAATTTAAAGTAGGAAATTGAGTTAATGGTGTTATTGTTATTTTTGATGCTATAATTCTGATTGTTTGCTTCAAACCAATATATTTCAACGACTAGGGGTCGTTGTCATCAGGGCACCAATTAAAGAAGGAAAAGTGAACTTTTTTAGTAATATCTATAGATCTTTTAAAGAAAGACATTGACATCATTTTTTTGAAATTAATGAAATAAAATTATTCTTCAGTCTTTCTACGCACAAAAATTAGTTCATAAATTGTATCGAATTATATTTCGCCGATCTGGCCTTCCAATTGAGAGCGAGAGAAATCCTGAGTTAAAATTTTGGAAATCAAATGCCAAATCATATATTGGAAATGAAATTCATCAATCCATTCAATTAGAAATTGGATTCCCTTCCAACCACACTGATAAAAAATTGCCAATTTTACATTTGAAGGTATGGATAACAACAGATGAGATCAGTAAAGTAAAGAAGATGCTACATGAATTATATATGAAAAACATAGCTTCAAAAATGGCTATTCACGCAAGAACATCGCTATCATGGAGTACAAAAAGATCTATTCCCACACAACGAATGCTGAATATTTTGCTAAAAGTCAACACTTGCCACGGAATCAAACAGTCAAACATCTAACAGAAATAAAAATAAAATAAGATATTCTGGTTATGGTCAGAAATTTGGAACGCAAATTACTAAGCCAGCATTGAATGTCTACAACAAAAATTAAAGATGATAAAAAAATCAGACCAATGTGCAGACCAAGAGAACGGCAGAGAAGAGTGAAGCAAATGAAAAAGAAAACTTTGTACAAGAAAGATAATTATGAAAGTGCGCTATTTATTCAATCAACCCCAAACTCGATATTGAAGAGAGAGTAAGAAAGAGAAATAAAGAAAAGTGGATTCAAAATGGAAGTTATAGAAACAGAAAAATTATAAAAAAAGTTATAGAAAAACAGATTCATAAATAACAAAACTGAGTGGAACCAACCAAACATGCCAACAGCAACTATGCAGCAGAACTAGAGAAATATAGAATCATAATGTATTGTGAACTATGGGACCATTGAAAAATGAACTATGGTAATACGACAATCAATGAGCTCTGATATATGTGTATATTTGCTAAATATCGATGATAACATTGATAGTTTGTAATTTTGTATAGAGATTGCATTTGATTTCCAAAATTTTTACTTAGGATTTCTTTCTGTCTCAATTGATAAGTCCAAATCGGCGAAATATATTTCGATAAAATTTAATTACTTTTTAAGCGTAGAAAGACTGAAGAATAATATTATTTCATTAATTTCAAAAAATGAATAATGAACTATTCAACAACATAAGTTCAAAATTTGAAAAAGTGAAGATACAAAAGATGCACCATGCTGTGGTTTTGGGAAATTCAGTTGTACGATTACACGACAATGGCATGTCAATGTTTCTATTAATAAAAAGGTCGGAGTCGGATTTACAAAAACGATTGCAAAAACTTGATCTGACTAAATAGTTTATAACAGAATTGTAAACATTATTTCGAGATTTGTAAAAGGCATAAAGAATTTTATTAAACATCCTATTTTGCCTAATTAATTGACATAATAGAATTAATGGACGATAAAATTTCATCTTGATTTAATTACTGATGTTTACCATAATCATTTTAGCATATTGTCTTTACCTTATAGATTGACTGTACTTAAATTTATAAAATCTTTAGACCACGACCTAATCAGTACAGCACAAAATGTAAAGCAAATGAAAGGGTTCTAGTCAATCAATAAGAACTTATATTCCTCACATTCTTGCTTATTATTGATGGCAGGATTACGGCGTTGAATCATGATTACCTCTTTAAATTGCAGGCTAACTTCATCTGTCGCACTGTTCTCGTAGTCATACCGATGTAGAGACGCTGACACGACTTACATTGTAATTGGTATACGATGTTCTTATGATTTTTCCTAGTTAAAAAGTTTCAAATTGAGAATGATTTGTGGGCTGATCGTGCATTTATGAAAGCCCTTTTACTAATAAATTTGAATGACTTACACCTTGATCAAATCTGATGTACACTTTGAACAAGACTGACGAAATACATGCCTATCGGTGAAAATGAAATGCTCCTTCTAACACGTAGGTCTACCTGGTTGTGCTGTCTTTAGTAAGTAACTAAACTGTGATGGTTGATTTCAAAAAATATATACAGTAACGATATTACAAAATTACTTCTCTCTACGCTTTAGTGAACAGAATCTTTTTCTAGGGGTGGTCGGGTGAAAGAAATCCACAAAAATATCCAATCAAAGTATTACACGATGCAATGATTCTATGAACGACCGGTTATATTTGAAGTCATCTCGTTTCCACGAACCGAATAGGCATGATTTCTCTAATTTCAATGACTAGAGCAGCGGTATGTAATTACTGGAGCTGGGATATGGAGTATTTGAAGTGACAACGAATGTCGCGAAGCAATTCTTCGGTATCGCTTAGTAGTTTTTGACATGAATGTGAACCAAAGTACAACCGTTAATAGCAATAATATTTGGTAAATTTTCATTGTGTCGTACAACAACTCCACTTTGTGATTCTCGCATGATCGGCCTATTGCATTAGTCTGCCACCACATATACTTGTGATAATTGAGTCCAGGGTGATGGAGTATAGTCAAAACGATTAATCGCAAACAAGTGTTTACGAGGAGTTGGTGCTCGTTATCAAAAGTCGATCGTAGAGATGTGATTATATAGACAACAATTAATCAATCGTGATGGAGGTATGCTTTCGAAGGATAACCCTTCGCAAAGTAAATCGATAAAGTTTGAGAGAGCAGAAACTTTTCGCGAATGATCGCTAGATCTAGTCAATTAATTGACGAATGACAATCCTTCGAGCAATTGCGACGGTCTCTACTCACTCGCAATAATGCAAATGATAGCTGATAATATCATTTTGATCATAGAAATTATCATGACATCACATATATTGTTATTACACCGCTATATCAGAAGAGAAAGGGTTTTTCTGGGAGAGAGGAACCATCTCTATTTTATGGAAAATGACGAGCTATTTCGGAATTTCATATTTTCAAGGTGAGTATTCAAGTTAGTATGCAATTTCGGGGAAGAAATATCACGAAGTACTTAAAGAAACCGTTCGCTTCATCCAGTGCTCCAGATTTGTGTAACACTGCCAATTTGCGCACCTGGAACGTGCCAGTATGTGCTTGCGGAGCTTTATGGTATACACCGAATGATTGCAATCATTGAAGCATAGAAATAATTATAGCTCCTCCTGTATAGTGCTATGATCCTAGTGACATTTGTATATCCATGTACTCTTGGGCTTCATACATATCATAAATCAAGTTCTTGCAGGATTTTGACATCATATGCATCACTTCTTCATAATTTCTATACTAAGTTCTCTTCCGTATTTTGTATTGAGTATGACAATTCATAATTTGTGGTGCAAGGCTGCTTCCTGGTCGGTCTTAATAACAGGGTGGCGGCCAGATTTCAAGCTTCAAATTCCCTGGCGATTCACGGGCTATTTCATCGAATTTCCACGCCATTGTTTTATAATGACCAGATATTTTATTCCAATTACACCGTTCAAAAATTATCCGGACACTGCTTTAAACTACTTTCAAAACACTAATGTACGTGGTCTCCGTGGCATAGTGGTTAAATGCTTTACCTAGCGATCATTCGCTCAAGAGGTCTAGCTCCGAAAGTGTCACTGAAAAGCCGTCAGGAAGGGCATCCGGACTAAAAGATCACAACGCTCCAGATCAAAATCTGACTATGTCAGCACCGTCCAAGCCCCCAGGAAGGGGAGCAGTGACGTTAAAAAAGCATTTTTTTGTTTTAAACTGCTTTTTTTTACTGAATTTTCACCCCTAGCACAGCTATGAGCCATGAACGAAGCTAGGGGTTACTCAATGAAAAGCAAAAATTGTATTATTTTAAATAATAAAATAAAAAAAACAGATCTTCTAATCTGATTAAACTGTAGGGGAGAGTGGGGCACATTCGTTCATTGGGGTTTGTGTGAAAACTACTCATCGCATTAACTTTGCATTGCGATATGTTATTCCTTATCTTCAACCGCTATTATGACTGTAATATCAGCTGATACCGTGCAATCAACGCTTAGCAAGGTCAAAAAAATCATTTTTTTACATTTTTACGAAATTTTTCATTTTTTTGTTTTTTTCGTGCTCCTGAAACATTGCTTTGTTCAATCCATATCATTTTTGCGTTACGAGTTGAGCTTGATGTGCCATATTGGTTAGTGGTGTACATTATTTATGATCATCTCTTGAATTGCATAAATATCGATTTTCGTTGCAACAAAGGGCATGGGGCACATTCGTTCACACACAGGTGGGGCACGTTCGTGCAGCATCAATTTCTGAAAGATGTCAAGTGCCCGAGCGAAAAGCAGGCAGAAGAAAGGGATACTCGAGGATTCTTACTTCGACGCCGGAGAAGTTGAAGATAATCGAATCAGAGAAAAGAAAATCCCGCAAAGTCCAGAGAGGTACCAGTGCCAAGGAGCTGACATTACCTTCTTTCGAATCGGATGACGACAACTTGATGACAGCAGACGAAGTGACCAGAGCTGGAACCCTTTCACCAAGAGCAGGATCGTGGTACTTGGTTTCGATTCGCGGTAGAACTAGAAAGAAGTGTATTGGCTTCCGCTATGTTGGTCGCGCAACCGCCGACGTTGATGAGGACGGAGACACTCAAATGAACGGTTACAGAAGCGTCGACGAGTCAGAAACACTATTCAAAATATCTGAGAATGATATATTCGCCGTTCCACTGACCGACATAATTTGTCAGTTGAGAAATCCTGTTGATGAGATTTTGAGTAACGGACGCAAAGCTCACGTGCGCTTCAGTGGAAGCATTTACGTAAAAGAGTGCTAAAGTTTGCCTATTATTTGTTATTTTTGTCTGAGTTTGCAGAGGAGTAGCTACATCTGTTATTTTTATCTGAGTTTGCAGATGAATATATCCACATTCTTGAATTTAATTCATTCAGTGTTTTGTAAGATACCAGTTCTTTATTGCGGACTTATGTAGAAAAAAAATTGGGATAATAGTAATTTGCTCGAATGTGCCCCACTATCTGCACGAACCTACCCCACCCATGGGGCAGGTTCGTGCAGGTTGAGAGACTTTACTTAAGTCAATATCACGGGATGAGTAAAGACTCTAGACTAAAGTTATTAAATGGAAAATAACTACAAGACCTAGCGTCTTTGAGGCAACAATCAAATTGCCCGTCAACTGAATAGGTGTTGAGAAATTCAAATTTTAATTTTTTTTGCACGAACCTGCCCCACTCTCCCCTACCCATCAGAAACCTATTCGCACGCCTCTTGAAAGTATCAAGATTGTATTGGTTAGGGAAAGTGGTCTGGGGAAGCTGATTCCAAAGCTGTGCCGTGCGAACAAAAAAGATTTTCGAGCGACTCACAGTACGTGCGCGTTCTAAGCTCACATGATAGCATGTGAGTGCATTAGCTCTGCGTGTGCTTCTGGAGAGGATCTTAGGTTTGGGTACGCACTCATTTACTGCAGAGCTGCTTCTACCGAAATAGTACCTGTAGAAGAGACTGAGTGAAGCAACATCCCGTCTGACGGAGAGCGGCTGCAACTTGCTAGCAAGTTTTTCACCCATGAGATTCTTGACACGTTTCTCAACCCGTTCAAGAAGGTTAAGATGCGTTTGTGGGGCGCCTGCCCACAGATGACAACAATACTCCATCAGAGGACGAATAGTGGACTTGTAAAGATAGCAGACAGTCTGTGGTGGAAGATAGCTGCTGGCACGATAGAGACTACCAATGCGTTGAGCTGCCTGCTTGCTAATGGATTGGATGTACGGTTTCCATGACAAGTCTTTCGTAACCGCCAGTCCAAGGAAGGAGATGGAATCTTGTTCTCTGATCCTATTATCTGACATCTTAATGCTATGATCATCATATCCTTTAAGTCGTGAGTGCAGAATACTCTGAGTTTTTGAAGGATTGAAGGAAACAAGCCAATTGGCGCCCCATTCTGAGACCCTGCGTAAGTCTTCATTAAGAACGTCGCATAACTGCTGACGTTGCTGAGTGTTTTTAGCGAGTCGCTCATTGGAATTGAAGAGTGTTGTGTCATCTGCATACATCACCAATTTACTCACTAGGCAGTCTGGGAGGTCGTTGATGTACAGCAGAAAAAGAGTGGGTCCCAAAATTGGCCCTTGAGGAACTTGGTGACAAACTTGGTGGAAGACTTTTGGCCATCAAAGACGACATATCTGCCGGTCACTAAGGAAAGAAGCAAGAAGTTTGTGGAGTTGATCAGCAACTCCATAGGACTTTAGCTTCATAAGGAGTCCCTGATGCCAGACTTTATCGAATGCCTTGGAAATATCCAAGGCAGTTGATCTCGTCTCACCTTGTCTGTCAAGGACACGACTCACATGTTCAGTGACATATGAAAGAAGATCTGCAGTTGATCGAGAGTGCCTGAAGCCATACTGTTCTTCTGATAGAAGGTTCTGAGTTTCAAAGAAGTTAACAATGTGTTGGTTAATCACTGCTTCAAAAATCTTGCCAGCAATTGGAAGCAGGCTGATAGGACGGTAACTAGATGGAAGAGATGAGTCAGAACCTTTCTTTGGAACTGGAACCACTGAAGCTACTTTCCAACAAGAGGGAAACTCACCGGTGGATACACATCTACTGAACAGTTTAGATAAAAGTGGAGAAAGCTCAGGTGAGAGATACTTGAAGACCGAAACCGGGATGCCATCTGGTCCACTAGACTTAGAGCTATCGAGACCGGCGATAGAGAAATATCTAAAGACAAGTCATAAACCTTTGATTGCTGAAAGAACATCATTTTTGCAACTACTTTCCCAAAACACAAATGAATCAGTGAGTGATAACATCAGTCGTTTGCGCATGCAAAATGAAAATTGCAGTGGAACGACATAAAAAATACTTATGAAATTGAAAATGAAATGATGAAATGAATATTATTAGCTGTCATGAAATATCAAGAAATGGTGAGAACAATTTTGGAAGGTTGGAATTCTCAGGTACGGAACAGAAAGGTGTGGAAATGAATGACTCACTTGTGATTCGGTGACTATGCTTTATTTTTAGTCTTCTGGTGGCATTAGACAGCACTAATATTCCATATAGGCGGTCTCGAGCAAGGGTAATTACAATGAATGAAATAGGTGAGTCAGCGGCACGCAACGATGTGACGTACCCTATTGATGCATCCTTCCTGACGAATCGCATGGTTGTGCATATCTTTTAAATTGCTTTGTGAAGTGGCATTTTTGTAATTATATCCATATACTTTTGTTGAAAAAATTTGTGAGACAAATGGCTTCAATCATTCATTTCTCAACTTTGTTGTTTCATTATAGTTTCCTTGAGATTCATTGTTTTAATTTCATGTTGCATTACGTATGGGGTCATAATTCCACAGACCTTATACATGCTACAGTGTAGTCATAATTGTAAATTTCTTTTTTAAGAGTTAAAAACCTTTTCATAGTCAGCATGTAGACCTAATACAATTAACGTTAATTATACAACCTATTATATAATATAATTATATTATTATATAGTTAATTATACAAACATTCATTCACTGGGCCCATACTCTTAATATAAGTTATATCAATACAAAATACAAAGTGATTGTGCATGGGAATAAAAACTTAACAATGCGTTGAGAAGCAGCGATAGTTTACATAATAATAGTAATACTGTTATCTAATATATTAATAGTAGATATTAAAATTATATAAGAAATTAATCGCGCGATTAATCGTTTAATCGCTTTATGATGCGATTATTAATCGTTTAATCGTATCGATGCGATTGCGATTAAAACGTCACCCCTATGCTGTCACCCCTAATCATCCTGATAATCATGCATGCCACTAATGTTTGGAAGTAACAAAGTATTGCAAAAGTTGTTCAACAAGAATACTTGAAGACCAATGCCGTGAAAACGGACAAGATAATTGCAAAATAAAAACGTAAAAACCTATGTCATCAAAGAGTGGATATTTTGGTCAATACGATCAATCAATCTTCAACAAAAGTTCTTTCTTCATATCATCCATCTTTGATTTCTGACGCCTTCCTCTTCTTTTCATTAACCATGCCTGTTTTGACCTCTTGGTTGCCTCTTGGTTCCGTGTTTCTTCTTTTCCAGCTTATCGATATCGCGAAGCGGAATTTTGAGAAGACGAAATCAGTATGTTGGATTCTTGGATACGTCAAAACTACGAGCATCCCCATCATACAAAGCGTGTATTTTTTCACTGTTCTTTGGGCAGTATAAGAATTAATGCTCTTCTTCACTTCTCTAAGTTGTGCTCTCTTATTTATCTGAATAATCTGTTTTAATTGACCAGTTATTTGTTGGCAAGCCTGAACTCGGATTTCGGAACGTGCTCAGCTGTTTTTCGTTTATCTTCTGTAGATATCGTGCTTTATAGATATCCGATACAGCCTCCTGTGCGGCTCCTGGATTTCTTGGTAGGTCTGAGATATCGCTTGGTGATATTTGGCAAGATATTGCATATATGTATTTTGTACTTGTATTGACATGATATTTGATTACTCTGAATGTGTTGCTTAGTGATTTTATAGTTTTTAATGCTCATTTTACTTTCGTTTGTAACGCTGTGCCAAGTGGTTGTACTGTAAGTAGACAATTTTGCATAAATAGAATTTGACTGAAGGAACAAGATCATTATACAATTTCCTATGATCATCTCCTTATTGACAGAGGAACATTTCTTGTCACGCCTAGACATACGTGCTTTTAGAATCGTGGGTGTTCCAAATGACTTTCTCCACTTCTCTTTCTTTTCGGTTATCTTATTTGCCCAATTAAGTTATTTAAATAGATAGTATTTGAAACCATGATCATCCTTTCCGAGAACTTTTTGGCGAGACAGGGTCAAGGAACACATGCCTTGATGCCATTATCCAGAACTAAAAAGACTCATTTACAAAGCATTGAACGTGCTGTATGTATCGTATTCATAGAGGTAGAGTTTAGTAGAGTGCTGAGTAACCGGCACGCGTGCGTGTTTTCCCTATTCGTATGCGATCCGATTCTTATCGACGCTGTATGGCAAGAAGCGACATTGGCCATACAGCCACAATCACATTAATCTCCATCAGAGATGGTGATATCGTGCAGTGCATACAACTGTGTTAGCAGGAAAACAAAGGAGTCAACAATATCATTTCATCGTTTTCCGAATGATACAAGTAGATCGGAGCAATGGGTCATCGCAACGCGTCGGAGAGATTGGCGACCTACAAAATATTCCTTTTTGTGTGGCGAGCATTTTACACTTAATGATTTCCATCCTCCTGATTCGGCGAATCGACGATTATTAAAATCTGATGCCGTGCCAAGTATATTTGACTTTCCTGAACACCTCAAACCTCCAACAGCGAAAAAGCGCCGACTTTTTCATTATAATATTGATCCATCATCGAGTGAGACAGTTGTGCAAGTTGTGACACAAAAGATGAATATATAGCTAAGCTTCAAAAAAAGATTCAATTACTTCAGAGAGAGAAGAAAAACACGAAATTACGATTAAAGCGAAGAAACGTTAAAGAAAGTCAGTGATCTTTTCAATAATATGATAAAGAATAATCAAGTAAGTCGTGATGAAGCTACCGTCATCGAGTCTTGTTTAAGTGGAACAAACTGATCATTGATTCAAAATGAAATCAAAAATATTCGACGTCAACCGAAAGGTTATCGCTATACTGCTGATATTATGAGTTTTGCTGTGACAGTTAATTTTTATTCGCCTGCGGCTTATAATCACATTCGAAAGTTACTTTGTTTACCTCATCCGTCCACGCTACGTGCTCTATCTTCGTCCATAAATTGTGAGCCTGGTAGTTTATCTGAAGTTTTTACTCACATTAAGAATCTTGTGGAAACTGATGCCGACTTCAGAGATATGGTTATCATGGTTGATGAGATGAGCATTAGAAAAGAAACCGTTTGGGACCCGTCATCTCATTCTTTCACGGGGCTAGTTGATTTTGGAGGAGGAGAACTAACTGATGTGCTGGCATCCGAAGCGCTTGTGGTAATGGCCGTGAGTTTACGAAAGCGCTTCAAAATGCCGATTGCTTATTATCTTACTCGAGGTGCAAGTGGTAAACAGCGGCAACAAGTACTTTTTGATTGCATTAAGAGACTCACCGAGATTGGTTGTCGTGTTTTGGCATGTGTTTGTGATGGTGCATCAAAGAATCAGACTGCTGGCAAATTGATGGGTGTAGCTGTTGATGGCTTTAATATCATACATTTTCCTTACCCGGACAGACCGACTGATAAAGTATATTGGATTTATGATATCTGTCACATGTTGAAGTTGATTAGAAACATATTGGGTGATTTCAAAGTGATATACGAAATTGATGATAATGGACAGCGCCAACCTATCAAGTGGTTTTACATAGAACAGTTATACAAATTACAGTCAAATGACACGCTCTTCCTGGCAAACAAATTAAGAGCCAAACATATCCACTATCATTCCGTTAAGATGCATGTCGCGACCGCTGCTCAGACATTGAGCTCATCAACAGCAGACGCAATTGATTTCTTACGGGAAGATGAAAAATTGCCAGCGTTTACTGGAAATGAGGCTACCACGAACTTCATTAGTAGAATCGATCGCTTGTTCGATATCCTTAATTCCAGAAATCCTTATTCTAAAAGACAAAAAGCACCACTTTCATTCTTTTCATTTCGGCATCCATTCTTACAAGAAATTATTCTGTATCTTTCAAAACTTGAAGGTACAAACCTTGTTCCTCTCATTCAGTCTCGTAGAAAGACTGCCATCATCGGTTTTGTGACCAGCATATTATCTGTTTGTGACATCGGTGAATCATTATTGAACGATGGACTACAGTATATGTTGACTTACAGATGCAGTCAAGACAATTTAGAACTGTTATTCTCAAGGATACGAAGAAAAGGAGGATGGAATAACAATCCAAGTTCTGTTCAATTTAAAGCTGCCATTTGCTCGCTTTTTTCAAAAAACTCAGTCGAATCTTCTATCAGTAGTAACTGCCGAGACTTTGCAGATAACTCAAATGAATCGCATCTTGAGATCAGAAAAATCTCTTTGAAAGATAATAGACTAAGTGAAGCTATCGATTGAGATATTGATATTCTGAAAAAATATTCTCCTGATTTTTTATTGAACAGTGACCTTTTAGAATGGAAACAAAATGTATTACATTACGTGTCTGGTTATATTTCTAGAAAATTGCGTACTACTATCCAATGTGAAGACTGTAGTGCCAGTCTTGAATCTCAAACTGACGTTTTCCAAGCCTCTTCATCTCTTCTTCGTCGCAAAGACCGTGGTGGTCTTGTTTATCCTTCTCAAGGTGTCTTCAAAGTCATAACAACCACTGAAAAGACACTGCGTTACGCTGTTCCTGGCTTCTCAAGTGGACAAGTTTTGCATTCATTAAAGTTTATTGATTTGAAGGTCGAAACTATCGTCATTACATCTCTCAGTGACAAAATTAAATCAGATATTTTATTTCCTGATCTCAAGAACCATATCTTAGATCAGGAAATCAATGAGAACCACGTGTTGAAACTCGTACGGATGATTATATCGGCTTACGTTCGACTGAGATTTTTCCACTATGCGAAGTCATACAAAGATTCAACTATTTTGAAAAATTGACCGTCTAAAAGAAAGGTGCTGAATAAGACAGTTCTTTTCCGAAACATTTGAATCATTTGATTTTGTCAAGATAAAGCAATTTGCAAAAGACGGCAAAAACTTTTCATTTGAAATCGTCAACTTATATGTATATCCTGGGTAAGATACACTGATCCACGAAATTTTTATGACATTTGAGATAAAAAATTAAATAATATATATACAAGATATCGTCTGCGGATAAGATTAACGTATTCGTAATTACGAAAAAATATTATTTTATCCATATGGGCCTGAAAATGAACTTATACTTGAATTAGTGATTCTGATATTCATTTATATAGTTATTACTTTCAACTTCAATTGAATTTGCGATAGTAAATAAAATAGGAAAATACACATTGGTTATTGCTATTCAAGATCGACATATTTTAGAAACGCGAGGGAAACACTCGTACAACATTTCTTTTGTCAGTCATCTCATACACTACGCAGTAGTGCGTTCCTCGCGCTTCTTGCCATACAGCTAACTTCATAATCGGCTCGCAGTGAAAAGGCGAGTCAGCACTCTATTAAACTCTATCTCTATGATCGTATTATACACATCCTATGATTTTGCAATTGATCTATTTTTAGAATTTGCTTGTCCTGCAATGCATTCATAGCCATTTCATGCATCTGAAACCCTTTTATCTTATTCTATTCTGAATAATGTCTTCGTGATAGGGTGTAGATAAAATCCGAACAACAAATGAATTCCGAACAACGAACATCTACTCGAAGCTGGTAAAATATTGCGCCGAACATTCCAGATTTCATTAGAAAGTGGTTAATTGTATCTGTCAGTCAACTTTAATCCGCAAGAATGTCATAAAATTACATTCCGATCAAACCCGAACAAGTCCAAACACCTCCGAACATCTATAATACCACCGAACAAAAGCGGAACAATGAGTATGCGGTTTCAAGCACAGGACGTTCTTTGTTCTACGCAATTCTGATTGACCTTCATTGCTTTCGTGCTATAATTCCTCTCTGAACTACTAAAAATTTCCCTTTTACCCTTTGGTTGTTCGGACTTCTTCGAATTTGTTCGGAATATAATTTTATGACTTTTTGCGGAATAAAGGTGACTGACAGATAAAATTAACCATTTTCTAATCAAATCTAGAGTGTTCGGCGCAATATTTAACCAGCTTTGATTAGATTTTCGTTGTTCGGAATTGATCTGTTGTTCGGATTTTATCTACACCCCTTCGTGAGGGTTACCTTTTCAGTAAAAACGAAAAATATTCTGATTATTATTGGAAAGTAAATGTAAAAATTGTTCCCAGGAGGTAAACAAACAATGCAGGAGCGGTAGCTTTTAGTAATGAAATACATGGTTAGCTGGCGGTGCCTTACAGTGTACATCGCAAAGATTCACTGCTGTAATATTGATCTTCTGAGATGATTAAGATAATCTTGCGATGCACCGTCTTAAGACTAGAGTCCGCAAACAATACATGCTTCACAAACTTGATTCTTCAAAACTCGATGAAAGAACATACACTTGGAAGAGTGATTGAAGCTATCATGGACATGTGGAAACCACCATCAACAAAAATGTTGTTTGTTCAGTACCTCTGAAAAATGCAAAGTAGATGATGGAATTGCTTTAAATGCAAGCATGAGCGCAATCGATCACGTAGGCATTCCAACAGCTTGATTGTCATGCATGATCTATGTTACGATCATCAGACAAGCAGTTATGATTGATACTGCATTCTAATGTTGAAGATGTGATCGCAGCATGTATTTTGTTTTGGTCTGTGAATGACACCATAGAATCCAGACACAATAATATAGTTATGAATATATTATAAATATATAATGTAGCATACTATTAATAGGTAAAGAGACACCTAGGATGGCTAAGATAAGCCAGGATGGAAAAAAAGCATGTTCAGACGTACAAGGGAGTTCGATTGAAAGAGACACAAGTCATATGTCTAATTTCTATGGATGATACGTAAAGGCGATTTCTATGTATGGAGGTGGTGAATATTTGTTTGTCTACTTCAAAATTATTTATAAGACTTAGAGATGGTAATAATATTAACTCAAATTTGCGATATAGTCAACAATACCTTTTATCTTATTCTGATGCCATACTTCCCAACCGGGCTTGCATTTGATAATGTCTTCGACTGTGTTAAGAGAAGTCATCGAATTTCTTGAGAGGATCATTCTTAAACCGGAAAATCATTTTTTATTTAGCATTTTCAAAGGAGTGCGAAATGGCATCGTTTATGGAACCAAAATAAGGTTTCCACACTCTTTGGTAATGACGCTCTTATTTAGAAAAGGTAGCTTGACTGAAATGATGCACTCAATTTCCGTGTCAACATACACACATGCCACTAATCTTGGAAAATTTGTTTTTGTTTACAAATGTATCACAAAATTTCTGGGGTCCCTCTGTGGCAATACCTCCCAATGGCATTCATTTGTTGCTGCATTTGTCGGTGGTTATATTGTTTTTGGTGAATTTAACAAAGTCAACGAGCAAATAAATTTATATCTTTTGTCTCGAATCTTGTACGGTCTTGCTAAAATGACAGTGAAAAGAGGTTATATAAAACCTCCGGAGTCTCCAGCTTTTCCGTGGTTTGCAGCTTTTGTATGGGGAATAGTTCTTTGGCAATTTGAACATGAGAAGGACACTCTACAGTCTTCCCTTCAATCTTCAATGACTTATCTATATCATGACAGTGAGAAATGGTCATCACTGAAAAACCTGATTTATCATAATAAATGATCAGTATCATTGATGGTTTTCAATTCGTTGAAAATGTTGCCATGTACAATTGCCGATGTATGGCTTTCGCATAATTGGCTATCACCTTTCCTTTATCAGTGTACTATGCATCTACTTTCTCCGTTTACGATCTTGAGCGCAATCATAGGCAGCTATGAGAACTAACTGATTAGGCCTACATAATCGCATAGGATTGTATGCTCTTCTGATGACTTATGCAACGTGAAACTAGGGACAGAATTCAAGTTGTGCATTGAACTGTAGACGCAAATTTAGGAAAATGATTTTTTGAAGGAATTAATCGACGTGTAATCACAATGCATTGTAAACTGGGCCACTCGATATTATAGGCACGTGATTTGTTCAGTTCATCTACTTATAGTAGGCCATGTCATTGATTCCAAGAATTGGTGATTGTGCATTATGAATGATTCGTCTTTCTAGAACGTAATAAAAGACGAGAAGACTTGTTTTTCCTCCTGAGAAATCCTAACAAGAAGCATGTTGTGAAAATCTTGGATAAGTCAGTAAGTCAAAGCAAGATGATTAAGATAAAAAATGAACACGATGACAATTTGGCAAAACTGAATGAATTAAGGAAGGAAATCATTCTGATGAAAAGTGATGTACAATAATGATGTTTTATAATACCTGGTCAAATCTAGCATCTCCATCGAAATTCAAGATCTGAACTAGGATATTAGAGACAAAAATGACCAGCAGACATGTTTGAATGTCTCAGTCCTTGAAAAGATATCAAATTGAAGCAAAATCACTGAAAGAATTATCCACTAATTTTGTCATTAGTGGCTTGTCTGAATCAGACAATATAATACCAGAAACTCTTAAATCATCAGCTGGTTTGCGAATGAGGTAACTGACCGCGCTAGTCAATTACGTCTCAGCAATTCTCAGCCAAGCATAAGTAACCAATAGGTCTCAAGCCTAGAACGATCAAGATCACTAAAAGAATCGAAGAACCCAACAAAGTTCTAAGACAAGCTAGAACTTTTCGAACAAGCTCTGATAATAAGGCATATTTACAAATCCCGACTGATGATCAATCGATCAGAAAAAACTTGCGAGGTGTTATAAGGAGACTTTGAAAAGATGATCCCAACAAGAAAGAAATTTTGCATAAAGGTGAAGCATTGGTCGATGGTGAAGTGTGCAAATATAAAAAACCTCTTGCACATTTTCCCAGTGTTGATTACGTGACTTCATGGCAGTAGAATGTTATGTGTGTCATTTCGCACTATGAATCATAGATTTTGCATGAGCTCGCACATCAGAATTTGTGCGAGTTCATGCAAAATCTTTTAATAACTTGCAAGTAGGATACGTCCGAGTTATGTACGACTTAATATTTTTGCAAGCGTGTATTTCATATGCGGTCGTTCCCATATTCATCTCGAATATGACTAACCTACCGGAAGATATGTTGGAGAATAGAGTTGTCCTCAGAAAAACGAGGTCGTTGGAAATGGAACTTCTTTGTACTTTCATGGCACAATTACGAGAAAAACTGTTCCTTTTGGAGCAGCAACATGGTTACAACTATTTGACAATAACCAGAGATGTCACTCGTCTTGTTCTACATCATATGCTTGCTAGCTTAGTTGAGGATCTACGTAAAGAGGAATATTTGAAATATTCACGTCATTTTGCAAAGTCGTGTAAAATTTCAAATAATACAATCACAGGGGAACGAAAGTCATACAGGTGTGATTATGTGCCATGAAGTTTCCTTTTGAGCATGTGGATGAATGCTTATGCCGCTCTCCAGCTCTCATGGATACCACAGGTAAGCCCCAGTTGTCTCATGGCAATCGTAATTGCAAAGAATACAGCAATGAGACTGATATTTTTCTACCTATCTACCTAAGTGATCTCATTGCTAAAGGTCCAAGTTTTCTCATTCCACCTCTCTTAAATGACAACTTCATGGATGATGTTGAGCTTGCATTAGACAAACTTTTAATCTTCGCTGGCGTAGCCAGATCGATGGTAGTGATGATGTGTTTATGTATAACGTTTCAAATGCACACAGTAGCACTACTAGTACCAATATTCCATTCCATAAAAATAGAATTATAATGCCAAAAACGATGCCTAACGACGAAGAGTTAAATCTTGCCTTTTTCAAAAAAGAGGTTATTAATGTCGTTAGTCAGGATGCCGAATTTTGTAAGCAAAGTAAATCATTTAGGAAAATGAACCAACAAATAAAAAATAGTAAACACTTTTGAAAACAAAACGAATTATCTGTAGTCGCTACAGACAAAAGTAAGCGGCCTTGTGTGACCCATGACAATGATACTGTCAATAGAACCGAGAGTATCCTCATGGATGAAACTATCTGAGGGATTCTACACGTGACGTACGTGATTTTTGAAGAAATATATTTCAAAGTTCGAACCACTTTAGATACGAATTTCTTCATACAAATTCGTGTGCATTGTGACACACCTTTACTTGCAACTTCTGCTGTAAAAGAAATTTCATATGTTAATTTCTTAACTGCGGACATTGATTTAGACCACTGTTCGTACTTGCCGGTAAAAAGGACACGGTTTTTCACATACCCCACTCCAATTTTAATTTGTCCTTCGGAAAAACACTTTTTTCACTCAATCGATCTACAGGTATATGCATTGAGACAATGCATTGAGGCATTGTTTCTATTGGTTCTTCTTGCTTATGGCAACTCAATTGTACTTGTATCTTTAAATATGTTGCATGTGACGTACGTGATGCACTCGTGACGTACGTGATGCTCTGCTATTTTCATGATGTTATTCATTACTAGTACTGGCTATCGCACGTGAATTTTTCTCTTAACGCTGAAAAACTTATGTTGTTTAGTAAAACACCAAAATGAAAGAAAAAACATCTTATGCTTTTATTATAAGATTTCGTCTCCTTTAGAATATACCTAATAATTTCGAAAAGATGAATCGATGAAACTGAACAGATATACTGTACAAATAAATACAAAATAAGGCTTAGCAAGAAACATCTCGTTGAAATCAAATATCTGTCTAAGAAATTGCACTGTGATGGTGGTGTAGTGAAAATGTATCTTGTTCATCCAATGATTAATCAGATATCATTTGCAGAATGTCTCTTTTCGCTATCCATGTGACAAGTCTTTAGTAAGAAGAGTGGGCTCAGTGCATTCAGACATCTTATTGAACAGTTCAAAGTTTGTTTCAGGAATCACTGTATGCACCGTAGTGGTCTTTGAAATGACCTCTTTCCCTCTTTTTGGGGATTTGAGCAATTCGTTTTCGATTTATCTCCATGCTCTGCATACTGCTTTCATTGCTGAAGTTTTGTTCCTGAAAGCAGATGTCTGAGTGGACGGTAAAGATAGAGAAGTACTTCTTTCGTTTTTACGATCCCTGTTTCTCTGACTTCTCGCTCTACTCGATATTTTAACTTTCTTTTTCTGTCTTACTATTTCTTTTGGTCGATTTGCTGCAGATCGTGTACTTTCGCTTTCTCTATACGTTATGTTGTTGATCCGTTTAACCCAATATTACTATTATCTTTCTGACGATGACTTATCCATGAGGCTAGGCGTAGTTTGTTACCTCGAATTAAAATCAAAAGTAGAGCAGAATGTTCTACACGAAATTGCTTCGAGTTACGGCTGTCGACCAATAATATAGGAGGAAATGAAGATTTCCGATAATTAAGGTAGGCCTACTTCGGAAATATTTCCAGGAATAGTGTGGTTCATAGTTTGAGTTCTTATTGATAAATAACCTAGTGTGACGTATTTCCTGGAATAGTGTGACGTTCAGTGCTGATACTAAGCGTCTGACGTAGCTATGAGAATGACATTGAACATTGTCGTCACGCACGAATGCACCTGACACACCCTATGATCGACCGTCTACCTCCGAAATATCTATGGTGTCGTAGAGGGTATATATGACTTTTAGTAGGATTCTGAATTTCAGCCATGTTGCTGAAGTTATACATTGCGTGGAAAAACTTATGCCTGAAATTGTGACGAATGAGACGATCCCAGTTCTAGTGCTCTGATAGCCGTGTCAAAGTAACTCAAAATTCCGCTGCAACAACACCGTTCCTTCCTTTGTATCACGTAATCATAAGTTTTGCTGTCCTCGATCAAAATAAAACTCGATGCAAGATTTTTTGTTAAAAACGAAAAAGGGATAAAAAATCCAATTTTTGTGCATTTTTATGTTTTGAGCAAAAGTGACCTTCAATTTCGACCTTATACCCAAAATATCATGGAAATTATGATAGAATATGATGATGCGGATATTTGGCGATAATTTTGGATAGTGATTGATGGTGTGATCTAACATTTCAAAAATCACTATTTTGTCCATTTTTTCGTAGAATCCGTCATCTATAAACGTATTGATAAAAGTAAGCACAAATCTCTAGAAAAAATCAATCGAACCAATTAGCTAATAACGTTTTAAAAAGCAAAATGAGTAGTTTCAACGCATGTTGGTATCAGCCCCTTCACCAGCTTCTTTCTATGCATTAATTCAAGATCATAAAGAGAAAACTGATAAAAATTCTTTTCCCCTGAAGCCTATAGCTTCGGTTGTGAATACACCAGGAAACAAAATCGATTGGTTTTGCGGTAGAATATGAAATCAAATGACTAATTTCGTACCAGCACATCTATCAAGCTCTTTGCAACTAATGAATGACTTCAATTGATAGAGCTATTTGCGTGATTTCTGATTTCGCTAAAAATCATTGGACTGATATTGTTAATTTCGGAATTACTCCAGATCAGTTCATCAGCATAATCAAATTCGTCTCCTACAACTATGAGATTTAATACAACAACAAAAATTATTTACAAATTAAAGGGTGTCCGATGGGTTCTCATTATGTACACCCATTTTCGATCATATTCATGGTTTATATAGAAGAAAAGGCATTGTCTATTATAAATTCACGCCTACAGTTAAATAACTTGATTTATGAAAGATAGATTGATGACTGCATCATCGGTCCGTTGGAAAGAAACAAAGAATACTGTGACATCATATTAGAGACATTCAATTCGATTGATGACAACATAAAATTTCATCATTGAAAACCCCGACGATGGGTTACTGAATGTTTTAGATTTAAGTATTTGGTTAGAGAAAAGGAAAATCATAAATCATGCACAAAAAATATGTAAAATACATATTGTCTGCAGTGGTCCTAGTGGTGACGCGAATTCGTGTATTACGCAAAATACGCGAAATGAGAGTCTTTGACGCAAAATTTTTATAATGACAAATTTGTGATATTTAGAGGTCTTCTTGATATTTGTCGTATTTATGTTTAACAAAATTATTACAAAGTTCTCAATTATTGTAGTCTGAGGATGTCACTCAGCGTCATGTGGTTAAATTCACCATAGGTTAGACCTATTTGATGTAAACTTTTGGGTAAGCTTAAGTGATTCGGTTTACAGCTACGAATTTGTCTGAGATTCATTTTTTGTAAGCACCAGTACCCATTGATTAATAGCCTTCTATTAAAGGGATTCTATTTAAAGGATAGACATTTTCTTCTATGATGTAAATCATGAATTTCACGATAAACAATGGTTGTTTGGATTTGTACACGATTACATCACTTTAGGTATACCTTTTTCATAACTGACTCAAGGAAATTGAAAGAATATCTTCCTTTCGTAAATCGTTTCCATTGTGAATTTTTATAACCTGGCGTGCGCCGAGCACGGACACAAAAACCTCGAGAAATGGGTGACGAAATTGTTGCGCGACATGCCCACGGTGGTTGAAGAACCTGAGAAGTCTCAGTTGATAGTTGAAGCTAGATTATTCCACGTGTGGCTGACTGAGCAATCTGTTGACAAGAGTTTTTCGCGTGATATTAGTACATACTGGGCTGAGGTTAAGAAGAGCGGAAAATTCCCTTTGCTTACTAAAGTTGGGAAAGCGGTTTTCATATTGCCACATGGGATGCGGAGGTAGAACGGGGCTTCTCAACCCTTTCCAATATTGTTGCCAAAAAGCGAAGAGTCTTCATCCGGAAACCATAAAGGTTTCAGTCGTCTCAAAATCTATCTTGAAATGTAAGGAGTGGAGTAATTCTACCATCCCTGTTACTCTTAAGTTGAGCCGAGGTGTCGCGACAGCTTATTCTAATACTACACGATGATTCACGAAAGGCGTAAAAAGAGGAAGCTGAAAAGGCTTAGGCATTAGAGAAGGAGTTAAGAATCGAAATTGAGAAGGTGAAGAAAAATGACAAAAAGAAACAGAAAAATTAGACGCATTAACGCAGACAAATGAAGAAGCCGTAGCGCACAAATTGAAGGAAAATGAGAGATTGCACAAACTTTTAGAAGAAGCTCTGCGCCAGGCCTTTAAGTCTGGCGAACAACTGGAGGAAAACTGAGATCGGAGCAGCACAGGCTAGACGTGAGGCAGAAGCATATATCTGAGCTGCGTTGAAACGCTACGACGATGTCGCAGCACACAAAGGCCCATCAGCTAAATGGCCCAGTTGCTGGACGAACTACTTGTATTGACATACACTTCGATAGATTTACAAAGATCTTGACGAACTATTTACATATCTTTTCACGGATTTTTTATCGTTGCAAAATAATTGATCTTGGTATTAAGAAGTTTTTATGCAACTTTTATGA
This sequence comes from Prostheceraeus crozeri, assembly GCA_907163375.1. Taxonomy (NCBI): domain Eukaryota; kingdom Metazoa; phylum Platyhelminthes; order Polycladida; family Euryleptidae; genus Prostheceraeus; species Prostheceraeus crozeri. Next base: position 252,730 of record CAJQUW010003708.1, on the reverse strand, counting down.
GAATAATAACATGTGGAGTACACATGAAGTTTAGTATGTATGGGAAATAACAACTTTGTGGATAGCATCTCCTTTTAACTAACTCAGTTTTCAGAATTATCGATGATGGTACTGTGTTTCAATGCGATTTAGTCTGCCATTTTGTTAAAATCGTGTCTCTCTGATTTACTTTGAAAGTGTCAAGTGCCAAAGTTCAAAGTGCAAAGGGTTTGCTCTCTCACAATTGAAATGTGTATTAATCATCGTGTGTGGACTTCGGCTACAGGCTCTATGTCATACAATGCAAGCTTAATGAATGAGAATAGTATTTTTTGTGATACTGATCGTTGACATCTTCAGTAACACGAAAAATATCTTTAAATCGTCTAATAATTAGGTAGGACCAATATCATATCACCTGTGTGATATCGATTAAATGAAAATAATTCGTGCCGTAAAGGCAATCCATCTTATACCATGTTTATGTCGTGAGTTGTTGAGACATGATTAGTTTCTAAATTAATTTTCCCATTGCTGAGTATAGGTTAAAGTAAATGCTATTTACAATAATAAAGCGATGAAATTTAATTTGTCTCTCAACAGCCAATTTACAGCAGAACGACCTAAATTCATGCATAAAGACAGGGGAGACACTTCTTGCCCTTCAAAGTCATTCAAGAACCGTGGATAATATAATATTTTAATAAACTGAAGTGAGATTTTAAAGTTATTATTTCCTATTTTCAAACTCCCAAAAATTGCTAAAATCTAAACAGATTATTTCTTCCTTCCCATGCATTGTGTTGAAATAGTCATCCTACATCATCCAAGCAAATACAACTTGTGGCTAAACTAATACTAAGTAGACCTACCGTTAACACAGAAGGAACTATCAAAGTTAGCCTAACAGAGAATGCTACAGGATGTCTTATGCGTGTTCTATATACTCCTTGACAATAATAATAATAATAATATCCTTTACTGAAAGTAATGGAAATCACAGGAACATTTTTAAATCCACAAATATCTGACCAAAATTACACAATAAAATTAATATCTAGCTTTAAAATGCATTGATAAATCACGCATTGAATTATCATTACAGTTTAGAATTAAAAAGACGACATGCATAGGGAAGAAAGGATCTTGAACGACGTGTCATTTTTCAATGCTCTAGAGCACACTATTTGTGTTCCTAATGAAAGCATGCGCTCTCTATCTTTCATTATTTGAGAAGAAGTGCCTTTAAAGTTCTCTAATACAAAGCCTTGTATGATTACTTGCATGTTTTTATTCGTAAAAATTTGTCCTAAATAGATGTATGTTTCTAGAAAGATGCTCGAGCATGTCTCATCTGTAAATTACAAAAACTGTGATGGCTCGCATATGACAATCCAATCAAGAACTGCCATGCTACGAGTATTTGGCGGGCCATAGCTAATAACTTATACATATTCAAGTGCTAGTTTTCTTTTTTATCTGTACTAGCGAGTATCCAAAGTCGGTTACACTGAATAAAAAAATACTGCGACTTAATGCCTATATGCTTTAAATTTCTGTTGCACCGCATTTGCAGATGGACTTTGTCTATTTGAATGATTACATTCGGGAATTTGTTGATCGAAAGATTGCTGAAAAAGTTAGACTTGACACCAGACAAGCGTACATGGCTATTCGTCCGGAGTCGCGACGAGGATCTTCCATTATTGCAATGTTTTGGATAAAAGTAAGTTGCCAGTACTTGCTGGTTTCTATAACTTGACGATTAATTAATAATCATTCAATTTAAATTTGCGTGCAATGTACAACACTGTGACATACGTGGTGCGTTCAATAAGTGGCCGACCTCACGCATTTAATTTTTGATTAAGTTGTTGTTCTTTCTTTTATAGTAGAACATGTGTATCAAAGTTCGTTTAATACGAGAATTTCTGAAATAACGTTATATTTTCCCCCCAATTTTCAAATGTCAAAATTCGTAAATGACATCTTATTTTTTCAATCTTAAAATTTTCAAATTCTTATTTTTCTAACCTCGGTTACTCATTCATTGATCACTAGCCCGGCAGTTAGTTAGTGTTACCAGTCGTAATGAGCCGTTATTGTTCTTATGTGCTGTAATTGACCGTTACGCGCGCGGCCATGTGACTACATGAGTTGTCATCTGAACCGTTGTTCAATGTGCAACACGATCTGTGTGCTTTCTGGTCAAAGTTGACGAAAATGACGTTGGAAGTCTCGCAAATTGAATATCGCAGTGTCATTCGATTTTTTGTTTTAAAAGGGACTTCTGCTAAAGACATATTTAATGAATTGAATGCTGTCTATGGCGACAGTGCTCCTTCTCATACGACTGTTAAATATTGGGCAAGAGAATTCAAAGGTGGTCGAGTTTCAGTTGTCGATGAAGCAAGAGAAGGAAGACCTATAGAAATTTCTATCGACGAGGATCTGATAGAAAAAGTTCAGAGCGACCGACGAATAACAGTAAGGGAGTCGTCAACCAAATTCAATTGTAGTGTTGGCACCATTAGCGAACGTCTCAAAGCTTTGGGAATTCGAAAGCTTTGCTCAAGATTTGTTTCTCGGTTCCTTTCTGCTGAAATGATGGAACGGAGAAAGCAAATAAATGTCCCACTATGGCTTCTCCACGACAACGCACCAATTCATAAGGCAGCCGTTACAGAATCGACTATCGGGAACGCAGGACTGACTCTTGTTCAACATCCGCCTTACAGTCCTGACCTTGCACCGAGTGACTTCTGGCTTTTCAATCACCTCAAGAAGCACTTGCGTGGACTTCATTTCAACACCGACCAAGAGCTTCAGGAATCCGTTGAACTCTTTTTTTCTTCTTTGTCAGAGGACTTCTTTGAAGACGCTTTTTCGTGCCTCCTTGAACGCTGAAGAAAATGTGTCGAAAATAACGGTGGATATGTAGAAAAATAAAATGTTAAAGCAGAATTTGTTTTCATATAACCGGTCTTTCTCTGTAGTAAGATACACGCTCTCTGAAGTAACAAAAAATAAGAATTTGAAAATTTAAAGATTGAAAAAATAAGATGTCATTTATGAATTTTGACATTTGAAAATTGGGGGGAAAATATAGCGTTATTTCAGAAATTCTGGTATTAAACGAACTTTGATACACATGCTCTACTATAAAAGAAAGAACAACAACTTAATCAAAAATTAAATGCGTGAGGTCGGCCACTTATTGAACGCACCATGTAAAGTAGAAATGAATGAACATCAACACAGAAAGTAATTTCTTTTGAAGAAGAATCCAATAAGCATGTATCAAATCTTAAAGATTTTTCTAAAAACATAACATATTTCTTAACTGTTACAAGTCAAAGTATCAGAAATTATCAAAAAAAGTTTTGACATAAATTTGCGTCGTGTGACTTCGAGCTTAGTTGAATTTCATTTTCTTTTTAGTTGATCAATCTAAATTAATTTAAAATTGTTCAATTGATTTACATATTTTTGATTATCATTCTCTGAAAAAATTCACTGTTTTGTCATCATGCACTTCCTTGTCTTACAATTACAGTGAATGATTTTATGTCACCTTGTGTTTAAAGTTTTCGTCCAATCACGTTTAATTTGTAAATAACTCACAAAAAGTACATTTAAAAAATGGGAACTTATCTAAAGATAGATTTGTCTTTCAGTGCACGAAATGTATTTGAAGGCTCACATTGTAACGCATAGACTTACATTTCAGCAAAAAATGATCTGTTGTGTCGCAGCAAGTACCTCATGTTGCATTTATTCAAACCGCTAGTTCATTATCGCCACTTTAAAAGATGAACAGGAAGTCCAAAAATGTGCAGGAGGCAGTGAGATTTCTGCAGATGAGGTGATCGTTACAGAATCTTCGACAGAGCGAAAACATAAGTGACAGTCTAAAGGCGCTAAATAGTCATTTACGGCATGCCGCCTAGGGATGAAACACAGTGGACCATTTTAGGGAAAGCTAGGGTTCAGATAGGTAGGTGTTCATGTGACCGACCTACGCTCGAACAGATCCAGATCTTTTCTGCCAGAGGATTGAAATGCGTGAGGGAATGGCGAAGGAAACATGTTTGTCAAATGTGAGATGTGTACAGTGTACACCTAGAAACCTAATAGAGGGTACAAGTTTCGAGAGATCCTTTCATTCAAAAAAATCAGACAATTGTAAAAACGCAACGTGCAAATCATCGGATTGCTCCTCTTCAAATTGAAATAACTGAACTTGGTGAATGGTTGGATGTGATGATCTTGACAGTCACCAAATCAACGCCTAAATAGGATCGTAAATGTTTATACATGTAGCCTATTTTTCAGTAATGTGATTTTTCCTGGTTTATCCTGTGAAAATTATGTACGAATCTCAAATCAATCGCAGTATTTCTATATTGTATAGTATAGAAAACATTCGTTACACTGAATTTGCATAATTTATCCTTGGCACTTTGCTTACAGATATGACTCCTGTATGATTATAATTCTTTCATTATGACTTAATGCTATGTTTTAATGGCATCTGTTGTCACATGGGTTTCGCCTAAATATACACGTAGACTGTATGGGCTGCATGCAGTACTTATCGCGTTGCTTTTGTTTTCATTTTCTGTCATTTCATTTCTTGCTTGTAATCGAACTATGCCAGACAATATGTGAATGTCCCAAAGTAATGGTTCTACTGTTAATGTAGTAATGACTGCTTAAACTGAGCCCAGGGATCGCAATTTTCCGTCTTTTCCGTTTTTTACGAAATAAGTCTAATGTAATATTTCAAATTTATGCATTCAAACCCCGGTTTTTAACGATTTTCTGTTTTTTTTTCTTGGTTGAATTTCGATCCCTTCAAAAAAATTTCCTGATTTTCTCGTTTGTTCAATCACATCCCTAATTTTTTAGGAATTTCGTATTTGATACATTTTATCAAGGTGTTTTGGCATTTTTGCATCAGTCAATTGAAACTCAAGCATTGTTGTCGACCGAATGGCGCGGTCTGCCTCTGATGATCGGTGTGGTTACTTTAAAATGTTCCTTTACCACTTTGAAAGCAGTTGTTTCTTTGGGAATATGCGTCTGCTGGAAAAGAGGCTGGTGTTATTAAATGTGATTTGGGATCGATGACCACGATTGTAGCCTGACCGCCCTATTCACTACTTACTGCTTTTTGAGTAGCAACTGTAAATAGCTATGTTGATAATTTGTTTAATTTTTGACTTTTTAGAATGTTTTAGCCGTTGACATTACCATTCTTTCGTAGCTTTGACTTAACTTACTAACTGATGTTATTTATTATCCTATGTCAATGCATCATCATTTGATCTTGGTACAGCTCACTTCAGAGAACAAGCGAGGCCATGAACCATCAGACAGTAATGATTTTGAAAAACGGATTAAAAGTAAAGTAATTTGCGTATAGATGATTTATGAGAGGGTGTGTAGCTCTCAACTAAAATGAATTAGTCCACAGGTCGGCGAGTCAGTTTGACCCTGTCCGACTAACAACAATTGCATGTTAATAACCAGCTGTCCTGCTAAATGGAATCGATATCTAAGTAGCTCATATGCATTCTACTTTTTCACAGGTTCTACAACATGATCTCAATTTTCCTATCAAGAAGTTTGCTTACCATAAGTACAAAGATCCTGTATTGGAAGCGGACAAAATCATTCTGCGTGCTGAGGATATCGTATTTGTCCTTAATCTGACCAGTGGAGCACTAGAGCTTCAAGGACCCACCGCACATACGTGGTTTAAGAAGCGTTTCATGCAGATTATGCAGAATTATGACGGCCTGAGTGAAATCACGCGAGGTTGGTATGCAGATGAGGATGAGGCACAAATCGCAGCAAAGGAAATTGAGAAAGCAAGAGAAGACACGGGATTGATTCATTTCCACTTAACTGACGAAGAATTAACCAGCGATATGGAAAAAGAACATTTAAGAGGGTTGGTAAGTCAGAATTCGATGAATTTTGAAACTAAAATGATTTTCATATAGTAACAAAGATGTCATTATGGTAAATTCAACAAGCATTATTGTGAAATTGAGTAAGTTAAGTTACAGTTGTTGCTAGCCATAATTCGCGTTCACTTGCGGATGCTGCGCAAGCACGCTCACTGCCGATGCAGCGGGAAGTTGATTCTCTTCGGCCATAGTGATCACCCGCTTATGGCGCACAAGTAATGAGCTGCTTCTAGGAGAGCAGCGACAGCGGAACTCTGAAATAGTGCGTCAGTTTGAAATCCTGTGTAGCTTCACGGACAAGTGCTCTATTGGAAAGCTCTCTCTTTTTGGAGCGTTGGTGGCTGGAACGCTGGGTTTGAGTAGCCAACTGCTTACGTGGGTCTTCTAGACACGTGGCCTGAACGGCTGGGGAACCAAAAAGACAGAAATGCCATATGATAGCCTGCACCTATTTATGTGAACCAGGGATGCGGAGTCCTATTATTTTGACAGAGCTCTTACCCCGAGTTTAGATAGCACTCCAATTCCGGGTAGCAAGCAATAATTTCCTAGAAAAAATAGTACTAAACGGAATGTATTTCAAAGTTGTCCCAAAAACGGAACAGTTGTTAAGAACTCGATAAAAATTTTTTGGTCAAAGAAGTAGTAATTGCAATTGAACAGGGCCATCTATTGGTCGATGTGCACCACTGTACACCGACAGATACAAGGTGTTGGGCACCGAAGGACCTGTCCGATTTTAATTTTCAATCATTTTCGATGAAATTTCATCAAAAAACACAATTTTGCATTAATACTGCATATTGCACTTAACTAGGACATCATAGCTTGGATAAAAACAACGAAGAAAACCCTGCATTTGCAACAGATTCTCAAAAGAAATATAAGTAACCACCGTATCCAATTTTTATCTTTCTGAAGAACATGATAGCGTCGACAACATTATCCCTAAGCCTAGATCGGAGGTCACTGATTGATAAATGTACGTCCACGAACAGGAGCTCGGCCCTAGTTATAGAACGGAATCCGGAGTCCGATCACATGATACAAAATAATAGGACTACGACTCCACATCCCTGATGCGAACCGCTGCCCTTCGAGACCTCACGTGCGCCTGGTCCCATAACAAAAACTTGAATTTACTATATCTGGTTAAAATGTCGATGATCGCTTGCGATATTTTGGAGAAGATGTGGTTCTGTTAGAGACTCCTACATGAGCTTCAGGTATCATCCCCGCCAACATCGCTGCTTCCATAAATAACACTTCCTGCAATTTGTTTCATGCTTGGTAAATAAATGTCAGCTGATTTTTTTTATTTCCCTTGGTTCCTAAATATAAAGAATCTTTGGCTAGGAAATAGGTCTGCAGTTGTGAATATAGTTACAGTTATATTTATTATCGACTCCCCACGTTAGTTATCTATTTAAGAGAAACAAGAAAACTCAACAAAATTGCCGTTCAGAGGGGAAATGCCATATCCATCCTTGGCACATTGCCGAAGACTGCAGGGCTGGATGAAGTTTTCAACTTGTGATTTTTTATCTCTCTTTTGTATCTCGCTGTAATTTCATACCTTCTTGACTTCAAATAAAATTTATTGGAAGAGAAGGATAATCTTGTCATAATGTCCAACAAAATTGTCCATCACATACTATATTTCTAGTATGATATGTTACTAATAAATTTTGTCAGTAGTAATAATATTCTCAATTGTAATAACTTTGAAATAAGAGCGGAAGTTTCCATCCGATTCCGACTTATTTTGTTATCTTTCATTTTAAAGTGAGAAGAAAACTTCTTGTTGTCAGTTTCTCACGCCTTTTTCTCAAGTATAGTAGGTATAATCTGTTTCTCACGAGTGCAGCTGTAGCGGAATCAGTATTCTGCCAAAAGTTTTGTCACGCAACACTGCACGTGAATCAATGAGAAATAATAATAATAATACTACGTGGGCGTTTGTTCTCAATAAATGGAAATCACATAAAGACACAAATACAAAGTAAAAACGTTGTGAAGATGCCTTGGTTCATGTTGAGTTGGGAAGAACCAAGTTTTGTTCGATATTCAAAATATAATCTCTTTTTTTTATATACTTTGCGATATATTTCGATCGATCAGCACCTGCTTACCATCTTCAGGCAAGTGAATATATTCTGTATAATTCAAAGTAACTCAAAAATTACAAACATAGTAATGCATAAACATAGAAATGAAAGGTAGAGAAATGCAAACATTGAAATGAAAAAATACTATATTTCATGGTTGCTTTATTTTTGGAAATTGTCAAGACATTCGCCTTCGCACATTCTCGACCAGATCAATGCATTTTGATTTATACGCCTGCCACAGTATACTACCATATTCTAGAACAGGGCGGACATGAACCTTACATAAGTTGACCAATGTTTTCACTTCTTGGTGACGGAAACTTCTTGTAATGAGACCAAGCTTTCTGCGTGCTTTGTTCACAATTATGACTATGTGCTCGTCGAAAGATAACTGATTTCTAATGACAATGCCAAGATCTTTATATTTATCGGCTACAGGAACTGTCAACCCAGATAAAACCAAAGAGGGCCTAACATCTGATCTTTCGAAATGTATTACACAACATTTATCAGCATTCAATTCCATGCCATCTTCTTGATTCCAATTTTGGAGATTGCATATGTCACGTTGGAGAAGAAGAGCAGGGTTATCAACGTTTGTAGCTGACCAGGTATGTAAAATCTTTGTCATCCGCATACTTGACTATTTTGCTGAATTGAATTCTTTCATCAACGTCATTTACATACAAAGAAAATATTATTGGACCCAAGACAGCCTTGCAAAACACCACTATGAATGCTAGCGCAAGATGAAGAATATCTTGCCACTTTCTGTGAACGATTAGTAAAATAGTCCTTTATCCAGTTCACCAAGTTATCATCAAATCCATACCTAATTAGCTTAGAGACGAGGCGAGTATGGGATACACTCTCAATAGCCCTGTTGTAATGCAATAAAACGTCAGCATATAAGCTTTGATCAACATTTCTAGTTAGATCGTATTAGGAACACAATTCAGCTGTTTCTACAGACTTATAAGGCACAAATCCATGCTGAGAAGGTTTTATGATATCATTACATTGGCCAAGATCAAGAATAGTGAGTCCCAGTATATGTTCCATCACACGAAGAATTGTACTAGAAACGCATAGAGAGAGAGAGAGAGGTCTATCATTCTCTATCTTATTTTTGGATCCCGATTTAGGTATTGGTGTGACAATCACAGTGCGCCTGGTATGGTTGAGGTAAAACACGAAAACGTAAAAATTCTAGAAAGCAGTGGAGAAATGTGCTGAGTAACTCGTTTCAGAACAGAATAATGTAGGAAAGACCATCACTATCAATAGTCGATGAATTTGGAAGAGAAACCAAAGTTTTATGAATGACTTCCTCAGAGAACTGGGGAGTTTTCATGACCTATTCATGCGGTTCTAAATCTTGTTCAAGCATCGGTACTAGATTATTCGAAAAAGATGATAGAAAATGTTCGTTGAATTGCTCGGCGATTGTATCGAGTTCGTAGAAAGCATCATTTTTCAAATTACTGAATGTATGTGGAAGTTCATTTGTATTTAATTTATTGTTCACATATTTCCAGAAAGCTCTCTTATCAGATATGTATGACAACTATGATGAATGCCAAAGAAAACTCTCTCCCAATTTTACGACTGCGAACTTTATATTGTAAAATAAATTTGCCCGACGCGTTTCGTCTACACAGACTATGTCAAGGGTTACAAACTGTTGCTGTACAAAACAACAGTACTGGTACAGCAACAGTTTGTAACCCTTGACATAGTCTTTGTAGACGAAACGCGTTGGGTAAATTTATTTTACAATATAAAGTTCGCAGTCGTAAAATTGGGAGAGAGTTTTCTTTGGCATTCATCATGACTGACCTCACGTACAGACAACTATATCAATGCATGACAACTATATTTTATTTTCCTTTTCAACAATTGCTCTTTCAATTTGTTGAATAAGTTTCAATTCCGCAAGCTTCAGCTGAGTCTTCGTAAACAAATTTGGATTATTTCGGGCATCAGCATAACAGCGTCTGTGATGACGAAGAGCAGTCCTAACCTAGCTGCGAAATTTAGGGGACCAATTTCGTTATTCTTTTTTTGGTATGTATAAATTAGCAATCTCATTTATTCCGTAAAGAAATTTTTCCCATAAGTCATTGATATCAGATAATGCATCAAGGCAACTCCAATCATATCCACTAAGCATATTATTGAATTGACGCCAATGAGATTTTGAATATAAGTACGTTTCAACTTTGGATGATATGCTTTGTTTGTTGGAGGATTAATGCAGCGACCATGTTATGATAGCTACTAAATTGTTCTAGAACTTTAACATCATTTACCTCCAATGTGGCGTGGTAAAAATAAGATCCAGGATGCTCTGTGATTGCGTGTGAGTAGGAATGTCAATACTTTGAGTTAGATAGTTTGAGAAAAACCATTCTACAATAGGTTCATCAGATCTTTTCAAGCTTGGATCACTCCAGCTTATATCAGGACGATTAAAATCTCTAACAACACAATATGATGCATTTTCATCATCAAAGCAAGTGTTCAGATAACTGTAGAGATCACTGACTATATATGAGGAGGTCTATACACACAAGACATTGCGATTTTCGTATTATGTTCACTAATATTGAAGCAAGACACAACATCAAAATAATTGCAGGAAATATTATCAAATTATGATGAGGGTATGTCATTCTTTGCATAGATCATGACGCCGCCTCCTCTTCAGTTAACTCGATCACATCTGTACAAACTATACAAAGGGACCGAAAAGAAGCTGTCATGGAGTTGATCACTAACCCACTTCTCAGTGATGAAAATTAGGGAAGGATTGTGTTCCATTGCATATATGCGCCGATAGTCTATTTTTTAACTAAGGACCTTGGATTTCCATAGAATCAGTGTACGCTAAGTTGAGAATCAAACTGACTTTTTTGTTTGTTGATGCCATAATCAGAAAAACAATACATCAAAGGACAAAGTTTATGATGGAAATCAGAATAATATTTGGCTACGAATACATGTATATAGAAATTCTCGAATGAAGCATAAGTTTCCTCAGAATTCCCATATGAGAGGTTTGCGCTGCTAACTTGTCAGAACAACTGATAAGTAAAATCCATTTTATCAACCTCGATCGAATTCTTGTATAATACTCATCGTCTTATGAAAATGTGGTCATGAGCAGTGGCATTCATTCTCGTATTTTTTGTTTTCCTCGAAGTCGATTGTTTTCACGTCTCATTAAAAACAAAGGATCCGCATCTATGTAAATTTGTCCAAACGAATTGCGAAATTATGAATGATTTTGGAGCTTTCTTTGTCCTCGGAGAACTTCTTTTCTTGCAGTAATTACGTTATTAAATTCCACTTTCATTAGTCTTGAAGATAGGAGACTTGCTTTTCCCAAACGAGTGTATCCTTTTTAATCATCTGCATTAAAGTATTTACAAATTTCTTGGCACATGTATTCTAGCTTACTCATATCATCAAAATTTACTCATATCACATCATTCAAAATTTCTTCATCAATAGTTATTGGAGTCTCTGGTACACCGGAAACAATCAAATTCATTTTTACGTTTTTCTGTTTCTGCTTTTTCAATAATTTTTTGTTGATCTACAATTACCGATTTGATTTTATCAACTTCAACGAATTTTATTCGAATTTGTTCTGTCTGAATATCGTCAATTCTGGATACTATGGAATCTATTTTATTGTTAAGTACGTCTTACTTCGCAACAAGCCTGTTATCTGATCAAACCAATAGTCGAACCAAACAAAAACACAACCAACCAATCACTACTCAAGACCGAATATATTCCTCTCCCAATCTAGGAAAATAACGTAGTCCCTGCAAAACCTATCAATGTATCACTTGATTCCACAAAAGTTATGACCAAATATACCCAGTATCAACGCCAAATCGATCAAAATGACGTAGACAAATCAGATCTTTTAATCGCGCGACCAGCACGCCAGACAGCACAGTACATTTGATATTAACTTAACATCAGTCGGTAGGTACTGAGCAAAGCACCAAGCGTCAAAAGATGGTTGCCCCTCGAAATTTCACTAGCTTGCTAAATGCAAATCTAAAATTTAGCCGGGCATGGCTGCAACTTTGAATAAGGAGGTGTGTCGATGTTGAGAGATGTGAGCTAGGCCTGTTGATGATTCTTGATATTGGATGAAATGGCAGCTATTCAGGTCTGTTTCCATTTCACAACTGAAGATGCAACTCAATATTTAATTTTCTATTTACAATGTGTCTCAAAAGAAAAAATTGTGTTATTACTTCTTATCAGGTTAAGAGAATCTGTGTAGAAGGGAATATGGTGGACCCAATACGAAGCAGAATCCACCATGCAGCATGCCACTTATTCAATGTGCATGACACATGAAGGCAAAGAAATATACAGAAAATGACCTATTATAATCAGTAAATTACATGTCAGCCATATAAGCAGTCAAATTTCTTGGTGTGCTACATGCTACTTATAATGCTGAAATAATAGATATAGAAGGTGGCATTCTGTGAGAGGGCGGCGGTCTCGTCGAGGTTTTATGGTTCTTTTTTCGTTTTGCGAGGCCTTTCTGCGATTCTCTTAGAACAAAGCTTCGGGACGCGTTCATAGAGAAAAATAAAAGACATTATATGCAGGAGAACTGCTTCATTTTCCTTTTATTCACTTCTCCTATGTATTTTATTTTTCTTCATGTGCGCATCCCGAAGTTTTGCTCGAAGAGAATCGCCGAAGGGCCTCGCAAAACGAAGAAAAGTTTTATGGATCATAAATTATCAAAGCATTTTCATAGCATTATGTTGGTTGTTGAACCAACACAGCTGTCAAATAATATATTGACGTATGTGCAATTGCATTATCAGCAGTTATATGCCAAGTGGTACAGTTACTAACAATGCTAATTCATCTTTTGTTTACTTTGTTCTTTAAACAGTGGTTGGATGCACCTAGCTTCAAAATGATTTATAAGTTAATGGAAGTTCCTTTGAAGTTGAAGCTCACATCGGTATTCATCACTCAGCTCTTTAATTCGTTATTTCATTCTCCACCTCCCATAATGACACAGAAAATTACCGTTGGTTTACAAATACGTTGTGGTTGAAGTGGAATCATGACAAGTGCAAGAATTACAAGTTTGATAGTTTCCCATGGAAATCCGACACCGATGCTAGGAAAGGGATAGAAAGGAGATAGTTCTAGAACTACTGACGTTTTCATCCTAAATTCGCGCACGAGCTTCTTATTATTTTTAATTTGTAGATTGTCACCCAACATCAGTAAAACAACAATTCTTAAGTTGTGATTCCAGTCGTCGTGCAAGTTACGGAGCGTCGAACATCGCAAAATTCCGTTTGTCTATGTAGATCCATGTGCTTTCGAGTTTGGTGCATTTAGTAACGTAATGATCTAGCAGTCATTTGATAACTCAAAATAAGATAAGTCACTTCTATGATGATGATTGCACTTTTAGGGCAGAATTCTTCGACAACAGGCAATTTTCCAAATACGGCATTCCTCCCAAGCCGTAGCTTGACCAATTTGCTGTTAAAGATAATGAAAACGTCATGACAACTGATGTTATTGTTGCAGATGAGCATACAGACTGTCCTGACCACAATATTATATTCGCAGAATTTATTTTAGCTGCAACACGGCTAGAAATCTGCCCTAAAAGTGCAATCATAATTATAAAAATGACAAATCTCAGTTTGAGTTATTAAATGTATGCTGGATCATTAGGTTTTTGGAAGAACATGGATCTACATAAACAAATGGAATTTTGTGATGTTTGACGCTCTGTAACTTGCAGGACGACTGAAGTCACAACTTAAGAATTGTCTTTTTACTGATGTTCGGTGACAATCTACATATTAAAATTAATAAGAAGCTCGTGCGCGATTTTAAGAAGAATATGTCAGTAGCTCTCACACTAGGATGCACATAGAAATCAATGCTATGTCTTGGTCACACGATGTCACGACAACGACACCTAAGTGATGGCGACTTCCAATGTTTGACAATAGCTAGGTATAAGCAACTTGTCTCACTTTGATGAAATAGCATTCAGCATCTTGACTTACAGCTACAATTTTCACTCAATGGATGCTTCTTGAAGTCTAGCGACATTGACATGCTCGCAGATTGATGCCCGACCGAGCAGCTGAAATAACCATCAACAAACAAATGTTGTCCATTCTAGTTTCACTCACTTCAGGCGAAAAGTTGGATTTCTATGGTTTTTAAATGACCTTTTTCTGTGACAAATCGTGCGATTTTACGCAGAATCTTTTATAAAAATATTGGAATTATGTTTATTGTTATTCTGTAATGAATTCTTCATAAAAGTGATTAAGAAAATGTTAAATCGAAAAGATCGAATACCGTTTAGCATTTAATGACTGACCAGATAGCTACTTAACCTTTCCACTACGGTAGGAAAATTGAGTCTATAACTGGTATGCCATTTTGATATGGCAAGAAATCTTATCATCTATCATGATTCCAAGGGCATGCCTGGTGTACCTTCAGTGTTGAAACGGTTATAGACAATTAGACATGAAAAAAATGGTATAGAATTCAAAAGATAAAAGTGTCGTAATAAGATCTGCATCACGAAAGACATCGATCATGATGAACTATTATGATTGAGTTGTTTTTCTTTGAAAATATTTTGCACACCTTCGTCTTGTACAGCACCTAAACTTTGCACAATTTTTTGAGCATGTTTCAATCATTTTTGGGATATGAATGAAAATGTGTGTGTATACACTTAATCTATTTCCGAAACTTTTGTTATATAGCTCATTAACTTGATGTATTGTTTACTCTGGATTACATGAATGTTATGATATTCTCGATGAGCTGTAGCAGCAGCCATGCCTTTCTAATTGCTTTGTCCGCTTTTATCGTGAGAGCGACGGTTGCATTTCATGATCTAGCATTTTTTATGCTATTATTATTTTTATTGCTTGTCACTCAGTCATTTGTTGCTTCAATAAAGACAGCTTAGTTGTTTTGTTTTGTTCTAAACTTTAGCCTATCATTGTTTTTAACTTGCATTTTCAAAACAACAACGTATCTTATATCTTTTTTCAACCAACACGCATGAAGCACAAGAAGGATTTTGATGATCTTTTACGTACAAATGGATGTGGCGAACAAATTATAAAATCTTCGGTTACAAAAATGCAACAGCACAAAAAATCAACAAAACTAAAGCGAAACAGCAATCAATGGACGAATAAAAATCTTTTATATTTCCCGTTCCCATACATCTCAGCTAATACTGACTCACGGATAAAGCTCGTTTTTCAAAAACACAAACTTTATTTTCGACTTACAAGACGTAATAAAACACTTCGTCAACAACTGAAACGAAATGAAGCAAGTGCAACACAACTATGCTCTTTTGCTAACTGCAAAATGAAAAACAAAGAATTATGCAACCAAAAAAGCATTATCTACAAGATCCGCTATAACAAATGTGATAAATTTTATATTGGCAGTACCGTACTACCTCTCTACGCCCTCTTCAAGGAACATGCCACAAGCCCTTCATCTTCCGTGCTTAAACATATTCAAACGTGCAAAGTACAACATTCGGACATCAATCATGACCCACGATCATGACTATACAAATTTGAGATTGCGTGAAGCATTCATCATTAACCAACGTAAACCAACAATAAATAGTAGAACAGAACTTGACAGCTACCGTGATTTCCTTTTTTACTAATAACTTCATCATTTCTTCACTACATCAGCTAACATAGAATTCATCGATCATGTCAGGTCAATTTTTTTATCTGTGGACCTCTGTTATCAATGTTTTTAAGAATGCGCTTGCAATCATCTGTTATGATAAATATAACATTACTGGATGAACAGATGGTGACTTAAAGCGGTGGTTAAAGTTTTATCTATTGATTTTGCTGATAGTGTGCAAGCTCATTCCTACTGAAGGATTTTGGTAAAATGAATGAAAATAATCAGTGACCAATTGAACCATCCTCTAGAGTGTGATAGTTTTGAAATAAAACAAATTGAGAAATTATATTCGAATGTGTGTCGCCTCCACGGCCCTCTCAACCATCGTGATTGTAGACACCAGTGTTGCCAGACTTGCACACTTCTTTTCCGGCACCGTCCCAATTGCGCAATAAAAATGATTTCACGCCCCTTCCTGCGCAATTAAATTTTTTGAACTAATTGTCTATTCAATCACTTTTTCCTGTGAAAAACCGGAACAGAACATCCAGCTCATCTATGAAAAAAGTACTTTTCGTGAAAGACCATCTATTAAAGGATAGAAAGTCGCATCAAATTTCCTTCTCCCCATAATTGATTTCCTTGTTAAAAGTCGTGAGTGAAGCAATATGTGAGGAGAGCTTCTTAGACCTTGCAAAAAATCGGTCATTCACGATTGATTCCGTCTCACGATTAATCAAGTGGAATCGATTAGCAGCGTCCGCCACTGCCTGTCATAAATTGAACTGCCAATGCAGTTGCACGTTGGATGGTTTTATAAGCCATACTTAATCTTCTACAACGATTTTGATCATATCATGAAGCAATCGATATTTATAAAAAATTCAGCCACTGATTTAACAAGTAAATCTATCATGATGGTGCTTTTGTGCTCGTGAATTTAATAGTAGGACTAAGAAGAGAATAACTAGTCTTAGTTAATTCGTCCATTTTAGGCCAGGGAATCATATACATAGATTTGTAACTTGATACATGTCCTATGATTCTTGCATGTTTTTGTACTTCACTCTTTTATAAAAACTGATTTAAATCACCTTCACTATTTATAAAATGACAGAATACTTATTCTCATAATGATCGTATGCAAGATTTTAAGAAACGACATTCGAGATTTCAGTAACGCAACGATTGCCATTTTCATACTTGCGATATTTCGTTTAGTTATTCGCATTTCTTCTTTTTCTGTCACATAGTCTCTTTTTTGTAAATATTGTGGTTTAAACAGCAGGGAAATGTTTAATATGTAACTTGAAAACTTTTAAATGCCCAGCTCTTTGTAGAGGTTGGCTATGGTGGAGGAGAGACACATCTGTCAAATACAATCACCATGACAACTCCCACAAAATTTGCCGTTTACTTGACAACAACGCGTGTGCGTGTCAAATCATCTCTTTCTTATAATCCAATATCTTAGTTTATTCTTCTTCCAGAAAGTTGATTTTATATTGGCACGCTAGTACATCACATTGTCAAAATTGATAACTTGAAATTCATCATCTTGTTAAAATACTTCATCCTACCGATCAATAATGTTTCCATTCTTCAAGTCACCGGATGTTGACGATTGTTTAAGATGATGAGGTAGCCTTCAGAGCAGTACACAATTTATAGTAAATTACTTGTTGCAAATCATGGTAAGCAATGGCTGTTTTGTAAAGCTTCAATGCTATTTACTTCGATTTTCAAATAATGACTGGAGTGCATCATCAATTAATGTCAGTGACGACTCAATGGTGTTAAGTAAACCAGTAATTTGAATCTATTATTATATAACGGTATATTGTATTCTTGATGGAGATATACTTTTGTGTATCTCGTTTGAGAGCTTCCCAAACCGTTTCATTCCCAAATTTTCTGATCTCTTGTGCTCATCACAATCGATGGACAATTAGGAAGTTTTGAAATTGTTGCAGTATTGTAATTGACAAGCATTTTTCGACTTTGCTAGTGCTATCATCTGGCTATCTAACACAGATTGCATTTTTAGATTTAAAATACAGATAGCACTGAATTCAATCATGGTAACTGGATGCCTTGGTTCCGGCGAGAGCGTGTCACAAAGAACATATTAGAGTAGCATGACAAGAAAGTGAATTCAAAATGAGGAATCTTCTAGGCGCGTTTTCATGGTTTTACCAATAGTCATAGGTAACTATCCATGCTTTTACAATCATCTTAATAATGCGCTTGTTAGAGGTACGGAATTTTTCGATACATTCCCACTGAATAAAAAATAGAACGGGACTCCCATTCCATCCTATAATACGGATCCCAGCCCTGTTGATTTTGACAAATTGAGAGCAGCAAAGTTCTGGCATCAGCTTCAAATATTGAATAGCGGCAGAAGTGGCATTTTAATCTACATGTATAGTTTAGCAAACGCACTTCGTCTTGTCAGACTGTGTGACTTGAAGAATTGATAGTCACATGGAATTAACATCGTAAATACAAACCATTGCAGGTTAAATACTAGAAGGTGGCTGGACATACAGGCACGATGGAAATAAGGAATAGCCAAAGCAATTCTAAAGAAAAATAAAAAAGTTACTGAAAGTAAAATAAATCAGAGTGAAATCGCCATGGTTGAAGTAACGTTAACAAATGGTCCTTCTGAGCACACAATTCATTCGCTCGCCGGGGAACTAGTTCGAATCAGCTCGATCCATCGTTTGGTATTCGTCACTTGAGACATCTCATAAATCTTCGTGATAGGACTTATCGGGAGAGAAAATGCCCGTTTCACAAACCCGTTTCCTGAAATCTCGATATCTCAATCGCTGTCCCATAGGGAAATGTGAAGAATGTCTGGAAGGCTATCAAGAGCGTTGGCCGCTGTTCTTAATCGACATCTTCCTCTACTCACATCCGTGCTGAAGAAAAAAAATCGATTTTCAGATGGAGAGCTTTCTTGATCCTGTTCACCATTGACTGTAATACAGGAGCGCAGATGCAAGTGTATCATTGATTCATTGAAGCTGAGAGGAAGCTGTCGGTTGTAGCTCACTAAGAATGTACGATATGGTGGATGGTAAGATTATCGATTTTTGACAAGATTAAAAATGCTCCGGGATTTCACTGTACTCACTTGCGTTGTGACAATGGGGGATATATAATATGAGAAGTCCCAAGATGAGTACAAAAGTCAAGGCAGGAACAGCTGAAGAAGCTCCGGTTGCTCGTTGTTTGCTTACCTACATTGGACAAAACACCAATTGTTTCGATTTCAATGAAGTCAAAGATGATTTTATCTAATATTTTTCGTCATTTATCATGCGATTACTTTTTCTGGTGTAGGTTGACTTCCGTATTATCGCGCACTGACAGTCCGTTTGCATGCCAACTATTCGCATTTCTGAATATTGAGAATTTATGCAAATTTCATGACAGCATGCAGTCTAGTTTGAGAGGAAATTCATCCCAGCAGCTGACATTCGCAATTTAACGGCAGAGTCATATTTGATATTCAAACACCTGTTTCAGCTTGAGTTATGAATTGTTTACTTTTTCGTATTCATCTCACTTAAAAATTACATTATCTCTGACAGTGCTAATAAAGGCATAAACTTCGTCTATCTTACTCACGTTCTGGAATGCACTCTTAATGAATTTGATATTTCGATGTGAGAAAGAAAATGATTTTGAATTGATTAAAAAATTGAATCTCAAAAGATAAGCTTATCAAGGGATTTTAGTATGGATTAAGCGCGTCTAGTCAGTAGTGTGATGTAGTGTTTCATTTTCATCACAAAGTCAACCTCGCCCAACTTAGTCAAGAAGATATAATGCTTTCTCTCGTGTGATTGTTTTCATCAACTTGTACAAAATCGAACCTTTTGAAGCTTGTTTTACAAATAGTTACACAAAGGAGGTGGTTCAAATAGAAATTTCAGGGATCAGCAGCCATGATGGAAGTTGCGTTCCCACGTACCACTTCCATCGAAGGAAGTTCCCACAGTCACCGAGGCTCACGCGTGTTTCAAGAAGCAGCCGCATGACCCAGCTCTCGGATGATCAATTCAGTCGACTGTCTTGGAACACCGGTAGTTTTGGAAATAACCGGCTCAAACCGGTGTAGCTCATAGAGATTCGAGTATTTCTTGCGTCAATAATCAAGATGTTTCGAAGTGACTGTCTGTGTTGTTTCTTTATTCAATAAAAATGCACATACAGTTGTGGTCTCCGTGGCACAGTGGTTAACTGCTTGGCCTTTCGATTCAGTGGTCGAGTTGTGTCCCGGACGTGTCATTGGAAGTCGGCAGGAAGGGCATCCGGGCTGATAGATCACAACGCTCTTGGTAAAAGTCTGACACTGTCAGCACCGTCCAAACCCCAGTATGTTGGAGCAGTGCCACTAAGCCCTTTTTTTCGCATGCAGTAATTCGGTATCCTACAAAATCTTTTCTTTAAATCTTATAATTTATTGTATGTTTACGCCTATTGGGATAAAATATTCAGGTTGCATAAGACAGTTCAGGTTGCGTGAACTTGTTGGATGATGTGGAATGAAATTTAAGCCGCAGAAGAGTAGGGCACTATCATTGTTGAAAGGCAAGATGACATGCGTGCCTTTTGATCTGGGAGGCGAACGCATTCCGACTGTTCGAGATTCAGGAGTGGAAAGCTTGGGCAGATGGTATACGTTTCCATTATCTGACCGTCACCAGGGTGTACAACTGCAAGCGTCAGCATTGAAGTATTTGGACAAGGTCAGCCGAACATCTCTACTAGGTCGGTTCAAGGTGTGGATAATACATTTTGACTTGTTCCCAAGGATTATGTAGCCTATAACGATTTATGAGATCTCCCTATCCAGGATGTAGATAATCGAAGCCAAGGTGAGCAAAATGATACGGAAGTGGCTTGGTGTTCCTAGAGTGCTTACCAGTTCTGCTTTGTATGGCAAGAGGAACAGATTGCGATTGCCACTAACATCTATTGTGGAGCAATATAAGGTCAGCAAGATTCGGCTGCAGTCTACGTTGACTTTTTCTCGTGATGAGGCTATCTGCTCAGATCCACCTCAGTTGAAAGTGGGCCGAAAGTGGGATGTGGCGGAAGTTATGTCATCCATCAGCTCTATGGCAAAGCACAGACAGGTTATGGGAGTTGTCCAAAATGGCAGGAGAGGTTTTGATATGGAAAAGAGAGAGAAATTCTAGTCAGGAATGAGCGAAGGTAGCCAAAGAATGAAGTTACGAGAGGATGAGGTGCGAACCTTGGAAGATAAGAAGAGACTTGCCCTGGCAGTGCAACAAGGGCAGCAATGAAGATGGCTTACCTGGGAAGTTGAAGATCGCAAGATCTCATGCAACGATTGGCGGAACATGGGCTATTGGCAGTTGAATCGGAAGCTTCAATGGACCTGATGTGTTTCCAACTCCCGCTAATTCAGCACGTTGGGGAATTCGCACGTACCCTCACTGTCACTTGTGTGGCAGGTATGCTAATCTTCGCCATATCCTTTCTGGTTGTCATTTGACACTTCAGAGAGGATGGCACACGCACCGGCACGGTTAGGTCCTGCAAGACAAGATGGAAGCAGTCTCGGATGCAGTGATACCTTCTGGGTATGTAACAGGAATTGACTTTGTGCCTAGGGGTCAAACAAAGAGACGAAAGTCTCCTCGTGTGTCTCAATCTGTTCCGCGGAAGTGGGAAGTTCGAGTAGATAGACAGCTGCCAGATGAATTGTCCCTATCTGACCAACGGCCTGACCTAGTGTTGATCGATGCGGTAGGGAAGAGAGTGATTATGGGCGAACTAACCGTTCCTTGGGAAGAGAATGTTGAGGATACCCATAAGAGGAAAGCTGCCAAATATGAAGAGCTTGCCGAAGGGATTCGGAACCAAGGGTGGAAATGTGAGATCATGCATTTGGAGATAAAACAAATCTACATTGCATCATGTGAATCTGCTTTTTCCTAGATACTCGTAGTACAATGCAAAATTTACGTGCTGGTGTCTATCTCATTCCGCATTATTTTCTTGTCTTCCAATTAAACTAAGCAGTATACTAATAGTCAGTTATGAGAATGATCGTGAAATTGAGAGGTCTTGAAATAGACTAGAATAGGTCTTTCAATTCCTTGACACTAAATGTATACCTAGTTGTTCGAATAGGGGTCATCTGATCAATCCAATCAGCAGTAATGTTATCTACACAAAGTAATTTTAAACTGCGATTGTTAATTTGAGGGTCTTTTGTTCAAAAGAAATATTTTCTAAGTGAAAGTTGCACCGTTTGCGTGATCATGAGCTAACTCCATGGTTTGACTAACCAACCTCGCAAGTTATACTTGCTTCTAGAGAACAAATGTGCATGCCAATTGTGACCTCCAATTTTGGAAATTGTCAAACTAGTTGCATAGTAGTCTCTCTACCAGACAGATTCTCGACAGTTCAGCTGAGTTGCATGTGCATTCGGGAACATGCTAACTCCAAAGATTGTAAAATCCATCGCAAACTTTCCACCTAACGACTGATTACTCAAGAAAGTCCTGATCGATGAATACTTGAAACCCAACGATCTGAGTCTAATCCTTTCCGAAATGTTTTCGCAGAGACCGACAGCTGTTTTCTGAGTATTTTGAATTGTGTCTCAAAATACTTTTGTGTACGTATATCACGTGTCTATTGTTACTGAACAAGGAATTTTTTTTCTGATATGAGATGTTTTTGAAAAATTGTTGACTTCATTTTGTAGTGGCGATTTGTCGAATCAGTATGTCACAAGCGTGCTACTGATAACAACAAATGAGTAGGAACTAAAGAAAGTAAGTGGTTGGATAGCTCATTTGAAGGTTAAGGCTTCGGTATAATTATAAAGTTTGGTTAATTGACACAGCTGATTTGTTTATCTCAACAGATGCGGGCCATTGTGCGAATTGTAGAAACATATTTTGAGTTTTCGTCATTCACTGGTGAAATTCGATTTTCTCCGCAGCTCATGTATACAGATCAAATTACTACATAGCAACACTTGGTACAAAATGTCCAATGTCCATGATTCGTGTATTTCCAAGCTCTACTCAGGGGGTCTGGTTGATTTTTCATAATATGATAGATTAAGCTTGTGTAGCGTTATTAGTGCGATGGCACTATATATACTGGAAATAAACAAGAATCAGAAATCAGAAAATAAAGAATGTATAACAGAGCTTCTTAGAACGATAATTAACGGAGCGGATAAAATACCAGCATTTCAGAAGATGAAAATCCGCTAAGAAGGAAGTTGGTATCCCAGCTATGTCACATGTGGGGCCTAGGACGAAGAGGAAAGAAGACAGAAGAACAAAAAATTAGCATTCAGAGAATCCATTCTGGTACTGGTGGACCAATCGCCTGTCTGCCCTTCAACCTGCTGCGTCCTACATTTACAATGCTTCGTCTGTAGATCATTTTTTTAAAATAAATAACAGCCCAAGAGACGGATCGTTCGATGATACTTTAATATGCGTTCTAATAACAATAAAGAACGTCTTTTCAAATCAGATAAGTATTTTAATAACTTCAACCGATTTCGATTGAAGGACAAAAGACGGGTCTTTTATTTAAACTGATTTGTATATCAAGCCAACCGATGCCCGATAGTTTTACATAATTCATCATGTAATCCCCCAAAGCATAAAATTCCAATAGCGTGTTCCCAAGGTTTGTGAATAAGATGCATTTGCTCTGATTCTTTACGAGCAAGAATTCATCTTCAGTATCTATATCAAGCCCTAATCGAGAGAGGGCATCTTCACAGCCGTGTTGAACACCAAATCAACAAAACTTTATGTGTAGATGAGAATAAACTATTTATCAAGAAGAAAAAAAACCTCAAATGTTCAAATGATTCCAATGATTGAACCGTGTCATCCTTCGACATGCGATCAGATAAAAGTAATCCCATCCAAACATGAACATTTTCTATATGAAATTCAGATATAAGTTGAACTATGGTGGAAACCTACAACAAGAATTAAGCAGCTTTTAGTTTCTTCTAAATTACACGGTGCTCCACCTCAAAGATCAACAGAATACGGAATTGTTTTTAACTGTTGTTCCACAAGTTGAAAAACATTTAATATTCTTTCGTCGGATGAATCATCGTCAGTTTACAAATTTATCATGCAAAAGTACTACAAGTACGTGTAACACAACATGCATAACAAAAGACATTGTATATTCTATTCGTTTTAATGAACGTAACTTCATTTATATCGGTGAATCTGCTGGGAGTTTGAGAGAGCGCAATAATGAACATCATTATGATCATAGAGCATTAGGTAGAGTGGTAACTCCGCATTTATTAAATCCCCAATGTGTATACACTTTCGATTTTATTAAATGAACTCGAGGGGGATACAGGCAGGCTTGCCGGTGGGACGGAATTCTTTGTCCCATTCCCACAGAAAAAATGTTTTGATTCCCATCCCATTCCATCCCACCCTACGAGTCCAATTTCTACAGAAAAAAGTACTTCGATTCTCATTCCATCCACAAGAAAGCTATCGATCGTCATTGATAGGTCCTATAATAAGATGGACATGCATACAGAGGCTTGAATATTATAATAAGATGCAACACCATACGCCTTTATAGGCCTTCTATGGAGATGCTATTATAGCCATAGGCTCCTACGCACTATCCTTGGACCCTACTATACACATACGAAGTTTTTCTTGAAGTTTGTTCATTGGGTTTGAAAGAGGAAATGTCCGCGAGATTTCCTTTCCAATCGATGCGTGAGGTAGGCCCTAGTTCGACTTTCAAGCATGCCGGTAATAAAGTTTACTGCTTGAAGTTGTTAGGTTACATGTAGGGCGTAGATAAATGACATATAGGTCCTATTATTACGTGTTATGTCTTCGGACCTTTTCGGTGATGTCAAAAACGGTTCAAAACCCCAATGTCCTAATCATATGTAGACTGGTGGTCAAGCCTACCCTGAATACACTCGAGTCGAGCAGACGAGGTCTTCTCACATCCCTTAATTTCTACATGTTGCTATTGCTAGCACTTCAGAAAAACGCATTAACGCTTTAACAGTGAATGAATGCTTCATCACAATGAATGAGACTAACTTCCCCCTCGGGAGTGAGACTAACTCCCTTAATCGGTAGCTGAAGTAGTGGTCGATGTATTGTAATTCAAATGAAGCAGGTTAGGGGTCGAAACACAACTAGACGAGTACCTGCTGATGACTGACGGACTGCAGTATTATGTTTTATATCCCTTAATCGGTAGCTGAAGTAGTGGTCGATGTATTGTAATTCAAATGAAGAAATGTGGAATTACATGAAGTACTATAGACGGATGAAGAAAGTGGCGATAACAAATTCAAGTGAAGAAATAGTACTCGTATTTTCTATGTGTAGTCTTAGGTATAGTGTGTATAGTTTCATTGCTTTCGGTGTAGTAGAATGTCATTGTAGTTCTATTGTTTACCTCCATTATCCACTTTCCACTTATCCACTCTTACCATTATCCACTTTGTGTAGTGTCAGATATAGTTCACTTGTAATCGGTGTAGTAGCATCGTTGTATTTCCATATTTTATCTTCACTTTTCCAATTTCTATTCATCGGTTTCCTGTTGTTTTATAATATCCATTTTTAATTTCCTTAACCTATTGTGACCATTGTCTTATTCTATTTCCACTATCAGCATCTGTAGTCGGTACAGTATATTAGACGTCTGTTTTGAACGTGTATACGGCAGTGTTTGGAATCTATGGTATTAGTACAAGTCTTAAGATTTCCATTTTTACCAGATATTGGGCCAAAGCTGATCAATTTTAATTCGTTGCCACGAGAAAGCTACATTGAGTTCTTTTAAGAACTGATTAATCCAATGGTTACAGTAGCATTGCCTTTGTACACTTGCGGATTGGAGAACGCCATCAGTCCTCATTAGGACTACTTTAACTAATAATTTAAATTAGTAAGCATTATATTCTATTATAAATGGCTACTGGGATGACTTTCATCATCGTATGAGAATTCTGCTTAAAATAAACATCAAAATTTTTCAATCAGCGATACAAAATTTTGCGACGGTTTTCCCATGGGACAGTGGGTTTCAGTACATCGTCCCACTCCCATCACATCCCTGCGGAAAAAAATCCCATGGGAATCCCATGGGTTTCCCATTCCCACCGGCAACCCTGGATACAGCTGGTATTGTCCCCAGATGTCAGATATGCAAATTTTTGCAGTTTCGCAGAAATTTCAACGGAATTGACTAATCATAATGGTGATGCAGAAGAAAATTATATTATTTTACAGATCGTCCGTGTCATGACA
Source organism: Prostheceraeus crozeri (assembly GCA_907163375.1). Lineage (NCBI taxonomy): Eukaryota > Metazoa > Platyhelminthes > Polycladida > Euryleptidae > Prostheceraeus > Prostheceraeus crozeri. Next base: position 226,597 of record CAJQUW010003708.1, on the reverse strand, counting down.
GCTTTAGATAGGTAATGTTTGTTAAATTAACAACTCGATGACCTGCTATTGCTTTCATGCTGAAACTCAAGAGAATCTTGTTAAGAAGGATCATATCACAGTCAACCTGCTACTGGCACAGCAAAATCATGTAATCAAAGACAATGATTTCAATTAACTTAGAAAGATGTAAATGGTTCCACATCAATATTCAGATTCAAGAAATGAAACATGAATTTAGTGAATCATGGAATCATACCGGTGAAAATTGAATTAAAGACTTGAAATTTCAGCCAAGAAAGCACGAATAATATCACGACTTTTTCATGAAGACTTCCATTATAATACAATTCATGAAATTCCTTTGATAATCAGCTTAACTTCCGCTTGGTTAGGATGCTTATTAGCAAATATTCATTCCTTTTGATATCCAACTTTTTTCATACTACTTATATAGAGACGTCATCTTAGTAGCATACAAATTGGCAGAAATTTGACTTCTTTAAAGCTGCTCAAATAATTTTTTGGACCACGTGAACGTAATCTCCGCAAAAAAACTGAATCTTCTCATATAAAAATCTTCACTGTATAGAGATACTTTTTTGAGTCGACACTCTACCTATATATCCCTACTCTATGGTTATGATATTGCCCATAAGAATAAAGACAAAGTTGTTTCATTTCACTGCACAGATAACAAGCATGATGAATCTGAAATGAAAGCATCTATAATAAAAGAACTAAACTGAAACGAGAACCGAAGGAAAACAGACGAACTCAGGTTCATGAGCCAACTGATGACAGATCGGCCTCATGGGATGATGCACCACGTTTTTGCGATCTTCCATTGTTGAGCCCAAATCTCCTATCACTATGTCCTAATTCTATGAGTGATTTTGTGTCTGACTTTTCTTTTACTTATGTAAGCCTACCATGGCTTAATCCTCAATGATGCATGATAGCCCAAATTTCAAATATACTAAATAATTTTGGTGTGTACATAATTTCAACCGTTTCAGCTTCTTGGCGATTGTGGCCAGTAGCCCATCTCACTGTCCTTCAATCGAAACCGGTTGAAGTTATTAAAATACTTATCTGATTTGAAAAGAAGTTTTTTATTTTCATTAAAATCAATTCATCTGTGGACAGTCATAGATCCGGAAAATGTCCAATGTTCTTCCGTTTTCAAGGTGCTCCAGCAATTTTCAACAAGATTTCTGGACTTGACACTTCTCCATTGACGTAATCAGTTGTATCTGTCTGGAAGATATGGTGTTTCACCCCTGGATTGTGCTTGATATTTTAAAATGACCATACATTACTTTTCCATATGCATTACTTCCATAAGTTCTATTGTTTTGTAACCAGGAATGCGGAATCATATCATTTTTATAGGACTCCGACTCTGAGGTATAATAGAGGTCGTGACCGAGTAAGAAGCAGCAAAATGCGAAAATTATGCAATAGGTCTACTCTATGCGCTAATCACCAGTATCAATTTATCTTATGTTATAACGTATTCTCCCGAATTGTACAATTAACAACAATGAACTATGTATGTGACGTGCGGTAGTGGTCTCTAACATGTTCCAGCATTTATAGTGGCAGCACTATCCTTCCCTTATGTATCAGAATAAAAAAACATATTACGTGAAAAGATTCAAGCACATGCAAGCACTCAACATTCCCATCATAGCCTCTTATGTCAATAACATCAATCTACGACTGCGTGAATCAATTTGTACTAAGAACTGACATCTAACAATCAACAGCATGGACGAATATGCAGAGTATCAAGGTATAATCCTTTGAGTGTGCCATGTTTTAAATTTTGACTCATTAGTTTTTATGACATCAATCTTCCTTTCCACTTTGATAAGGTAGTCATATCGCTGAAAATTTGTGAATATAAAGTAAAGTAGCAGCTTGGATAAATTTCAATTTTTCTTTACAGTCAAGCATACTGCTTAAAGAAAATAATGAATAACAAAATAAAATATCCTAATTTAGCGAGATTTATTCAATATTCTACTATTTAAATGCACGATTTGGCTTGTCTTAAAATGACAAAGCATGTAGTCATAATTTTCATTTTATGTCATGTTGATGTTATTATTCTAGAATTTTCAAATTATGGAGTTCATGCAATTAAGTCAAATTTAACAATATCATTGTTGATTTTCCCTAATTACTGGAGAACCGTCATCAAACACTTACCCCATCTTTATGTGAGAAAGCCACTAATAATACAATAATTAATACATTAAATGTGTTCATTCCTCCATGAGATAGGCTTTATTTTTTCATTTCCTTTATTAAACTCATCCTGTGGTTGCTGTCATGGGATTTGTGTTGACTTTAGGGAAAGGATTTCATGTCTTGTGCTGGATGGAATGAGAGATTCAGCTTTTTGGATGATGTGCTGACATTGTTTATCAGTAATTGCTTTCAAGACACGCTCATTACAGTGTACTGTGAATTTATTTAAAGACGAAATTATAATTCTAATTCATATATTGAAGAAGGAAAAGTTATCAATCTTTGTGAATGACTCAAAGGTTTAGGGAAGAAGGAAAAATCCTAAAATACAAATACGATAAAATTATGTATCGAATTTCTGCAACACGTGCTATATATTGTACATGTGCATGATGTGTTCCAATACTATGGTCAAAATAACTGTACTTCTATGTTAATTTGCTGCGTAATCATTCTTTAAAAATGAATCCTTTTTGATATTTTGGAGCTGAAGCGGTACACAATATTCTTTCAAGACTATCGTATAGCCTTATTCTTCTAGTATTTGTTGAATTTACTGAATCCAAAATTAGCGCCGTTAAGAGCAGACGAAACCCTTCATGCTATTTGATTGTAATTATTGAATTTTCTGGCTCGTTTAATTTGTTAAGTATAATTTCTTGATATTATCAGGGTGTGCAACGCGAATTACGTATGTACGCGAATTTTGAAAAATCATCAAAATGCACGTGATTCTAACGTGATTTTGAAAATCCTGAAATGTGCGTGAATTGTACATGGATTTTCGAAAATTGTGAAAATGTGCGTTATTCGAACGTGGAAATCACGTTCGAATCACGTACATTTCCATCATTCGAAGTGTCACATGGCAAATAAAAATTTCACCTTTGACTTGCCTCGCTGAACGAGCTTGTCGGACGTGCGGCATATGTGAACATTAAGTCTATTATAAAAAATCTCACCACTGTATATCTTCGAACAGTTTGAAAGTAGTGCTTAGGTATCCGACTTCTATTGAAGGTGTCTGCTATTAGATGAAGCATAGTATACTCAACTCGCCGAAGTCAATTTCATGTATTTTACCATCAGTTAACCAGGCAAATGCCTCGATCCCAAAACGTTTTGCACCTTTTTGATATCTAGGAACTTGTTGTGGTGAAATCGATGAATCTGCGAAGCTACTTGCTTAATAGCATAAATGCAAATTTTTGTCATTTTTGATATAAATAGCGGCAAATAAGCCAAATTACCTATTCATCATGAATTAGTCACTGCAAGAGATGAGAAAGGCATACCAAAATAATTAAATTGCACTATAGTTAGTACACCAACATTGTATACTTCAAGATTACATCGTTGTGATAGTCTTTTCAGCTGTTATCTATTTGCATTTCAAGAAGCAATTAGTGATTAGTGAATAGGCCTCCAGTACCATCACACGTGTAATCATACAGTGTAATCCTGGATTCATAGTCTATACCCTAAAATCTAAACATCTTTGTGATTAAGTTGCGTAAATATAGGCTGTGTAATGAATGTTTGGAAAATGTGTAATAATGTTTGAAGTTATTGTACAGTACACTGTACAGCTGCACAAGAAGTTGATGATATATCCACGACTCATGCAAAAACAGCACACGAAATATGCATGCAGGCTATCTTTGTTTTGGCCTATTCGGACAGGAGGCATCACCTGAAACTCTTTCTCATGCATATGATAGTATATTAATACCGATAAATCTTCTGAAGCCGTATACCCGTGAAAATAGAAGATTGAAATTCAAAGATTACATAAGTATAGCATTACTAGCATTAGTCCGGGAAATTAGCTGAAAATTGGTCGAAGGTGGAGGTAGACAGCGGAAGCGAATTAAACGAATTTCAGGAGCCCACTCTTGCCGCTCCTACCGTTAAGACGTGAAAGCCAAAATTCAGAAATGTACCTATCATATTACTCATAAAAATCCTGTGTTGAATAACTGTGTTGATGTCACTCGTGAAGCAGGATTTTCCTGACCAAAATTTTAGAGGAAAGCGAATTTGAAGTGCACAGACTCGCAACTGCTCCCGGGTAGCTGTGAGAACTTAAGTTCACCAATGTACTTGTCAGTTGTCACCCTACTCATGAAAATTTATCAATTTCTGATGTTTGCATGATGTTCACATGATCATCGACTCAAAGTATTTCTAGATCTTTAGTTCAAGGGAAAAACGAATTTTGGTGCCCTGACATATTCGCCAATCTTCCCGTTTAGCCGTAAAAGCTATGTTCAGCTATGTGCTTATGCTCATGGAAATCCTTCGAAACCAAGAACGGATGGAAATCACGTCTTTTGTCTATCTCATGACATTATTGTGAATGCTGACGTTTGAACAATTCAGCGTGGAGGTGATCGAATTCCATAGGAATTTTCTTACAAGTCCATCTACAGTGTGCAGCAACCAAGCAGTGAAGCGCGATGGAAGATCGATGACAGGATAATCCTCCAATTATTCGCGACGATTTTTGTGTAATCCGACAAAGACCAGGAAGCTGTCGTCTTGCAACACCGGTTTGCAAGAGCCATTAAAGTAGAACATCCCGATAGATTGCACCAGACATGCATCGATATGTATGAATGCATTGCAAAAAGACATATTACATACGAAATCGTGATGCGAATTTTGGAGGAATAACGGCAATGCTTTTTATCACAAATTGGTTATACGCAAATATTCTAACAATGTGATATGTTCCACACGAATAATCAAGCAATAATAGTATTTCCATTTCAGGTAATAGAAAAGATTTTCAAACTTTTCGTATATTTCATCAAGAATCTCAAAAAATTAAGTTAAAATTCAAAATGGAAATTTTTACTTTGCAATCAAAATCCACTTCTTGACGAAGCAAAGCGAAGTGCGTAATAAACAAATAAAGAAGCATATAATCCACCGGCGCGAGGCTTGAAATTGCTGAATACCAAGCTCTGTAAAAATGTTCATAAAAACATTCTTCTACACAAGGTTAAGCAGTGCACATTTATTTGATGTTGATTACGCGTGGATTTTGAAATTTGGATAAACATTTAATGACGAAATTTATGCAATAAATCTGATGTGGTATACTGCTCAATATACATGTATAGCTTATTTCAACTTACTATTGATATTTTCCAATTGCTAAATTAATCATCCATCAGAATTAAAGATGTCAATTTCATCATATCATGTCCCAATGAAAGTGCTCTCCCTGATTACATAATCATAGATGGATAAAAAAGCACATCTTAGAAAATAGAGGTGTTAATTGTAATGAATTTATTTTCAGCAGAAGTTTTTTACAAGAATGACATGCAGTTTATTACATTTTAAAATGTAAGCTAATTTGCAAGTGTCATGATGATGTTGTCGCCGGAAAGGGATTGATTTTGCGATTACCTAGCAGTCATCATATAAATTAACTATTGGTATATTAATGACACAAGCGCAAGACATAAGGTAATTTATTGAACACTCAATGCGTCTAAACTTTTCAACTTTTCAATCATCTAGCTTTCAGTATCAAAGATTCATGGGAACTAAATAGACTTCATTGTCGAGATATATAGTATCCGCTTCTATTATTCCATTCATGAGGATAAGCGGTCTCTTGATGATTATGAGTGAATGTCCAATTTGATGAAATTGATGATGTCTATGCTGTTATTTCTGCTATTTGTTGCATATTATTATTGTGATGTATGTTTCCATGATAACAAAATATGTAGGTATAATGTAAGGCATTCTAGGGAACGTGTGTCTATAATTTTCCATTGTTCAGCTTCCATTGGTAACCGGAATATCATGTTCAATTATTTGATAGTTGCATGTCTGCTTGTGAAATCTGTCTGAATGCTTCAGTGCAAACAAGAGTTACTCATCCAAATAGGTAATCAAGCAGGTAATTTAATAATTGGGAACATTTTTGATTGAAAGCATTGACTTCTTTTCAAAGACAAATACAAATAAAATTGAGAATGACTTTAACATTCAAAATGAGTTTGAGTGTCGTAAACGCAATCACTCCGCCTGAATGAATCACGGGACTCAAATAGATGGGAAGGAGCGTAATCTATGCCGATTATGAGTGCTCTTGTCATGCTTTTTAGTATAGATTAGATCTGTGAATAGATATTTTCACGATTGATCAAGCTAAATTTCTATTCAAATACTCATGATAATCATAGACATGTCAATCACAATCTGTCCTTCATCATCATAGCACGTCGTCAAATAAAATTCTCTACGCAACTCGTGCATAAGATTGCTTCATCATAGCATTCGAACTCGCTAGATTTAAATAGCCCTCACCCATAGATATCAATGCCTCACCCGGATATCGATGTGTCTCATTTCGTGGTGGTTGCGGTACTATAGCAGGCAGTCCGGCTTCGCGATCCTTGTAGTATGTATCTACGGCGGCCGCGCAATTCCACCCGTGTGCCTTGGCGAGTAGTAAAGTATGTACACGCCGGAGCACGACAAATTGAGCAACTCCGAGATCCGGTGCCTCAAGCACTTCCAGGAGTATCTTGGCTTCAAATGCGTCTCTTTGATTGAACCTTTTAGACGACGAATCGTCCAAGGCCGCTTTGAGCGATTGCGTAACGAGTAGCTTGTCGGTTGAAGGAGGCTCTAAGGATCCCGGTGGAGTATAAGGAGTTTGCACCGACACGAGTTTAGCTACTGCGTCAGTGAGGGTAACCAGACTGGTTTCTAAATCCTCCAACTTGACTCTCGACATCGGCCGTCAGTGCAGACTTTGTGTGTGAAGGAACCCGATGACGATACACGGTAGTGGATCCTTTATTTTGTCAGAAAATACAGCGAGTTATATCAGGGTGACAGGACACACATTTTACAGAGCCTCAAAGGGATCACGGGTTCGGACATTTAAGATATCTAACTCGTGGAATGTTATAAAGAAGCAGTCATGCACTAGTAGCGTAAATAACTTACAATGTGACAAATATTGGTTCCTGGTCAATGTCATCTCTGCTAAATTTTCCTAAATCTGTCAAAGAGAGCCTCATGATGCAATTTTCATGACAGGAACATGCTTAGCAGCATCTAAAGCCCATCTGTATGTCACACTTAAAAATCAATGGCCTCTGACAGTTCGTGTAGATAGGTCTGCTTTCAACCTTCCAGAAGCTATTGATTTTCTTGCTAAAATGTTAGCAGAAATGATGGATTTAAACATTGCTGTTAACGTTTCTGTTTCTTAAATTTTAGTTGCAGTTTTATCAAAACCATTTTAGTTTGACAACAAATGATTATGTCTAATTCTGTATTGCTTAACAATTTCGCAATCTCCTTATCGGAAAAGGGATTGTCGGTCTCAATTGTCCAATTGCTGTCATTATATATAGTTGATAGTTATTTAGTTCCTCATCATGTTGACCTATGTTGAGATGTATTCTAAAGCTCCATCAAATTAAGTGATGCATGCAGATATCAATGTGTGCTTTATTGTTATCACATAGTCATTGTTAATTTGTTATCACTCCTTGTGTTCGAATAGCACTGAGTTTGTCTCCAATGCTTCATTTTAGGAGTAAGTCCGACTCTCATTGTCTCTGACGCCAATTATCATGATAATCAAAGGAGAGGTGCTTATTTCTTCTGAAGCAGTGGAGCGAAGGGCAAGTCCCATTAATTATTAGGCTAAAATGCGAACTCAAAGGCTCGAATGCATATTCTGCACTGAAAATTGGAAATCAGCACATAGTGGAAATTAATAGTCAATTATAGAATTCACTGAGAAAAGCGATTAATTTAACATGTGTGGCATGTTAAAATGTCTATAGAAAACACTTCAAGTACAATAAGAATACATGATATGGTGACAACTGTAGTAAGCCTAGCTTTCTTTATTCTCGAAAGAAGATCAATATCAATTAACAGGTGAGGTATTCATAACGTAAAAACAGGCAATATGTTCATTTATTGATTCAATTATTTTTCATCTCTGTGGAATAGGAGCATCTGAAGCTGATGTATTGTAAGAAAGAATTGTAGAAGTTATTGTCTGGAATTATGTCTGGAGTTTATCATTCGAGTAAGCATTTACGGAGTGCATGGGCTTAACTGGCAACCATGCGCAACTAATTGCACATGTCATTTCTCCCACTTTCCTTTTTTATTTTCAGTTGACTGATGAAGCCTTAGACCGAACTTTGGACCACGTACGAACCGTCAGTATTCAAGACGCATCAACATTCATATACCGCTTGTGGAAATCTCTTATCTTGAGATGGATGTCGGACGTGGATACACGCATTGTGTTGGTGACGGCTCGCCTGGATTCAGCGCGAATGCGAGATCTCACCGACCTAAGCTTATTGCGAAAAGGTACAGCCGCATGGGACGCTATATATGTACCAAATACTGCAGATCCCCCGCGTCATACCAAGACTGAACTAAAGCGCGAAGCACTACTTGGCTATTCACCTGCAGAAGCCCTATGGACTGAATATCAGGTGTTTGAGCGCATCTACAGCCCTCCCACTCGTCTAAGGTGTAATTTTGTGGCTGGCCTTCGATTGGGAGAAGCTCAAGTTCTTCTCACATCATGTGATTTTCATGGCGATAGCTTCGATATGCGAGATGTCACAGCGAGCGTTCAATTCTTACAGACCTCGGAGAGTATTTTTAATCATGATTTCTTACAGCCGATTTCAGGAAAGGGTTCTGAATGATAACGCAACTTGTACAGTTGTGATAATTGTCTGTGATACTTCATCCAATCAGTTTTTCTACTCTTACGCTGAGCGTCAGGTAGTTTTGTTTATGCTTTTGTTCTTAATTATTTATTGGACATGTTCTGTCTCCTTTGTTAGGATGGATGATATGACACAGGGCCGCACGTTCGCACATGCTCCGCCTTCTATCGAACCTGTGATCTCTTATTGAGTGGTCCTGCTGCTACTTCTATTTGATGATTTGTTGTCACAATATGGAGTGATAAGCAACATGCAAATTATATTTTATTTAAAATAGCAAACAGTCACCACATATTCTTCTGTTTTTACCTACTTTTTTGAATTGTTGATATGCAAAAGATTGATTCTCTTCAGATTGTGCATGCTGATCATTTTAAAATGTGTGTCATAGACACACTGCAGAGTCTTGAAGACTGCTACTTTCTCTGGAACATTTTATAAACTAGGATGTGACTTAATCTCTCGATGCATATTCCGTCCATTCAATTTGAAGATTGTTTTTGTGTCAATTCAACAATCTGATGAATTTGACTTTTTACGTATACTGCTGAGAGGTCTTTTTACCATATTCGCATATTGTATCTTTCAGAGCCACAATATATCTTAATGAATAATTGCTGTTTTGAATTTTGTGAGTGGTAATTTAATAAGATTACACGGAAATGAGATCACAGAGTCTCAATTGATTAATGCGTTTCTCTAAAATCAATAGTCTTCAATATCACAGCATTAACTGATAAAGTACACAGAGAAGATATACTACAGGAACTCGTTTTGAAGAGTAGTGAATTTATTCTGTAGTAGTGTAGCAAAGTAAGATAGTCAGTTTAAAACAGTTACCTTCAGCAGGCTAGGAAAAAAATTCCAAAAAATGGTTTTATCACTCCTTCGCTTTATTGACCGATGTTGAAAAGAAAAATATTGAGACTAAAGCAGCCGGCGTTTCGTGCCACTGACACTTCTGTTGAGCTTTGGTAAAAATAAAAATAAAATACAGCTTCGATGCCCCATGTTGAATCTGCCGTGCAAAAAAAACAGTTATTTAAAAAGTACTCAGAAATTTGGGAGCTGGTGCTTTCGGTTGATGCTTGGGCGCAGTGACTTAATCAGGCGAGCTTCGGTCAACCTGCAATGCAGAGCCCAACAGAAGTGTCAGTGGTACGCGAAGCGGCGGCTATTTTAGTCAATATTTTATTCCTCAACATCGGTCAATATAGCGAAAGAGTGATAAAAACATTTTTTGGAATTTTCTTTTTTCCTAGCCTGCGAATGAATAACCTCACCCATCAATTGTAAGACAGTTACTTCTCAGTAAACCATGTGACCGAAATATGTGGGTCCCACATACAATTTTATAAGTGAGTCTCGGGCTTTTGCAAGTTTACTCGTCTAGTGAATGAAAAACAGTACCGGTACTTAAAAAGAACAGCAGATCTATATGGCCTGCTACTTGTATAGATATTCAGCAGTTCTTACGAGGTACAATGGATAGGCCTACGTATTTATAAAGAGCAACAGCCCTGAAAACAGATACATACAAAGCCGAGGTGCATGACCAACAGCTTGGCGAGGCAACAAGTGTAGAAAAATATCCAGGGTGGGTACCCTGTGGGAACGCATCTTGCTAATATCAACAGATTATCTGGCGAGGTAGCGATTTTGTGGATAATTTTTTTAAAGGTTCATTTTCGTGTAAAACTATCTCCGCATGTGAAAATGGTCATCATTTATCCAAAACCATGTGTAAAATAAAAAACGGCAGGTGGCGAAAAAGTTGCTATAATTAGTTGGTAGATGTTTGTTTACTAATGCGAGCTGATTTTTCGCCAACCGGCGAAATCGTGGATATTGTAGCAACTAATTAGTGGTAAGTAGTAATGTTCGTATATTACGCTGTCGACAAACTTGACAAGTCAATTCATATTTCGTATCTCGAATTCTTGGACAAGGAGCAGTTCGAGTCATGACACTGGACTATGCTAAGGCGTTCGACCGATTACCCCACCCTGTCATTCTGGAGTCAGCATCAATGGATCAGTAACTTTTTGACTGATCGCAGAGAGTGCGCATCGTGCGACTTCAGAATGGTTCAGTGTTGGAGTACCGCAGGGGAGCGTGCTTGGACCCTTGCTGTTTTGCCTGGTGATCGACAGCCTGTGCGCTGTTTGTCCAAACTCAGACATGCTGAAGTTTGCTGATGATGTCACCATCCTTCACTACGTTCGGAATACGAATGACGACCATCTAGTCGATGAATGGAGAAACATCACTTATTGGTCCACAGCGGTTGGTCAACCCCTCAACGTGGAAAAATGCTCAGTGATGGACATTAACACCAAACGAGGTTTGAGCCTTCATCCCATCGATGATATTGCAAACAAGATAACGTGAAGATCTTAGGCGTGATATTTTTCGTGGAATAAGCACATCGACAGCGTTGTCTCCAAAGCCAACAAACGGATTTATGTGCTTCGGAATCTGAAACGATCCGGCTGTCGAACCGATATCTTACTTCGAGTCTACAAGGCCTGATCCAATCTGTACTCACTTACGGGTTTCCTGTATTTTGTAATCTTCCTGATTATCTGATGGACCGTTTAGTGCGTGTTGAGAGACGCATTTCAAAGATAATCGGAAACAATGAGGATCCATCCTTCGCTTCTGCTGCTGAGAGGCAATGTACGAAGCTTTTCCTAAATGTTTTGTATGACTCAGACCATCCCCTGCGGGAACTGTTCCTGGCCCGAACACCCACACTCCGAAATCAGTGTATTTTGCGCCCTCCACGAACACGGACGAAGCGTTTGCAGAATTCATTTATAAGATTTTGCTTGAAATGATTTGTACTTTGCGACAACTTGACTTCAACTGAATTGCATGTAATGCGTGTACCGAATTTCCATTGTGCACCAATAAAGATTATTATTATTATTATTATTATTATTATTATTATTATTATTATTATTATTATTATTATTATTACCTTCACATGAAAATATATTGTATACTCAGTCTGATCTGATAAACAGGGATCTTTTTTAATTCACGAAGGCTTAAACTAAAAAAAGTATTTATCTTCCATAAATGTCGCAGTGAATACTATTATATTATTCAAATACTCGTATGTGTCATTGTTGTAAATTATCGAATGTCAAGAGATGTTATGAAAATTGATATAAGCGGATTCTTTATATTCTTATCATTAACAAAGAATGATAGTCTGCACTTATTTCTTAGATAGATTAGCCATATGTGGGTGATGGTGAGGAGGTGAGAGAGAAAATAGAGCCTCGGCTGCAGAGGCGGATTACTAAAGAAAATAAGAAAGTCAAAGGTAAAAGGTGGCATACAGAGCGCGAATTCGCGAATTGTCGCCGGCGAACTTCGCCGGCGAATCTGCCGCAAATATGACTGAACCTTAGCATGATATTCTGCAGCTGACATCCGCCAGTTTTTCGCAAGATTCGTTCCCACAGGGTAGAGTTTTAAGCAAATTGTTTAAAACACGCTGAAAAACATGTTTTTAAGAAGAGATGCCTAATGCAACTTTTTTAATGCTTTACAGTGGTTCTTATCCGTTTTGCTCAGAATTCTCCCTAAACGTTGAAAGTATGCTTGATTCTTCCCTCTAAACTAGCAAGTCCCTATTCAAGTGAAAAAAGAAATCAAGCATAGTAACAACACATTTTCAAATACAGACTTTTCAGGTAACTAATCATGGAATAGGCCTATACATGTATTTAGGAAGTGTTGTCGAGAAAATTGCAACAAAAGCTGCATGTAGTAATGATTAAAGACGATGACTGCATTGAGCCTGATGCTTACCACACCATTCCTAAATTCGAGGTGCCAAGGTGGGCTCAGTATCAAATCGACGCGCATACTGATGTTGAGTCGATTGATTCTTGATTACCGAATCTAATACCGCCGTCTGTTGTAAACCTATTTCAATGAATAGCCTATATACATGTATTATGACTGCAGTCGCGCAGTTCGCTGTACAGGAGAAAATCAAAAATTTTATTGCTTTGAACGTCATTCAACCCCTGGCATGCTGAATTAGAAGTAGAAGTAAAGTGTTTATATTTGAAATAATGAAAATCGAGAGTTACAGTCATGAGAACAATAAGACAAATAATAGTGTACAAAATAATTCATTCAAAACCATGCAAAATTACAAATTTATCAACTTTACATGTACGATTTTTGTCAACACTAAACACGAATATCATAATGATGTCGAAGAATTCATTAAAACACAGGACCAAGGGAAAAATGAGTGAAGTCTTCTTGAAGTGCTGATCGGTGGTAAACATAGCTTATTAGTTCTTGGCATACGCACAGGCATAAATTCATGTAAAGGATGGAATACATATGTCTCACAACTACTAAGGAGATTACATGCACGTTTTTCACGCAATGACAAAACAGATGGAAAGAAACAACATCTACAATACTTGCCACAAATTATTCTATGTGCTCTATTGTGAAATAATTCAAGCTTCTGCTCTAAAGTCTTGGGAAGCCATATAAAAACAGGAGCAGCATACAACAAAATTGATAAAATGATGGAATTATAAACCATACGTAAATTTTCACAAGAGAGGTATGGTTTCAAGACACGAATAACATAGAGCCTTTGTGACGTAAGCTTCAGAATTCTCTCTATATGCGAAGACCAATCCAAGCCGTCGTTCCACGTAACACCAAGGATCTTTATTGCTTTGGTTAGACTAATATTGTCGTAGGCAAGCTCAGCCGAAGTAAAGTTACCTTTTTTGAAAATCAGCTGCTGAGACTTCCTCAGATTCAAAGACATCTTGTTCATATCCATCCAACTTTCAATGTAGTGCAGATTATTAGGCAAATCACTATCCTTGAATATCGGCTCTATTAAAGTCATATCATCAGCATATATCACTACAACTGCATCTGAGTTAACATTCAAGGAGCCCATGAACGAAGCAAATAATACTGGTCCAAGCACCGAACCCTGGGGCAGACCAGATGGCACAATAACAGGAGAAGTGTAAACGCCATTCAACTTTATTCTTTGAGAACGAGAAGTTAAGTAACTCTTTATCCAAAGGATAAAACCACCATTCAATCCAGCACTTTTAAGGCGATGGATCATCAGACTTGGCAAAACTCTGTCAAAAGCTTTCAATAGATCTAAGCATGTCATTCGAACAGCTTTGACATTAGATTTATCCAGGCACTCTGTTATATAGTCATGCATAAGAACAAGTGCAGCATCAGTGGATCCATACTTCCTGAAGGCAAATTGATGAGAACCGTACAATTCATTAATGCTTGACATCATATGGTTGAGCACAAGTCTTTCAAAAATTTTACTGAGCACGGGGGTGAGCGAAATTGGGCGAAAGTCTGTAATTTTCGGGTTTCTACATTTCGGAGCCAAAATAACATCTGCTGATTTCCAACATGCAGGAAAAATTCTGTCTGCTAAAGACCTTTTGAAAATATGATAGATTGGATCTGACAACAGCACTGCAGCATCACGTATGAGCCGATTTGGTATACTATCACTACCAACAGCAGTTGATAACTTGATGGATTTCAATGCATTGGCAATAACAAAAGGACAAAATTCAATATCCCAAGTCACATCCTGAACATCAATTAAGCGAAAAACAAATTTCTCTACACAGGATGAATGAGAATAAAAATTTGTGAAAAATTTCGAAAAAATGAAGTTTGCTCATGCTATGGGTAAGAAAGAGTGGTATTTGCGAAAAATTTCTCAAAAATGTCAATCAGTTGGACGCACTCGATAGAATATCTCACTTTTCGGGTCATACTTCTTTCGTTATGAAAGGGAATAATACTAATTTATCTGTTTCACTCTCAGCTTCTATGCATTGGCTAGATTCACATAAAAAATCAAATAATTCCACCAATTCCATAAATGAGAACCAAAATTATCGAAAAAAGGCCTACGTGATTGATGAGAGAGGATAGGTCATAAGACTCAAGGGCAGAGTTAGAAAGGCGTTGAGGAAAGATCTGTTAAGTACGAGAGAGGGAAATAGTGAAGGAGAGAAAGAAAGAACGGGCCAAGAGGTATCGAAATAAATGGACATGCAAACAGATCCACGAGTCTTCGGCATATAGCGGTAGACTATTGCTCATGCGTGTTTTTGTCCATGCTAAGCGAAAGCGTTTATTTCAATCAAGTGATGGATAATTTCACCTTAAGCTATGACCCTACTCGTATCTTTATTGATTTTATTGAAAGAGGATAGTTTTATATGATAGGAGATCGTCTTTTCAAATCAAATGAATGATTATTACTCTGAGAGGAACAATTATGTACAGCATCAACCGGTTCAATTTGGTGACAGTCAGATAGGCTTTGTCAGGAATCATGTACCGTACACTTAAACATCAATAAGCAATGTTAATCGTTTGGAATTTTCATGCATCATCAGCCACAGAACATGTATAAAATTAATGCTAGTTAGTTAGTGTATATTGGAAAATTCATGGAGTTAGTCTACATACATGTACAATTGTACATGTATGCATGTATCACTCATAGCGATGGGAGATTTGTAATAAATAACAAGAGACCGCTGCAATACATGCTGCACATTGATACTGTGTAGCCAATCTGTCATCAATTGGTTGATGAATCCAAGTTCTTTGACTTTTCTGTGTAATTCATTTCCACTCAATTCGTTTGATATTGATATTTTCATTTCAGATTCATTATGGTTGTGTTGGATGCAAAGAAACTATTTTTTCGACACTCTTGTGAGTAATATCACATCGATGTTCATTAATGCGTTCTCTTAAAACCCTACCGGATTACCTATATAAATAAAGTCACAATCATCGAAGCGAATAGAATAGACCACGTTTTTGTGATGCATGTCGTGCTATTTGGTGTTATTTTTCATGATAATTTTGATGCAGCAGATTTTATTTATTTATCTGTTGGAATAATATTGTAAGTTTTGCACCGTGTGGAGCCACAAGTAGACACTATCCCGTATTCAGCTGATCTTTGAGGTGGAGTATCATATAGTTTTGATGAAACTATATGATCGATGCGTGTACCATAACTCAACTGTTAACTGAATTTCATTGAGAAAATGTTGGTGTTAGTGTCCTAGGCATATGTTAGTGTTCTACATATAGGCCTTATTATCCTTTTTATTTTATTTTCCATTTATTTCTGGGTGAATATTCGTCAGAACCTAATATAAAAAAATATAATATATTTTCGCTGTTCACACAGAGACGCTGGGGACCTCGACGCGTCCGGTGTGAATGAACTTTAGAATTCGTTCGCAGAAGCTTTCACAGATTGCAAAATCATTTTGCTTAAATTGAAGCGAAAATAACTTCGTTATCGAACCATCTGTTAGCTAGGTAGCTCCCGTAATTTCCATAGGTTGACTATATACCGTGCGCAATTGGTTTATTCGCCAACACCATGTGTATCAAATCTCATGTCCATTCGAAATTGTAGGCTTTTAGGCAAAGTGCATCAGCAACTAACTGAATGGATGTCTGCACGTCATTCAGACAAAAACAAGATTATTCTGCAGCCCTTTCATAGTGACATCGAACTTGTTTTGGCCATTTTCTGTGCAAAATTAACTAAGTGTTTCTGATTGACTAATCATTCCCATAGACATATATAAGTTAAATAACACTTCCAAATCGAAAACCTTATTGGAGCAATTCCGTCTTTCCTAGCAAGTAGAATATCAAAAATCAAATCATTTATACTTTTATGCATGTCTAAGAGAGTTGAAGGAGTACAAATGTCTCTTAATGAATTCCATTTTCAATATTAAATGATTGTCTTTCTCTGCCACTTTTTAATTCTTTGTATTCTTTGTTGACGATGGTGCTTATAATCAATGACGAAATTCGGCAATCGGGAATTGGGCATCTTAATTTATAAATCATTCTGCTTTTGTGAATGGAATTAAACTGCGAAGCATAAAAACAGTGGTCGCTTCATATTTTTATAGACTTCCATTACTTCCGCTGTAGGCATTGCCATCTAAAGTGGAACTACTTTTTCTGAAACCGATTGGGCTTCTTTATCTAAACAATTTTATAAGCCAATTATGAAGTTTTACACCTGCAATTTTCTTCAAAGTCCAGGATGATTTTTGATAAAGGATGATTGATTGATAAATTTGTATGATCGTAGATCACCATCATTCCATTTTTCTAATATTGGCGTACTATACTGGTTTAGGGAATTTCGTCGCCATTCCTTATTGCATTCTCGCCAACGTGATTTGAACCTCCTGCCATTTTCAAATGTATTTATTAAATAATGTTTCCATTCTGTTTTCAACTGCATTTCAGAGTTCAGATGAACTCGTGTGACCCTTTTGTAGTTTCACTACAACAAATTCACTTTAATTCAATTCAATTCCAAAGTGCTTCATGCATAGCCATTCATTTGTTCACCAACAACTGATCCCTAATTAAGCTTGATGCATCATAAGCAATTCAGTTAAGCTCAAATTTTTTGTACAGTTTTTATTCCCTAAGAGCATTTCAAATTACGCATTTAGGCCTACCAATTCTGTCATTTGATTTATCAAGTCTTTGTACGATTTCTAGTATATACTTCTAGAAGATAAACGTGCATTGCTTGATAAATAAAAGTCATTGGTCATTATATGAGTATGATAATCAAAAGCTTTTATCGGCCACTCCCTGTGTTCAATATTTTTGACATCAGTATTTTCATTTATTACATGCTAACTTATAATATCATTAATATTATTCATGATCATCATTTTGATATTTGCATTCTTTAAATTTAATGGTCATCTTTTCTTTTCCTTGCTTCTATCTGCCATTGCCTTTTTATTTACCGTAGATAAGTTTACTTTCCCATCCGTCGACTTGGATTTTCAGCTGTAGAGAATTTTTTCCAACGAGAAATATTGTATTCATAAATTGTGGAAATTTAAGTGATATTACAAGTATCACAGATAGCTTAAGATAAGTCATCCATGACGATCCTTCACAAAATGTAGCCAACCTCACTGAGCGTAGGCAGTTGGAACTTTCTGGGATCAAATCACGAAATCCCGCTCTGAATGTACGTGTCCAGTAGACATTCATTTTTATTGCGCCAGCCGAAGCGGTAGCGAAACGTTGCGCAGCAAATTGTAAAAACGTATTTTAATACATTTTCGGTCGAGAAAAGTTGATTTTTCTGACTTATATTTAATCCAACGAGAAACATTTTCTTATGACATTTTCTATCTGTTCGTATCTCTTGATGGAGCAGGTTTTTGAATTTGCTTTCCATGCCTAATGCGAATGAATTGATTTATACACTTAACCACGAATAATTCCAATTTTTCAAGAACATTCTCTCTAAGTCATTGCATCCTTGTAAACATGCAAACCACTTCATTTTCCCATTCATGCGTTATAATCAATTTGTTAGGATAACAATTTTGACAAAGCGATTGTTTATTTTTTCAAAATCAAAATTCAATTTGAAATTTTGTTTGCATTGGATAATGGTTCGTATAAATAACTTGCTGCATTCCGATATGAGATGGCACTCAATCACAGATTCTCGATCTTTATGACTTAGTCCCAGTGCTAGTGTTGCTGTAATGTCAGACTTATTCCATGTGATCTGTTATCCCACGTGTTTCTAATGTACACTTCGGCATTTACTATGAAGCTATTACAGCTCACCTTTATTTTGATTGTCGCAAAGTGCATATAATTGCGTATGACGCAAATGTTATTGGCCTTATCATTTTACTGATTTTGTTGTAATTCATATTGACACATGGGCGCATAGCCTGGGCTGTTTTGATGTCAATCTCGGAATACTCTTTGTTTCATTTGGATTTCAAATGTTCATGACAATGTAATCCTTTATCATCAGGAACTGATGCGTTGAATGTGAAATAGTCTGCAGCCAACTGTACTGCGCAAGCAAAATTAACAATGTTTATAGATTCACATAATGCAAAGAAGTACTCAGTCAATACGTTATGTTCTGTTTCGTGGCAACGTTCTGCTTGGAATACGTTTGTTTAACCCATCTCTGTGTGAATATTCAATTAATTACTGTAATAAGCTTTCAGATTACTTTATTTTCCTTGGTAACCAATTGCTATTCTTCTGTATGTTTAATGACGCATAAACTGTAATCTGGAAGAATGAGTCGATACGACGGCCAAGATGGCTGAGCATACCATTATCACATGGACTAACAAATTCACTTCCAGATCCCAACAACGCTCACTGGCTGTGGTATGCGCTCCAATCACTGTGAAACACAACCTAATTAAGTATTATAAAGAAATTTGCCATCCTCCCCATCTTTTAAGTATCTGTGAATTTCCAGGTGTTCCCTATGTTTGTGTGAGCTATGATTCGATTTTACCTACTGTTCTTGGCAGGTAAGTGTCAACAATATCTAAATTTTATATCTAAAAAGCGTTATATATGAAACTGTTATATACATGAAAAACAATTGTTGCATATAATTGCAATTTAATCTAGATATTTTAGGTAAATAAACTTATACTGATCACTTGCCGAACCTTCCGCGTCAATGATTTGTTATTACATTTCTTGTAATTCAATGACAGGCTTATTAGTTATACAATAGATTAGCATTGCTGTTACACATCTAATTAGCCTTCTTACAATTTTACTGTGATTTATGGATGTATCATTGTCGCAAAATGTGCACAAGGTTCTTCAGAAAAATGCTCTCATAATAAATATTCAATCAGATGTCGTCTATTGAATTGGGTTACTGCATATTTCAGTCACTTACATTGATGTCTTGTATTCTGTGGAGAAGCTTCGAGTAGAAGAATTATATTTACGAATTGCGGAAATTTAAGTGGTATTAGGAATATCACAGATAGCTAAAGAGAAGTCATTTTTAATTTTTGCAGGTCTTTGCAGTAACATGAGCTTAGAGCATAGGTACTTTTGAATTTTGATGCTTGGCAATAAAAAGTTTCTTCTATGCCAACTCTGAGATAATAGTTCAGTCTTTTTGTTGAGCATAAATTTCTTTCATGTAATGATAAAGCATATTTCTTCGATGCACAGATTGCATCTTGTTCCGCGGCGTGCAGTTGGATCTTACTCTCTATCTCCCATAATATAGTATAATCCTTCTTTTCATTATTGAGGGACCCACGTATTTTGACAATTCTGTTTCATCTTTACAGTTTATATTCGTAGTGTTGTTGT
The DNA here is from genome assembly GCA_907163375.1 of Prostheceraeus crozeri. Classification (NCBI taxonomy): domain Eukaryota; kingdom Metazoa; phylum Platyhelminthes; order Polycladida; family Euryleptidae; genus Prostheceraeus; species Prostheceraeus crozeri. Next base: position 206,369 of record CAJQUW010003708.1, on the reverse strand, counting down.
GAAATCTTGCTTTAAAATCGCCTCTTGCCTGTAATGAATATTTTCGTCTCCATTACTTCAAACAGTAGCACTGTGCCCCATACATTCTACCAAACATTTTCTTTTCATCGGATACATTTCTTTCACTTTTCAATTACATTTATTTTGTTCATTCGTCGCTTGCAAATTTCGCTCATTCGTCATTTGTGAATTTTGCGCCTATTATTGATTAATTATTTTTCCCATGTTATTACAACTGTTGCTCAGTTTCAGATTGCTTTTGTCTAACAATTTCGCATATCTGTGATGACTCGCAAAATGTCTTTTATTAGTGATAAGAAATATTTCCAATGTTTGTACCAAGATTCGCAATTTATAGTTTCGTTTTATCGTTGCCATTGAATTCCAGTTGCTTGCAAATACAATGGATAATCTACTATCTTTAGTTGATTGTTGCAACGATTTTTTTATGCATCCACCACACGTTGAATTTGATCTTTGTGGCATGAACAAAGAGGCCCATAGGATGAGAGTCAATAAATTAATTATAAGTGAAGGTTTGCATTCAACAATCGGGAACAAAACGTCCCGTCTAATGTGACCATATTACTTTACAGTCCGAACCACTCGTATTGTAAGACGATAACTGCCATCTGTTCCTGACCAAACATACAGATATTAGGTAGCGAGTGACCGATCAGAAGCATGAAGGCACGAAATCTACCATGTCCAAAGCGCAAACGATTCAGCTGCATCTATTAGGATCTTTGGAGATTGAAGCCTGGCAGTCGACATGTTGGTTCATGAATAAAGTGTTATATCTGTATCAGTCATCAGTCAGAGGAATATAATCTTATCTTTAATCAAGTGAAATGTGCATGTGAGTAGGCGTCTAATATGATTTTATATATTCAATCCATGAGTTTCAATCCAGTTGTGACTGTCAGCCTGCATTGATTTTTAGAGTATATGTTTCTTTTGTCGGCCAAGTATAATTGCGCTCATATAAGGGTGGTCCTCAAATGTAAGGTGAAATTTAGATTGATAGAATTCCTTGTGACATCATCAAATTTTGTTCCATTACTTGAGAAAACACCTTTGCTCAAGTTTTTCGAAGTTGTGTAGTTCCAAAGTTGTGTAGTGCAAACTTTAGCAATATTTTCACTTTTCCATGACTTTCACCATGACGCTTGGGTGAGTCAAAAATTGAATGCAACACCTCAATGTCTGGAAACATATTTTTCAATAGTGCATTTCATTTTTAACTATATGCTACATTCTTTTCATTTCGCACTATTTGCAATTAGCAAACAGACATTTTTGGAAAGTTTCAAAAATAGACTCACATGCCACATACACTTCAAAGTCATGATTTTGCTGTTTAGAGTCTTTTACATTGATGTCAACGAGATTACAAAACATCACCTTATCGTCTGAAATAAAATTAGAGCTTCATTCTAAAATTGGAACGCTGTCGTGTATTAGCGAGAAGAGTACCCATTTAGTGGTCAGAAAACTTTAAATGGGGATGCCTCCATCAATTTCAATAATGAACTTTAGCTGCTCCTCATTTGTTGATTAATTTTCTTTTGTAGATTTTAATTATAGGCTTTCATCTTTCGGTTGCATTTGCTGGAATCTGACAAGCCGAAAACTGAGTCAGGCTATGAAGTAAAGTTCCTTGGTGTCAATGACCTGGGCAGCTAGTTCAGATATTTTGGATACAAGCTGTTCTTCTTCTCTCCTTACAAGGCACCTTCCTCTTGGATCCATTTGTGTCAAATAATTGAGTATGAATGGAATCATCGACATCCCATTTATCTAACTTTGATGGACTTTTTTCGCTTAGGCAAAAATTAGAATATCTATACAAATTTTCACGAATTTCAGGCACAGCATGTACAGTATGTTTGCAGGTTATCAAATATTTGAAATCCTTGAATTATTAGAATAGTTATTGGATCACTTTAAGTAAAGAAAATTAAATTAAATTAGATGAAATTATGTTGGAAAGAATCAGGAATGCTTTGTTAAAGAATTATAATTATTACAAAAATACAAGATTTTTCGGTCAGTATTCACAGACTATCTTCAGGTAAAAAAAGCAATCCACTATTGGGCTAGTAGTGCAATTTAAACAAACATCAAAACATTTCTGATTCTTTCCAACATAATTTCATCTATCATGGTTAATCAGGGCATTTTCACTTTAAATTAAATAAATCTTTCGACGCACAGCTAATAATTTGCTATTGTCTTTTCTAAAATATATTTCGGCGGACCGCTCTTCTCACTCAGGTTTCTAACTTACAGTGATCTCATCTAACAAGGACTATGATTTTAAAATCAAATCTGAGAATATTTAGTATTAAAATATTTTGGGTGAATAGGGAAAGATAGTGCAGTCAAAGACAATGAAGTTAACAATACTTTTCTGTGTAAACTGGCCACAATACACTTTCATACATCCCCTTAATGTTGTAGAGTTAATGCTGGTAAATTTGATTGGTTACATTCGGTTTTGTTGTTGATCAGGTTTATGTTTTGTTCATTTCTATTTCTGATCATTACAGCTTCTGCGATTTGCCTTTCCATTGCGTTGTTATGATGCACTCCTGCACGTTGAAGTTCTGTATGTTGAAGTTCTGTTCTATTCCTTAATGCTGGTTTCACAGTGTCTCCATAATACAGATGATACTTGTTTTTAATTTAATTGTTTGATGTGTTCATTACCTCTTTTTCTTGCATTTCTCGACGTTTCATCAGCATATATTGCTTTACATTTGTCACACTCTAATTCATAAGTTATTCCTGTTGTCTCACAATTTCCTTTTCCTCCTGATTTGCACAATGAGCATTGTCTCCGGCATTTTGTTTTTGGAAGGGATGTGATTTTTGTAGTTTTGATTTCAGTGTTGTTCCAGTCTTCTCGATGACTTTTTTCTCAAGCCGCTTTCTTTTATTGTTTTCACGTTCTTTTTTTGAGAACTGAGTTCGTTGTTGTTGCTATGAAAAGGACGCTGTTATAATTCCCCCTTTGATGCCACGTTTTCTTTCTTTTTTGTTTATTTTCTCTCTGTTCATTACATTTCCATGACTTTGGTCGATATATAGGTCGCACGTTCTTCCTCTCATCTTCAAGAATATTGTTGTTAACATGCAATCAGATTTTGTGACTTCTGCTCAGAAAGTCTTGTTATAATCAGAGAATTGCAATCGTTTTCCCATATCTTTTACGTGTTTTGCTGTTTTTTTGCCATGGTAAAAGTTTGCTGCAATTTAGCATGACTCGTAGAAGTCGTTGAGTAGTTGCTGTTCTTTTTTTGTTTCATGAGACTGCTGATTTTGCGTGCATCATCATTTTCGAAGACACTTCTCTTGCATACAACTCGTGCAATACTTCGGTCATCACTACTTCTTGATTTCATCCTTACTTTTAAGTCGAGAATTGGTAGTTTGTTGTCATTGTGTTTTGAAGAAAAATCATTTTTTAGTTGTATACTTCTGTGGATTTCATTTCCCATTTCTAAAATTAATACCATGATTTGCTCATCTTCGTTTTTATTCTTCTTCTTCATTGTTGGTTCATGTGAAAGTGTGAGAGTAATGTCATCTACATATATTTTCATAAGTAAACAGCTAATGTTGTGTTCCTTCAGCTTTTATCCCATCAGATCATAAATTATTGAGCACTTACTCCAGTCAATTGCAATCCAATAGCACATCCATTCTTCTGAAGCTTTATTTTATTATCTGTGCGTCGAAAGATTAATTTAATTTTCTTTAACTACAATGTTATCAAAATTTTTCTTTGCAAATTCAGTTCATACTGCTAGGAGTTATTGGATCAATTTTCGTAATAGTGATATTTCTTCAATGCCGGAATGTACAATGTTACATTATTGAATTAACTTAACTGATCGGAGCAAAGCTTTGACTCTTTGACAAAAGAATAGCATCGAATTTCTAGTTATTTGCAAATGCTTTCTTTAGAGCTCCAAACACATCTGAAAGATCATTCAGCAAGATGAACAATATGTTCTACTCAAAGACATTCATTAGCAAATGCTAATTCACATGCTATATGTAGCTAGTTTTATACTTCAACTAAGATGCTGTGAACCATTTCTGAAATAGAGCTTTGTTTTTCCCTTTATTACATATTCAATTTAAAATGTTATTACATTGTTTCAGTGAACACGATGGTTAAATACTCCGCTCATGCAATACTTAATACGCCTAAAATTTAAAAGTAATAGCAAATAAAAGGGGTATTGATAATACAATATAGTATGTATACAATGCGTGTGTGCAAACGTTAACGACAACTTGCGAATTTGATGCCTTGAAATGCGAAAGGTTAGATTCCTCCGGTGAAAGTAAGGAATTCAAAATAAGTCCTGCTCAGTCATCCAAGTCAGAAGGGATGGCATCACCCTTGATTTTCCAGCGGATAGCTGAAAAATAGTTGTTGCATTTTATAATGGTAGCCTACAGTCTGGATTGCCACAATTAATATAGCGAGTCAATCAACTACCGGTATATAATATAGTAGAGTAAAATTTTATCACATATCAACTTTGTGATGCAATAACAAATAAATATGCCGAAAAGTAGCGATAAATTAAAGTTGTAATGGTTGTCAAGATCCCTCGTTGCTTGCAGTGCATAGATAATTAAAAGGCAATTACCATGGCTTCGGTGTTGTAAACTGATGAATTTGAGCAAAATATAAATTCTATTGAAAGTCGGAGTTTATATAATTTATACAATAGCTGAAATTCAAATTTAGAGATCAAAGTAGTTTCTTGCTTTAGATGATTTATTGCAGATACATGATTTTATATGGAATTATTGGCAATTTATCGTCAAATTCGTTCCTATCTTAAATTCTGAAGCTTGGTCTGTAATATTATTTTCTTGGAAATACTTCATCAATCATGCATACCACAATTTGAATGAATTTTGATTAAGAGTAATACCGGTCTAGAAATATTCATACATCTGTATTTTATAGTCTTAGGCTTATCGGTACCAAAATAGTGTTGAATGAGGAGTGTTACACCTTCTTAATTCAAATCGCCTCATGTTTCACGTAATTTGTTTTTATCTAAAATGGAACAGATTCTGGGGTAACAGTGTATGATTTCAAAAGTTCGAAAAAGACCACCCTACTGTAGTGCACATCCTTCACTTTGTTTTTTGCCAAATCGATTGTTTGATCCGCTGTTAAAGGTGGAGAAGAGAGTTCTGCGTTTTGTCAACTCTGATTGAACCACTGAGGATATTTTCGTGTCAGCTGATAGCATTTGTAAAAGACTTTTTAGAAGCATTGAGTGTAACAAGCAGCATCCATTTTGGTCAATGATTGAGGAGCAGCATCAAACAGTGACCCGCAATAAACTTTCTCTTCGGCTCCAAGGAGAAAGACGACGAGATTTATTAATGCCTAAATACCTAAAACCAGGGAAAGCATCTGAATTGTTATGCTTTCGACTGCAGCCAAATTCATTTTTCTATTCATTTGTCTGTAAATGCAGCGAAGTTGCAGCTTTACTCGCAAGCTTACTGTATTAAGTTGCATCAACCTGGTTGAGGCCTACTGTTTTATTCCAGGTTTATCTTTTTGACTAACCTCTGAACGAGAGTTTCACCTATGGAAAAGAAGGAAATTCCTGGTCTCTCTGCTTGAGACACATCCTAAAGCTTATTTTAAACTTTTATTTGAAGTTCTGAGTACATCAAAAATCCCTACCAAAAGTGTATAATGTGTAGTCTTTTGTCATCACACGTTTTTTCACAACTTAACCGACGCATAAGCGAGATTTCCTCGGACTACACCTATTCACAAAAATAGCTTCAGGACAAATGTATATGTCAGACAAAATCATTTCGCAACAACAAAATTTCGTTGAGTTTTCGTAGGTCGAGTGCATCAAGCTATTTCATTTCATGAACTGTTCACCATGCAATGTGTTTCATGATTAGAAAAGTATAATAATGAAAAAGAGCATGAGAAACTAGAAAATGCAAAGGTCACTTTTTTTCCTTTTTCTCTCAAAAGGAGAATTTGCTTATAGATTTGACCATTAATATGAAGCATTCACGTCACAGAATTAGAAAAAGTTTACTTCCCCACGGAAATGAAAGAGTTAGACGTATAATATAAATCCTTTGCAGAAAATTGTCGCATTTTGAGAGGACTGATTGGCTTGTCTCATTTTCCACTGTCAAAAGTCAACGGAGTAAAACATAACATTGAACTCACGATTATGTGATAAATGGAACAAGTGAACTAAAATGTGTAGTGCAATGACTAACCGCGAGACAAGGCAACATCTACTTTCGAAATGTATGCTTAGCAATAAAATTCTGCTTGTTACTGTATTGTTCCCAATAATGGTCATTTGCAATGCTTCCTGATTGAGTTGAAAGATGTCGAAGCTTACCAGGAAATGGTTTCTAATGCATATAGAAGTTACCGGAATCTGCACTGATAAATAACATCCTGCTAATTTGAAAATGGTCAATGGGAATTCTCTTCAACATAAAGTTCTGCTTGGTCAATGTAAACACTTATGACTTTTCGCTACCAAGAAAGATAGATGACATCAATAAGTCTAAAGATAAATGACGTCAAAAAGACGTAGTTAATCTGATGTTTGATAAATGAATATAATCCTTGAGCATGTTAAAATCTTAATTTAATGCATTATTGTGATTTTCACTTCACTTTCAATATTACGGAAAGCTTGAGGTTTCGCAAAGGCAATTTGGAATAATGATATCCGGTTCAATTATTCATCTCGTTCATGTTTTCTTTGCTCAGATGGCGAACAGCAAGTAAGCCAATCAGTGCGGATATTTAACTTTTAACTCAGTAGTTGTTTTGAATTTATACTGAGCAACATGACAATATGAGAAAGCAGTGCAGTTCCCTAGTGGGTGCTTGTCAACACCATAGATGGCAACTACCTAAACATAATTTGTATTGTAAGAGGGCAAAAAGTCTATACACGCACACTTGTAAATGGTCCTAAATCTTTCTACAGCTTTTTGAACATCCTAAACTAGAATTCTAAGATCGTAGGCATGAAGGGAGTTGCATTTAAAAAAGGCTAGCTACACACGATCTAGACAGTCATTACTTTGAAGATGCTCGTAGCTTTAGCATGAAATATTTCTTGACGATCAAGATTGAAAGGACCGGATCGCTAAGAATGTCAATGGGACTGTCAGCTGCTATTCCTTTTTTTCACTTACGTGTACACGTCTACTAACATAATCAGTGGCGTCGCGTACTTCCAGACCATAGGCCTTCGCTATACAATGGATTACACCAGGGGCATCTTATCGGGACATTCTAGTTACCAGTTAGACGCTGATCTTAATTTCAATGAATTTTTAAACTTACATGTTTAATGTTATGGTATGTATAGCTCCTTAATGAGATGAAAATACGTGTGATGAATTAAAGCTAAGATTTCTAAATGAAAATACATGAAAGCTCACAAACTGCCCTATTCGTATTGACTTACAATTACATGTGCATGAATTCCTCTTAAAACCGTCTACCGGGCACATTTTGAAACACCAAGTAAAAAAAATACTTTCTACTTTTATCAGTGTGTTAGAGCTCCAAACATCACAATATGACGTTTGGATTTTGACTTTAAGCGATTACCTGTATTTTGAGATTGTAGCAAATTTGCTACACTGCCCGGTAAGGGTTACAAAATGCATGATAATTCGCCGATTAATACAATGTTTAAAAAGCTCCTCAGCATAAACCATAAAAATCCTTTAACATGTAGAAAATGTGAAAATACAACATTAACGTTAATTACCAGCTATCTTTATAGTTAAACTGATGAATCGGCCTACTAGACTTGATAAATAGGCCTAAATTGGAGGCACAATTGTTTCATATCTTAGAGCTTTCTATTGATGTTGTCATGCATAATTTCTTTCGTCTTGAAATGTTACATAGACTAGAAATCCAAGATGTCCCATATGTAGGCATTTTCTATCATAGACGCTGTTAGGATTGTAATAATATTTTCACCACTTTCACATACATGTAGCTAATGTTGTATTATAAAGACAGAGCTAGTTGCTGTTTTTCTTTTACACCTTTAGTAAACAAAAATTATTTTCTGAGAATCCAATTCTTTGCAATTCTAATTTTTGTCGCATGATGTCGCATTATTAGATTTATGATGAGTAGAACTATTCATTCAACACATTTCTTCGCCATTCCATCTTTCAACAGAATTCGAATAAGATTCTCCAGCGTAAGTTGATGAGAGAACAATTCACTTGATATCTGTCCATTTAAAGACATGAAGAGGTAAAAGAAATTATGTACAAATAAAATAGTCATTGTGCATATCATATTTTCGTCCTGATTTGTGTGTACACACGGAAATCAAACATGATTTACAACCATAGAGTAGGGATATATAGGTAGAGTGTCGACTCAAAAAAGTATCTGTATACAGTGAAAATTTTTATATCAAAAGATTCAGTTTTTTGCGAAGATTACGCTCACGTGGTCCAAGAAATTATTTGAGCACTTTTGGAAAAAGTCAAAATTTGCAAATTTATATAGGTACTACCGAGATGACTCCTAAATCAGCAATATGAAACAAGTTGGATATCAAAAGGAATGAATATTTGATAATGAGCATCCAAGCGGAAATCAAGCTGATTGTCAAGGGAATTTCATGAATTGTAATCTGATGAAAGTCTTCATGAAAAAGTTGCGATATTATTCGTGCTTTCTTGGCTGAAATTTCAAGTTTTTAATTCAATTTTCACCGGCATGATTTTATGATTCACTAAATTCATGTTTCATTTCTAGGATCTGAATAGCGATGTGGAACCATTTACATTTTTCAAAGTTAAATGAAATCATTGTCTTTGATTATGTGATTTTGCTCTGCCAGTGGCAGGTTGCATGTGATACGATCACGCTTAAGAAAATACTCCTGAGGTTGAGCATGAAAGTATTAGGAATCCATCGAATTGCTAATTTAGCAAACATTAAATCTCCAAGACTGTCATGAGAATATGTGAAATACCATCATTCCATCTGCATCACAATCATGATCAGTCATTTCCGTTGTAATTTCTGCAAAACTGCAAAGATTTGCATATCTCACATTTGGTGACAACGCCACCTGTATCTCCTTTGAATTCATTTAATAAAATCGAAAGTGCATACACATTGGGGATTTAATAAATGCGAAGTTACCACTCTACCTAATATACCTACTCTATGCATACAACTTCCTTGGCGAAGAAGCCTCTGTGAGCTTATCTTTTTATTACACTCAGTTTTATTTGAACATAATTTCTTTTGCTTTTTCTGTAAACTATCACGATTTATCAAGCTACTTTGATAATCTGATACAAGTGGTGTCTCCCAACGGATTTTTCTGAGTGTTTGTGCATGCAGTGTAGAAGTATTATCATTCGCGACAACCACTCTTCCATGTATCGATGTGATTCTATGTGCTGTAATTCTGTCATAACGGCCGTACTTCCCTGACGAGAGGCTGCGAAAAATCTCGGAAGATGATACTAGTAACAAACAAGTTGCTAACTTCGCGTGTGTGTCTGTGTGTGATGGAGTGAAACAACTGCTCCGCGCGCGAGCCAAAATACATCTATCTGAGCGTTCATTATCTGATATTGAGGAGACTTTAAAACTGGCTAAGTTGCGCAAATAGTTAGGGTAAGATGAGTACAAAATTATGATGATTCTTTTCTCTAATATACATATTGGCAACTAGATTATTGAAAGCTCTACGCCGAAGGCCCCACAGCTTCGGAGAATACGCCACTGGACATGCCAAATAATTGACTTTATTACAGTAATTAACACTGTAATTTAAAATAAGCTGTCCCTGCTGATTGTAATATCTGTGAAACCCACTCATTTTAATTGCATTGGCCTACATGTCATTAAAATATCTTCGATATGTCTTAAATGCAAAATGGCGATGCGTTTAGGATTATGTGTTTTAAATGCAACTGAAAACATAGTTTCCTTTTCTTTTATTTGATATCCAATGCAGCAGAAGTTAGCGAGATTCCATTAATGTGTTTTCCTTCTATATTGCGAGAGCACGGAAAACATTTTTATAGTGTAGGAAAAGTTTATTTGAATTGTGTAATTTTAAATCTCTAAACAATTATTATAGATACTTAAATTGTACAAAGAGCCGCATGTTCACAAATCATAATGCAACTGGTTAAGCTCACATTTACGAGGCAGATTGCACTGCATTCGTTACATACATGTACAGAAGAAAAAAATCTTTTTTGCTAATGTAGACCTGTTTTTTTAATTTACAAAGTGCCAGGGTTCATCATTTTTTGTTCATCATTCTTGCAACGAATCCTTCCCACACGAATTCTTGCCTCATCGTGGAGATGTTATCAGTCATCACTTGAACTAAATCAAAATGAAAAAGTGAGTAAATCATTTTAAAGGCTGATTCAGAAAACATGCGAAGTTTATCTAAATATGAACTCATATATCCCCAATGATTTTTCGCATGTCGAGCATCATTTGTCAAAAAGACTTATGGAGAAAACACTGAATACCGTGGTGAATCCATCTTTTTTTTTTAAAAAAAAAAGAAATCAAAAGTGTGATCTTTTGTAATCATTGTTTTGACATGCATTTTCTGAATTCTATTTTGCTACTCAATAAACATCTCTCTCTCATCTAATGATATATCATAATTTGGTTATGTGCTCATTTACTCTCGGGCCAGAGCATGATTGACGGGTCATAGTCGCCTTGATAATAGGTCAGATGCCGGATCGTCTGGAGCAATGAACTCTGCTACATTTGAAATTATACTGCATGTTCACTCAAGTCAAGCGCGACCAAGCGACGAAGCGATTGTAATGGAAGTCAGACTTTCGGATAACTATGGCTGAAACTCCTCAGTCAGCTTTAGATCGAGGGTGCAACCAAAGTTAAAATTCCTACAGATCTTCAGCGTCCAGTCAGGGACATAGACAGGGAAGCGGTGGGAGTGGCACTCCCCATTTGTTCACGTAGTGAAGAAAATAAAATTATAAAAACTTATTATGCAGAATAAATGCACATTATTGAACGAAGAGAAAATATCAACCAAAAAATTCAAGCTTTGATCTTACTATGAAATCAATTATGTAAACCAGGTTGGACGCACATAAGAGGAGCATCGGATCCTTTCCTTCCATTTCCGTCCCGGCAAGGGAATTTTCCGTTTCAGGTAGCTGGTTTGGTTGATATCTACACTACTATAATTTTAACCGTCCATTTATAAAAGAAATTTAATCAGAAATCTGTTTGACCGTTCTCGCCGCATATGCAGTACAGATAAGTTGTAAGAAGAATTGCAAGTCTTGTTTGAAACTCTTCAATCCAACGGTTATCACAAGTTTATTGAGATGTTCGGGTGATATAAGATGTAGTATGACAAGATCTCACACACCAAATGAATATGGATCAGAGATGAAGAAAGCTTATCTGACAATTCCGTTTGTTGGGGACCAGTTCACCAATGAGGTCAAGAGAAGAACCCGAGCTGCAACGCCCTGGCGTTCCCGTGCGTTGAACCGATCTTCCTCTACCTTACACGAAGAATTCCCATGCGTCCTTTCAAGGAGCCGCGGCCCCTCTCATGTACGTCTAGCTATGTTTACAGTTTCATTTTGTAAGTGCGGAGGTGGATTATAATTGACCTGCTAAAGTATTAGTACCGGTGCAATACATTTTTCTTCCCCCTTTGAAAATCCTGACCGCGTCCTTGCGTCCGGTGCCTTCCGTGCGACGCTATTGTAAGATCGACCAGCGAGGCCGCCGGACGACAAATATATGTCGGAATTTGCCTTTAATCACATTGACGACCTACAACTGAATGGCGAAATTTGACTTTATATATTCATTCAATATGCGTTATTCTTTCATCACTATTACACCCGGTTGTCTGGTCAATTATGAAATAATACTTTTTCCCGCCACATGTAAAATGTCGTAGACATTTCGGTTTTTGGGTTTTTTTAGCTCATTTGACTTTACTTTTTTCAGCATCTGCTGCCAATGGAATGGTTTTTGAGGAAAAATATGATTTGACTGGTAAAGTAACTGAAATGCGAAATGGTTATCCGTCTTCTTCTTGCTATGCTTCACAAAAGACTGTCGATGGGAATACAACTACTGCTGCTGGACAATGCGCTTGCGCACAAAATGCGATTGTGGAATGGCCATATAAATATCCTCAATGGTGGGGACTCACTTTACCGAACGTCGAGTCTATTGTTGCCATAGGTGTGCATATTCGTCAACCGGCTGCTGGTAAGCTACATAGATACTCTAAGAAGTCATCAAGCGCTAAAATGAAGCACTGGAATACATCACACAGTGTGGAGGTTTACCCACTATAGTCCTGTATCACGTACGATTGAAGTGTAAAAATGCGACCGGAGCCCAACCCTACCCAAATTCGGGTTCGAGTTCGAGTTGGTCAAGAGAACGGGTTATATTCTTTTAGAGCTATATAGATTTTTAGCGTTTTTTAGCTTCTGTTCAAGTTAATTTCCGTGTGCCTCGATTTTCATAACTAAATAACTCAAAAACGCAAGTGAAGTCGGAAATTCTTACCAAATATGGCCTAAATAATTGTTGGTGTTTTTATGCATCCTCAGACCTTCAAGTTATTAAATTAGAATACTTAAAAGCATTTTACCCTACTATGTAATACGAGTATAGTAAGAATAAAGCTTCTTTGATTTGTGTAGTTGATAAATTAAGCCCTGGCGTTTAGGACTAAACTGGTGAAATATAGCACTCGCTGCTTACTAACAAATGAAATTTAAATCATAAGGTTGATATGAATTCTTCTATACTTTATTGAATCTTAGGTATTTTTAGCTAAAATATCTAATAAAAATCCTAATTTGTACTCAGACTTGTAAATGGGCCTGAATATTCTGCAACAGTATGGACCGATCCTGTTTGAAGCTGTCATTATTTGCTGTTGTACAGGATAGTCTTACAGAGATGTTACATCATACTCCATTATGAGACATGATGACCAACCGGTTTCGCATTGCACAGCAGGTAGACTCTTGAGCAATTTCAAGACCTAAGGAAGTGTCGAAGATGTTCCTTGCTCTGGAGGACCACTACTATCAGAGCTGTGACTAAGGTTGATTCTACCCGAAATCAATCGACTCGACAAACACTAGGTGTCACAAGAACAGTCTTCAGCGCTTGCTGAAGAAGCACAAGTTCCATCGCTACAAATTACAAGCGTTGTATATGTCCAAGGAAGGTTCGAATCGTGAGAAGGAAATTTGACACTGACTCTTAAATAGGTTTGAAGAGGACTTCGACTTCTTGTGTGAATGGATCAGGGATGAAGAATGTCGAGCTATGACACGAGAATCGTTTCACTTGTGCTCCGGAATGTGAGTGACCACTTGCAGCTATGCTTTGATTTTGATGGTGTTAACATGAAAATTTATCATAGATAAATCGTAATAGTCAACCATAAAAGTATATGGAAGAGAGTATCAGCATGAGAAGTTAAATAATCCCTATGTTGACTTTTGAATGAATATGACTATATTGACAAGCGAATAGGCATAGATGATGGAATTGAATCATTATCTTGTATTAGAATTTATTCAAATAATTGGAATTTAGGAAAATGAAATTATTGGTAAAAACTCAGAAATAGTCAATCGATCGTAATGGTAATGTTTGATGATCGAAAATTACATTAGCAGGCAATTCTTGACGTAACAAAAATTAGACTCAATTTCATCAATTTTCAGTATCAATTAGGTCTAGAGCCTATTAGATATTCATAACATTTAACCGTGAAGGAAAGAATGTACGAATAGCATATTCATTAGCCTACATAACTAAAGTGATGATTACAGACTGAACCAACTAAAATGAGCGGACTGGGCTGAGCCTGAATATATTTCCGATAAAACGGGCTGGGGACAGTCGAATGCACATTTCATTGAGCGTCACAAATCAGCTATCTGTTTCCATCGTTCGTTGGAAATCATGGACTTATCAGTCGTAGGCCTACAGTTTATTTGGGTGGAGATCTATTGCAGGTGGCGTTCTATTATTCAACATCCCCGAGTCTAAAAATATTAAGAAATATCACTTCAATAAAGCTTGTATTTGCATGCATATTCCATCTGCAAAATTCTTAAATAGCTAAATGCTTTACTAGATAACCGATATGTTGCGAAATTAGTTACATAACGGCTTATTATTATTTTATGATTGAAAATTAATCAAATACGTACATCGTTGACTAAACATTCATGAATTGATTTATGTGTGTTATTGACAACAATAATTCAAGCCTCATTCACCAACATGCTAGTAGGTAATAGAGGCTTAACACTCAGCAAGGTGGTATATTAATTACTTCTATCTAGTATTATACCCTCAAGCTAGCTGCCTATAAAGAAAATAAGACCAGCAACACAAAGGCTTAACACTCAGCAAGGTGGTATATTAATTACTTCTATCTAGTATTATACCCTCAAGCTAGCTGCCTATAAAGAAAACAAGACCAGCAACACAAATCGTGATCAACATTTCAGTTACGTAGTGATCAACTTAAAGCAACTGTTAATAAAAGCAAGGACACATTCAGAAGTGAAGACACAAAGACTCATGAAGAAGTGCCAGTAACACATTACATATCTACACAAGCAAATATCATGTTGCTGACTTTATACTACCGAAATAAAGGTTGTGGCGGTCTTTTGCAGGCGTCGCTCTATTACGGGATGGCGGTCTATTACAGGCTTTTGGTAACTTAGTTTTGGTTAAAGAAAGCAGCCAATGTAAGAATTCGACTAGCGCGTGCGACAAGAAAAGGGGTGAATGAAATACGGTATCGCTGTAAATCGCTTGAAACGAAAATTACATACAAACACATACCAAGTTTACATACAATTTGAAACCAACATTTGATACGAGATTCTGGTATATATAAAGAAATCTGGTATGTTTTTCATACGAATGGCCATTTACTTTCGTATGTGATTGGTATGTAAACGATACGAACTATGCTAACTGTGATTGGCTGTTTTACGTTGAAATACGAATTCTTGGTATGTTTTATATACGAGACCCGATGCAAATTGGTATGTGTTTCGTATGTCTTTCGTATGAATAGCTTTATGTCATATGGCAAAAAATATGTTATACTACATACTACTTACAAATAACTTTTTTCCAGTAATACCAGCCGTGAATATTTCTTTGTGAAAGTATGGTATTTAACTATATTAGATTTATTGTGGAATTAAAGCCGCATGTCATCTTTGCAACTTGTCTTATAGCATTCACAAGACTCATAATTAGCTCATTTCCTTGAACTAAATTGATAAACATCATTTCAATATAACGATAACTTTCTAGCAACCATGTTGATTTATATATCTCAAACATAACTATTTTTGCGTTTAATGAATTATAATGTGTTTTTACTTCGGATTGATAATATGCTGAATTTCAAAATTACATGATACATAATTGTTGATGGCTGAATACTTATTGATTATTCATGAAATGCCTTAGACTTACGTGTATTAAAATCGAATTCAGCATTAAAAGTATGACTCTTGAATGTCATTATCTAACTACTTACTGAACAGTAGTAACATTAGTGTGATCTTTATTGACAAAAGTCCTTAAATCAAGATACTTTGGACATGATTGATGCTTTCTTTTAACATTGTGCTGGTATGGCTTTAGTATGTAAAGCATACCACACTTGAAATAACATACGAAAAGCATACAAATATATACCAAGATCATACAGAAATATACCAAAAAAATATTTTGGTATGCATCCTTCGTATGTGATTGGTATTGAGCGATTTACAGTGAGGCATGAATATAACAAGCACACACACCTGAAAATAGACTTGAAAACGCCACTGTCGCAGACCGAAAGATTCTGGATTTACTGATAGACATGTACATGTAGAAGTAAATAATTGATTACAAAATAGTTAAACTTTGAATTTATGTCCCGTTGCAGAATGCAAAGACTTATTGGATGCCTGTTTGGGCTGGTCAAAAATTGGTATGTGCAAGGAAAAGCCCAGTTTCATGGAACATAATTGCACAAAGTCATGTGGACTTTGTCACGGAGGTAAGCAAATTGATAATGAATGAAGCAAACCAATGCTTTACTTATAACAGAATCAAATCAGGGTTGAATGGTATTCAGACTTCAGTCGAGGAAGGAGCATGAATTTATTCCTTTCCTCTATCTAGACTCGAAGGAAAAATCTGGACCAGAGTCAAACCAGGATTCAATCAGCTTTTTCGACAAAATCTCATTCATTGATTGCATACAGCACAAACTAAGAGGCCAGATCACTATACACCTCTTCTATTTAATTTAAAAGTCGAATGACATTTGGACAAGTAGGCTAATTTGAAATCCTGCCAAGAAAGATCGAGCTTATTTTATTCTTCATTCATGCATGGAAATACCCATTTAACATTTCCTCATTAACTTCAAACTGCTTATCACTCGCGACAGGTCTAGTTGACCCTTGAACGTTTACTGGAGACCGGTCACTTCTATTGATTCAAGTAAATTTTGATTTTAGGATGTTCTCGACGCGCTTCGTCTAATAAACAACATCGAGGGAATATTCCTCTCTAATAGTTTTCTCTATAATTTTCTATATTTTTTTCTCGTGGATACAAAAATTGCACTCATTTAGATGTTTTAATCTTTTAGCAATGTTTTAAACATTGTTCCTATTAGAGAGGTCCACTTTATAGTCGAGAGACTCATTATTGAAAATGGAGTCATCAAAATAGAATCCAAAAATTTGCTTTGCGTTCTTAGCACAACAGCACCATAATGGCTTTAAAAGTTAAAGGTTGAGAGATGCCAGGATACGAAAGAACTCTTTAGCTGCTGGTGGATGCATTCTGTCTTTTTCTAAGATTCGGCTTTGTAAATCTGTAATGAAGATTCATGAATATTTATAAAATGATGTCATCGACACCAGTTTTCATTGTCCCATTTCTTTGCGTAACTTCGATTTTTGACATGAATACAATAGTACCTTAACCTTTTTCGGTTTTCATTTTTCATGTTTAGCGCAACAAATTATTCAACTGGAACTAAAAGTCTTAATATTCATACAGCTGCATCTCATTTTATGGACTGTCATCAGACACGCATCAAATTTCGACAATTTCACAGTGACTGCTTGTAGTTCGGCAGCCAGCTTCTGTGGGGAACGAGGCCGAAAATGAGTCTTTCACAGAATCATGCACCACCTCTGCCTACTACGAATCTGCGCGTCTGCCGAGTTCCACCTGGATCCTATTCTTGCCGATACGATTAAAAAACACTTGTAAATCCAATGGGACGCAGATAGTGGTTTTAGTAAAAACGAAGTGTTATGTTTTTTCGCTTATCAAGTTAAAAATGCCAATTCTAGAGCCAGGTCTTCAGGTCATTACTTATGATGTGCATGTGTTATTATCATGTTTCTGATTAGCAATGTATGCATAAATGTGATTAAATGTGGACTAAATTGCTCAAAATGCTTGTGTTTGCCAACATTCGGAGGTTTGTCAAATCTGAACGTGCTTATCCTTTTAGACGGGGGTGACTGAACATGACCGGAAATGACATGAAGACATTCCTGTCAAAAATTATGACTCTATGCTCAGCATTTTTCACATAGTAAGAAAAAACATAGAAAATTTCATTTCAACCAAAAACTATTATCTGCGTCCCATTAGGTCTACATGATTTTGTCCTTGATCCGGTCTGACGAGAGGAGGCAGATGCGCAGATTCGTAGTGGGCATTCTTTGTGAATCATCTTGTGAAAGTCTCATTTTCGGCCTCATTACCTGCAGAAACTTGTTGTAGTTGCCCGACTATTGAATCAAGAGTTCATAGAAATAGTTATTATGTTCATGCTAAAAATTGTTCTTGCAATTTTTTTGAAAGAGCTATTCTGCACATATTTTTATTGATATTGTTTCATTTTTAGGTTTAAGTATTTCGACTTGCACAGACTACAACGTCACCAGTTGTGAATGGATGGCTCAAAATGAGGAATGCAGTAGAAATCCACCCTTCATGCTGTCAAAATGTCGCAAAAGCTGCAATGTTTGCTCAAGTAAGGCGATTATTCATTTTTGTCATTATAACTATTTGCTGAAGAGTTAAATTCGAACTTGTAAGTGGTTTGTTTATTTGATTGCCGGTAAAAATGAATTAATACAAAACTATGCAAATGTTCAAAATACATTGCAAACCAAAGCAATGCATCTTGGATTCGGGTTGGAAGAGATATTTCTTTATTAGTATTTGAGATGTATTTAAGTTTCAAGAATTAATGTTCATATTGTAGAATTTCCAACAATAGACATTTTGATTTGTATTTCGACATTCCTAAAATATAATTGTTTATGAGGAAAGCATGCATATAAGCCTATTTGTATTTTATTTTGCACTGAAGTATTTACTCCAATTCTTTCTTTCACAGAAGAAAGGATTTTGCTATTTCGAAGAGCCTCCAATTCACGCTGATATTCAATTACCGCGTATATTTGAATAGAAACCACCCTAAGAGAACCCTAAATGCTTCGCGTTTTGTTATTCGATTGTGTACATTCCAAAACACGATCTCTGTATTCGATGTCAATAATGCCGTCAAGTGTAATGCAGGAGGGATATTATCTTCGAATATTTTACAAAATTAAATACGAAGATAAAGATAGAATCTTATGTCTTTTTTTCATGAAAGGTGCAATTTCTGAACAATTAGTAACAATTCAAAATGCCGAAATTATTTTGACATGTTCTGCCCGGGCACGTTTTGAGCTTTGAAAACACGTTGCGTTCGGAACCCCCTCTTTAACTGTTACGTTTAGAACTGGAACCAGGCTCGGGCTTTAAGCGGGCTGGACCCGAGCCTGAAATATCTAGCACCCGGGCAGATATTTATCATATCTGAAATTAATAATATTTTCCTTATTTGATAATTTGAGTTCTCTGAATCAATTTATGTCTTGGCTTATCAAAATAAGATGAAATAAATTCCGGCATGCGACGATTTACGTCATAAATAGATGAGTCAGCGGCCGTCAACTAACTAATAGCGCGTCGTCAAATGAAATGACTCCTCAGTTCACTCAAGAAATTAAGCAAGCACAGCATCAGGGATCGTAAAGGAACAAAGGGTTTGCATCTAAAAGAACATTGCTGGGCAGATAACATGCTGTCTCGACCAGTTTGCTTGCATGAGAGAATGATCCTCTTCCATTGACAGACAATAAATGCGGCCAAATCCTATGTAAGGAGTTTCATGCTATTATCTGACTTCAGGTATATCTTTAATAGATAAGAAAATATAAAGATTAAGTCTGGTCAAGCGTCACTGTTGCTTTTCGCCTCTATGCGTGTAAACATGCTTTTTACTCGTAAATTGAAAAGTGTCACGTGGACTATGTTAACTTTTGACTTAATAACTTCATTTTTTAAATACATGCTTTCAGTGTTTTCGCTTTCCGGCTTTAATAAACCCAAAAGTAACTTGCAAGAATAGGCAACTATCGGTGTATTAAATGAGTTAGACAAGCGACTCACAATATTTGAGAAAATTTACTATGTATTGAATGCTTAAAAATTCACCTTAAGCTCAACAGCAATCAATTTACTTGCAGATGACCCTACAGTATACAATCATGCAATCAAAAATCAGCTTTTTAGAACGGTTCTTGAGGCGATTACACTAAACTAACGAAACCGATATTTTCATTAAAGATGGTGAACTGCACAAAGAGATAAACTTTGTCACCCGGGCCCTGATGAGAAATTTATCCGGCCGGGTCCGGGCCGAAAAAAGTGGTCCGGTGCCAGCTCCGGTTACGTCATCATTTTTAACGGATATTTTCTGTAAAGCCTTTCTGCTAAGTTTAACGGTTATTTTAGCTGTTTTTAGCGGTGTACAGTTTACAGTGTGCATAGGGGCACCTGGAGACCCTCCCCCGATATAGCATAAAATGGTTCCACAGCATAAACTGCACGTTCCCATGTAAGACTTGATTGTAGGCTTGCATTAAAGATATCGGGGATTTTAGCCCCGTCTTATTACACCTCAAAGCCTACATGTAGCACCTACCTTTTCATTAATGCTATCAGACATAGCCTAATGTATATAACACACAGCATGATCCTATAAAATCGCAAGGGGCTATGCGAACAGCACATTATGCTAGTAAATTAATTTTGAACGAAGTAACGTGAAGCGGTACTCCAAAAACTCGTGAAGCGGTACACCATCAGGGTTGCTACATCTGCGCAAATAATGCAATTCTGCGAAAATGCGCAGAAAATAAGAAAATCTTCGAAATTCTGCGCAAATCCGCAAAATGTTGGAAAATTTTCTAAATTCTGCGCAAATGCTGGAAAACATCAGCGACTGTCTACTCAATGATTAATGCTGATTCATTCAATTATTTAATGATTTATAATGGTCTTCATCATGCCCCTCAGTGAGCAAATTATCGCAACGTACAGACTAGGTACCGGTACAAGTGCTTCCTCTCTTGATTTTGTATGCTCCAAGATCCCTTTCTCAAAGTGCTTCCCCGTCGAAGGCCTTGTAGTAGGTACATCGACTGGACATCGCAACAGGAGAAGTTCGATAAATTATAGCACTTTCATGTATGGTAGTGTTTATCAGCATGTCTTCTTATCACGACTATGAATAGAAATATCAATCGCTCGTCTAAGCCAGGATAAATAAAAGCAGAACAGTCTTTGCAGTTCGTCAGCTTCCTCGGCCATTGTGGATTCCTTAAGCTAGTTTGCGCCGCAGTGACGAACTATTGTGTGGTGAAACGCTGTGTTTACGGCTGCTAAGGAATGTAGTGCTTGAATTGTTCGAGTTAGAGGAAATTTCTATCTGATGCACTGGCGAACTGGCACTCTGCCATCATTATGATTATCAGCCACACGGCTAAGCCAGGATAATCAAACTCTGATTGACCTGTTAGTTGCTACAAGCTAGTTTGGACCATTCCTAGTCTTTGTGGGACGAAACGCAGTGTCTACGGCAGCTATGGAATTTCTTGATTAGATTGTTAGTCCGGAGACTTTTCTAATGAGTTGTGTACCTTCTATAGAGTGGATAGATACATGACTGGATTTCAGATAGAGATTGCTCATACAACAATAAATTTCCCTTTTCTCTCAAATTCATCATAAACCAATGACTATAGACATTCACTCTAAACATGGCGAGGTCACTTTTGCGAAATCGTAATGAAATATGCGAAAAATGAGAAGACGGCAACATTTTGATGATCTCTCTTTTTTTCTGCCACCTCATCAGTTTAAATGTTTTATGACCAAGGCTAACATCTGTTACTTTTCTTTAAAACCTGTCAGTTTCATCTTTTTCGATTATATTATTTATACTCCTAACTGATACTGCGAATTTGACCTTGCTCCACCAACGTGATTTCATAGACGTTTTAGTTCGAAGCCCAGAGCTTTTACGATCAATCGAACGATTTACGAAGAAGTTGGCGACGACTTCGACATGGTCACTATTATGCTGTCATTTTCACTCAAGCTATTCATACAAATAAGTTAGGCCTATTGCCAAGTAGGTTTATTTGATGCAGAATTCTACTTTAAAACTGAACTAGTCACTTCGCAACTTTGATACATAGCACTGTGCCGAATTTACATCATTATCTTTGGATTTGAGTAGTTATCTCTTCGAAGACAGGTGATTTATCACATTTTACTTTATGAGTACTTCCACAGACTTATGTAGCAATAAATTTACAATGAACAAAGATAAAAATCGACAACAGTAGCAATTCACAATAAGGAAAGTCTATTGAAATTCGATTAATATTGCTGATAAAAGCAAGCCGTTCAAGATGTCTTTATTCCGTTATGATATGTAGCTTTTATATACAATGTGTTATATTATGAATAATGCGTCAGTTCTACGTTTCGCTGATAGGCGCAGTAAATTTATTTTATTTTGCCACTCCTTATCCAATTTTTTCACGCTGATCACAAATATATACTTCATTTTTTCACAACAATGCAGTTAAAAAAGGGCAATAAAGCAACATGTTCATGTAGTCTACTTGTGTGTGAAGCTAGCGGAACTACCCAGCGAAGCCATTTTTTATTGCAGCGTGATTCTATTCGAAACAATTTCTATGCTCTACTAATTTAAGCCTCCTGATCATGAATCTAGGCTGACATTCCACGAAGTTGCAGTCGTTATTGAGAAATTCAAGTATAAAGTTAAAAGTGGTTCCGCTAACTTCACACTCGTTAATTGTTTTGTATCCTCTTATGACGGTAATTAACATTATAAAGCCGAAATTATGTTATATTGGTAGCTATCGGAATCCTAATGTTAATACATTCTCATTGAATTTTGCCAATTGTCTTTTCTCCTCACCCCTTGCGACGCTCTTAGACTTTTCACGACAACCCGGTTGAAAATCACTGCGCTATATCATAGCCTATTTTGATAAACGAGTTGACTTAGTTTCCATCTCACTCCACAAAGCAGCATATAATCGTCAAATAACTGCGTTGTGATATAATACATGTACAGTAAGATCAAATACGAATTGCGATTAGCACCTTATTGACTAGTCTTCTTAAATTGTTTGATTTATGTAAAGCTTATGCAGCTGCGCAAATTTAGCGTGCCTGCTGCGTGTACACAGCATACAGATCCTTAATCCTCAGTGTTGAAGAGGTAAATTGTCTTTGATTCACAGATCACTTGAATTCTGATGAGTGTGAACATTTCACATGATATTAAGAAACCCAACGATTATGGTCTGTCCATTCACAGAATCAACAAGACAGAAAAATAAGATGCGCAAAAATATTATCAAACTCCCCTTTGCAATTTACAGGCCGATATAATAAAGCAAAAGTTACAACGTTCAGACAGATGATCTCCCGTCACTTGGTCAACTACATCATAATAAGATGTGCCTGTCGATGGAAGTCGTACAAACTTCAGCTGTAAAAACAATGAGGGGCGAGTTTCTTATTCAGAATAATACGAACAATATATTTGAAATATTCTGTGGACAACTAGGTCCTACATCTTTGCACCCTGCATGCTGGGTTAGGACACTTACTGTGTCAATAAATTTTGCTTTAATTCTAAAATAGATGTGTGATGATTGCAAACACATCTTCGCTACAGTCGCGAATCATGCGACTTGTTGAAATGTTGATAAACTTATTTGTGACATTTCATATTGTGTTCAGCGATATACAATTCAAGCCTTGTTTATACGCGGTTCAATTTTTCCCGTTAAACGATCCAATTACATGCAAAAAAATATTTATCTATTGTGGGTCATAATTATACGAAAACATTGATGCCAGCTAAATTTTGTAAACATAATTTCTAGCTAAAAATGACACTGAATAAATAACTTATCTCTTACATACTAGACTTAAGTTTATTGATTTTCGACAAAGCATTTTTTCACTTGGCATCACTACGAATATGTGGAATTTTCTTACAGGTGCATTCGAAAAAGAATTCAACCAGAGTCACAATTCTGCTTTTGAAAGAATAAACGTTTACGTTGGAAATTCTACTGAATTTTTCACTAATAGCACTGTCAATATCAGTGACTATCTCAATGCTGGATTCACATATTTTGGAACTTTTGAAGGACCCCCACCTGCATCGGAGACCTCGGTTGTTATCCGTCGAGCTACTGATACGGTAAGAATAATCAAATAATTATGGATTTTTCATATGAACCATCTTCTTCAAGAAGTGGAAGTTAATGACCTTTTTCTTATGTTCGGAATGACAAAGCGATGAGCTTAACAAATGATAAATCGGAAAAATCCTTTTCTAGCGATGACAATTCTGAAGGTGATTTGAGCAGTTATGACAGCTTATGCTCACAGAAATCCCATAAAAGTATTTCAAGCAATAAATTGTGAATAAAAGCGAATGACCCGCAGAACAGAAAGACTAAAATTGCTTTTTTTGTGCAAATGAAGTAATTCAACCACGGATAAATGATTCTGTAATGTAAATTATTCTTGTAAATGATAAATGCCACAAATTGTTTCGAAATCATTTATAAAGCAAAGTCACAAAAAAAAGAAAGTTGTATCGAGATATTTCGAGCTGGTCTCATCGAGGTGTACCCAGGTAATGAAGCAGATGGTAAGCAAATATATCAATGTCACGAGGAGTGCTGTTCACCATGGCAGCAAAAGCTGCGTCACAAATTCCTTTTTTGCTATTTGAACGCAATTTGCAAAGAAAGTTGTTTTTTACCATTATTTAATGCATATCTTATTCAGTAACACTTTTGTTGGCAAAGAACTGGATCGTTATCATTGATGTACAACGCTTCCAGTATCGACAAAATGTTTTTCGATCTAGCACGTGACACAATCGAAAAGTTGGATCGCAGATCCGACTAGAACATTGCATAATATGTCTAGTCACCGCTGTAAGAGGCTTGCCTGTTCGACCAACCGCAACCCAAACAAGGACATGCTCCCTGACACGAGTTGAAACACGAAACACACTTTATGAATCTTGGAGAGAATCAAGCATGAAACTTGATCCCCATAAAATGTAAGATTCATAAAAAAAAAACTTTTCAGGGCCAAAAGGAGGAGCTTTGTCAGGTAAAGCAGTCACTTTGTACGTACTTGTCTATAAAATCGGTGGGATAGCCATTTTTGAACAAAGTATTGCTCAAAAATAAAAACTCATCCTCCAAAAATTCAGTTGAACATACACGTAAGGTCGGATGAAACAGAGACTTGACAACACTCTTTTTGTACCGGGTGTCCCACAAAGATATGCCCGTAAATATTGGATGTTTTAAGATTTAGATTTATAAGCGAATTTTTGATTTCAACCACAATGAAAACGCATTAATTAATGAACAAAATATTTAATAGTCTGTTTAATAGTCCCCCACGGGATACTTTTACAGCTCGTAGACGGTTCGGAAAATAGTTCAGCAGATTTTCAAAGAGCTCGCCGTCATTCTCCATGTCTTTCAAGATTTTCGTTAATACAGTAGGTACCAGTTCTTTCTTCAAGTGGTGAGGATTTCGGTGAAGCAAAGCATCAACTTTATTCTTCAATATTCCACCAATATTTTTGCAGGGTTAGATAGGGAGAGATTCCTGGCCAAACGGTGTTATCGAAGAAGTCAAATCCAGAATTCCTTAACATCTCCTGTGTTCGCATTGCCTTAAAGCATGGAGCTTTGTCATGCAGCAAGGTAGCTTAATCAACGTCCTCTACGTTTTCCTTGCTTCTCAGAAACGGAAATACATTTTTGCTCAAGTATAACTTCACGAAAATATTCTCATTTCCATGTTTCACCGTCTTCTTTGATCACCTGTGATAAAGGCTGTGATAATTCCTGTGATAAAGGCTGCGCCGGCATCTTTGGATTCCTTGAATGTGATTGCTCTTATCCGATCAACAAAACGCTTCTCTTCACTATCAACCATCTCTTCTTTATTCCAAAGTGAAAAATGACTTCAATGAATTGCAGACTGCTTTTGTGATGACAATATGTGGTAACATTCAATGTAGCGCTAATCTCGTGTTAATGGCATCGATCTGATGACATCCTTTCCATCGAGTAAAGACAGGGCTTTCCCGCGTGTGACCTTAGCAGATCATAAGTTGCGTAGGTAACCCTCCAAGTGACAAAGCAACAAAAGCATTGAAAGAATTTCGAAAGGTTGTGAAACATCGATATTCATGTCATTTCACAATCACAATTGGAAACCATTTCACAAATCGCATTGAAATTATGCTGACTTAACGGAGAGTAGAAATAATACCTGGTACATGCTTAAATAAGAAACTGAAAAGACGATACATTTGTTTTCTGTTTGTGACAGATATTTGTATTTTCAGTTTGTGAAAATCTTGTAAATTAATACACTACCATAAAATGTTTAGAAAGGTGACGTTATCATATTCCTATCATCAATTTGATCGCATTCTAGGTCCGCGTGATGATATTAAAGTGCAAAAAACACTTTGAAAATGCTTATTCAAACCCCATGTTTTGCGGGTACATCTTTGTGGGACACCCGGTACTGCAGCGGTATAAAATTGTGAAAATTAGTAAGAACACTTGAGAAACTCTTCATATGAACCTTAGTTTTCACTTTACAAGCAGGATTGCGAATTGCACATACATCAAGAAAAGGTAAAACATCTTGACACTCAAGTTCGCAAGTGAAGCTAAAGTTACGGTGAACAGTATTCAAATGTGACAAAAGACTGTGCATTTTCACAGTTACGTAAAATGTCAAGCGCATCGTCTACATAGCAACAGCAAAATTGCACATGTCTATTCAAGACATCGCGTAGCTGATCTTCTATACATCCCATGAAGATATTTGCTAAGATGGGTCCAAGTCAACTGCCCATAGCGCAACTATCAAACTTTCCATCAAACATATGCTGTACATTACAAGTGCAAATTACAAGGAGATCCCTTAAGACATAAATAGGGATGAGACAGAATTCAGGATTGTCCCTTACTTTCGTAATTACAATGTCAAATGTTTCCCTGATTGGAGCACTAGTAAACAACGAACTCACATCAAAGGAGGCCATGACAGGCGAGCTAACATCGAAATAATGCATTCCCTTGACAAAGTCTCCGAGCTTGCAACACAATGCTGATCAAACAGCTTCTCTACAGGTCTTACAATTTTACTTAGCCATTTGGATGTCTCATGGTACGCTGACCCTGTTATAGACAAAATTGGTCTAACTGGTACACTTTCTTTATGGGTTTTTAGCAACCCGTACAACCTAGGTACTTCTGTGCTAACAGGGCACAAGCTTTCGAATTGAGCTTTGGTAATCCTCCCATTGCTCATTAACTTTTTCAAAAGTTTACGTATGGAAGTCTCAGCATCTTCCGATACATCCAACTGAGACACATCAATTAAAAACTTAGTCGTTATTTAAAAGATTTTGAACTTTTGAAACATAATCGCTTCTATTTGAAATAGCAACTCCTGATCCCTTGTCGGGACGCAAAGTCACAATGTCACAATTATTCTTTATAGATAGTAACGCTCCAAATAAAGTAAAATTATAATTCAAAATGACCACAAGGAATTATTTCACCAAAAAACTTGCAATTGCATATTAGTTTGTGCAACAGCAAAATAGAAAAATCATGAGTATAATCGTGGCATAATATCATATTGAGATTTTGCATGTTTTGTCATAGGTTATATCTAGCTTTTACGTGTATCTTTTTATATCTGCCTACCGAAACGAATCATGGCTATTGAATTTAAACCTGCATTTCAATGTTCCACAACATTTTTGATAATGGACCGAGTTGTCATGACTGAAAAATCGAATTCGGAATTATCTCAAAGACGCTCAGCACAAGCCATAGAGATGTGATCACAAAAATATTCCATTATTCGTCCCTAAAGCATGATGTAGTAGACAACATAAGCCGGATCGGAGGTCACTGACTGACGATTCTACGCCTAGAGCGCTCGAATCTCGTTATAGGCCAGAGTCTAGGATTTGATGTGACTCCAACGCCAGCCAAAATGACATGACTCCGGAACTGCGACTGCATCTCCGAATTCCTGCTTTGTACCACGATACAGAGCTTAGTTTCTTGACATCCATTCAGAATGCTCGTTCCACAAGAATCTAATACCTGATCAGAGTTAAGACTTTCTCCCCATTTGTTTCTATACTGATACGATGACAAATTGCCTTTTCTGACAGTCTATCTGATTTGTTTGAATACAGCCTTGAAATTTCACTTGAATTTTCATTGCAGTCAGTGGCGGGGAGATACCTCTATTTGACAAAGAATCAAACTGACGGAATATTGTCTCTGTGTGAAGTTCAAGCTTGGATTCATAATCCAAACAACGGCAGCCGTAAGTTAAGCTCTGAAATGATGAAGTTTCTGTCCACTCGTGTCATCAAAATATTTATTTGTACATAGCGTATCTTTTTTTATGTATGACATTTGCTGTTTAAACCGCACCTGATATTTTTTTATTCACCAATATTTGATATTAAAATCTTCAGCAATAATATGAAAATCAATTATTGCCATCATTGTAATTTGCCATTGATTAAACATTGTCCAAAAACATTCCGTCAAAAATCATAGTACCTTAAATTAAAAGTATATATTTTCCTATTTTTATTTTCCCAATTGAATGCATATCTTTGATAAACGCACTAAAATGTACAAATGCAAAATAATTCGTGCAAGAAAGAAACTAAGAAAATCAGAGCAGGGGAAACTGGTCATAAAGGGAAGTTAGAGTCAGAAGAATTGATGACAAACTTTTGGGTCGTTATCACTCATAATAGTCTTGATAAATTGTGTACGAAGTCTGTAATCGTTGGTTGTTGTTGTCTTTTTGGATTGTCTCCTTGACAAAATCTGACAAAATCTATTTGCTTGAAATTTTCGCGATCTAGAACTGATCACAGTGTTGTACCCGTCGTGATACCATGTGGTTGCTATCTCTGGTCTGGATTGAAGTTGAGCTCGGTATTTTGTTAATTTGTTAATGATGTATTTTATGTAAATTTTTCAGTCAAACTTAGAACATTTTAGAGACGTGGTGCAGAATATTAGTTATCGATATAAATTAATGGTGTCGGCGTCAACAAATTACTGAAGCTGCTATAGCGTGCAGCACTGCTTATATTTTTTGAATTGTATCCTATCTGGTGGCCTTCCTGGTCAACAAAGCATTTTGCAAAATTGTCCTGAAACACGACTTTCATAAACTGTCCCAGAGACGTTTCACATATAATTGTACCGAAATCCTCTCTACAACATGTGAAACTTATGTTTCTATCGAACTTTTGGCATCAATAAACATCAATACCGTTATCAATTCATGGAGATACATATACATGTACTTTCAAACAGTCGACTTTATTTAATATTGAGTACATGTAATCCTATTCGTACTTTCATTAAAATATTTCGCAAGTTGAACTATGGGACTGGCTATATATACATCCGGTTCCGGTGAAACAGTCTAAAGTTACTCCCTGACCTAAGTTACTCCCCAGTAACTTTGGCCTATGCTAAAGTTACTCCCTTTTCATGACGCTGTTTTTTGTTTATTTCGATTTTTTCTAATATAAATCAGGGTTACTTTGTCAATCTAACCCGGCCGGTTACGAATCTCGAATTAGATTTCAGAAATAAGAAGTTACTAAGTCGGAATGCGAATTTATGGTATGGCAGTTTGAATTCCCGAGTTAGTGGAACCTAAGTCTGCTTAAATACAACTTTTAGCAGCCTAATTTACTGACAATAATAGCTTCTCCGACACTAAAGCTATATTTTAACAAGTTTTGTGTGGAAATCATACAGTATCGATGGAAATCTCTACAAAAAAAACCAAAAAACATTTTTAACAAAATACTACTACCGAAAAATTTAGAATTTCAAACCACTGAAATAGTAAAATCGATATTTCTTAATAATTACCGCTTCATGGTAAGATTTGGAATGCAAACCTTGATCAGAAGAGAAATTTACATAATGTGACATAGGATAGATATTGTCATTCTGATAGCATTCAAAACTTGTAACTCAAATCTTCCAACATTTGTCTTACAAATCCAATACTCAAGAGGTTTGCTTTAAATCGCCAAGAAGGATACCAACCCAATCATAGGATTCTGTCCAACAATATCTAGTTACGGGAATATAGTTTTAAATGTAATTTCGGGGAATTGAATAAAAATGATGACTCCACTGATTAGATATGCACAGTTTATGTGTGCGACCTGTCATTTTCTGTAGTCGTACAAATATGTTTCCGATGAAATGCGTGTAGACATAAACCTAGCCTACATGTAGGCCTAATTGTCGAAATCAAAAGTTATCGAGAAAAATATTAGATCAATGTAGCTTTATTTAGATACTTGTAGTTAGGTAAAATAAATGTAGGCCTATACGATATTGTGAATGAATTGATGAATTGAATGTCCTCTTGAGGCTTGTGCTGTTATATTGCTGCATGCTGGTAATGAATGGATACACACGCATGTAGGCCTACTTTATAGGCATTTAATGCCAATTCCTTAGTTAGAATATGCTATGTAGAGACTATAGGCATATTATCTGGGGGAGTAGCTTTGGCCTAGGCCAATGTTACTGGGGGGAGTAACTTTGGCCTAGGCCTACATAAAAGCTACTGGGGTGTAACTTTGGTGGGGAGCCCGGCACACCGGCTCCGGTAGCTTCTGGGACACATGTAATACCGATAGTTTTAAAGTAACCAAGACAACTATAATCACCAACTTAGACATGTGAAACCTGCTTTTGCTGTCTTAGTCAATATCCTATTTAGTTGGAATCATCTCTTCGGTTGATTTTTATTTCTGCCTTTCCATGGCTCGTCATCGTCACTACTTATGTCAGAAAATTACACAATTATGATGGTAATAACGTGAATTTCAAGTCTCATGCATCTATGTTGGTTTATCCAGTTACTTCGGGAGTTTTAAATATGAATCCAACATTGATCCCTTTCATCCGATTGGAAATAAAGCATTTCCATTGCATCGTCCTATGTATCTACCTTTTAGGATTTAATACAATATTAAATTACATTGATATCTCACTCCATGCATACATTTATAACTTTACATCAGATTCGCATAATAGTGTCTCTATTCACGCAAGAGTATATTGCATGGTCGGCAAAGCAGGATCTATTAAAAGTGAAAACAGCAGTATTATCAGGAACAAATAGCTTCCACAATGTCTTATATCAGTCGAGATCTAGCATCCAATGGGATTTTTTCTTTGAAAAGTGAGGGTCTTTCAATATTCAATTGTTGGATATTTTTTGTTATTACGCCTGCCATCATTGCTAATGGGGTCCCTCGAGCAATTGAATGGGATATTTATTGCTGAAAGCAGTCGATGCCAAGGCTGCAAGATCGAAACATTCATCTCGAACTTCATCGTCCCCGCCTCTTGACCTCTACTGGCTGGACTCTGTCCTTCTTTCAAAAGCCTGAGGTACATTTCAGTCAATAGCGACTCTATTTTTTTTTTTGATAGATGTTAATTTTTCTCTACTATAAATTCAACTTTTGAGGCTGTGCATCTTAAATGTACAAGACCGCGCTTGGTCGGGTTTGCGATCTTCCTGACCAAGTTCCTGTTGATGACCTCCTTAAAAATAGTCAAATAATTTGTATGCATATTTTGTAGAATTTTCTTTCACGTTTTAGCTTAAGGAACTAAAATTAATTCTCTTTCACACGTGGTAGATTTTAGACAGCGTAACCCCGCTGTGCTAGCTAGATCTGATATTTTGATTGGAAACAGACCTGTCCTCTTATCATCTGAATGGGCAGACTGTTAAATAGAATCTTTTTAATATATATGTGATAAACATAATTTGAACAGAACGACTTACTCGACAATTCATTCCACATGAGGAGAGGAGAATCGTTGCTTGTCCTTCTAGTAAGTATTTTTAAAATCTTTAGACATTTTAGGATATAATAATGTTCTTTCAAATCATATTTTGCACCTTTAGAAAATTATCTAGTCGTTAGCTTGTTTTTTTTAATTTTGTTACCTTGATGCACTTTGCTACATTGAATTCCTTTGGTTCAGCGGGAAGTATATCTCACACGGCAGATCCCTTCAGCCTGCTCATTTGTCTAATTTCCTTGACAGGAGCTGGTCGATCTAATCCAGAGGTGAACGCGGTTAAGAAAAAAATTAACCAGTTAACCGCCAAATTAACCGCGGTTAACCGGTTGACGCCGGTTAATTGTAGGTTTCAACATTTTAGTCTCAAAATACATAACTAAAACCAATCATCTTCATCTACGTGTATGTAGGCCTACCAATATGTGAGCATAGATAGGCCGAGATTGAGGAATTTTGATAATAGGCAATAGACCTTATTTGTTATAGGCTAATGAAAGTCGAGTTAAATCGCAGAAGAAACAGCGAACGATTAGGACTGCTATAGCGTGAATTATAGGCCTACTGACTGCCTAGTCGTGAACGGAATAAATAATGATGTTGCTAATCTTGCTATGATGACAAAATTCATTTTTTTCTATGTGAATTATAAATAGTGAATGCACATCAGTCGTGCAAATTATGACAAAATTACAGTATATAGGCGCATGGATGGTAGGATAGGATAAAAAATTAGGTGATTTACATGTACGTGGACGCACATAATAAGTACGGTACGGACCTTTTTTGGCAGAAAAAAAGAATGATATTTTTAATTTGAAAATATGTATTCGTTCAACTCAGGAAGACTTCTTGGAGTTCAGATTCAAAAACAATATCTGCTGTGCATGTTCAGCTGTGAGTCCCATTCACCTTTCATGGTAAATGTTGCCGAAGACAGAGAAGACTCGTTCGGAGGCAGCACTCGTGGCCTGAATAGCCAGATACTTTCTCGCAAGCAACGAAAGCTTTCTGAACTTCGCTTGATTGATTCTCCACCATGAAAGTGGATCCCTTGACTGTGAAGGTAATCCTTGTGCCTGAAAAGAGAAAAGATGAAAGAGTATTAATCAAAGCCTGTAAGAATTGAATTTTAGGGTGATGAACAAGTGTCACAACATGCATACTAAGAATCATATATACGGGTATAACATAGGCTTATAATTGTCATGCTATCATGTCTAGCCTATATGATGTAATGTTTGAATGGATGAAAACTCCAAACCCTGTGATTCACGTCATAAAGATTGTGCACATTATAGACATCGTCGATATACCACAATATCCAATATGTAGTAGGTCTGTAACATTGTATCGAACAACAAACAATGCCATCAAAATGCAACTTCATGTGGGCAATTAACATTATCATGAACAATATCAGTTATGCATAATGTTACAACAGAGTATAATGTTGACAAAATATTATAATTAAAAGTAAAACAACATGTATTTTCACTGAGATAGTAAAGTACAATTTTTTAACATCGTAGACGTCTTGATATTATTTTTGCAAATTCAGTCAAACGGCCTATTGCAGAGTTCATATACCCCTACATAGATTTATGAAATTCATGTCAGCAAATTTCCAATGCATTCCTGTTGCAAATCATGCATTTTTTGAACTTACTTGTATATAGCTATCCAGCTCATCCTCTTCTTTTGATACTTTCTCTTCAATCACATCGTCATCAAGCAGCGTAAGTAACTTGCATCGTTTTGAACTTGGTGCTCCGAACGTGTCGTCGCGTTCGACTTCTGTTACTTCTTCATCCACATTCACTGATATCTTTTTCATTTCGTCCAATATTGTCGCGTGAACATTCAATCTTGTTTCGCGAGACAAGAATGTCAGCTTCTTGAACCTGGGATCCAAGAAAAATATCCCATGACATGAACACTCATGGAACCAGGGAACTCTTGGTCCTCCACGGAAAATCGTTCCGCAAGATTAATCAACAGACGTGATTGAAACTCCTTGGCCATAGCAGTTGCGCAAGGTTTCAGCTGCAGTCGTTTCAGGAGACAAAACATGATCGGATAAACTTCTGAGACACTAACAGATGTTTCTGTTTGCCATTCATCTGTTGTCATCTTCAGGTCTTCAAGCAGAACAATCATCTCCTTGATTGCGATGATTTCATGCGAACCAAATGACAGCGAACATTTTTCCACATTGTTGAGTACATGTGTTGATTTTACAAGGAAGTCAAATGCATCAAAGAGCTTTGAAAAGCTTTGAAGCATGACAACAGTGCTGTTCCACCTCGTTTTATTGTGCTTTTGAAGCTCGCACTTATCGTGATCCCTGCATAACTGTGCCCTGTAGGTCCGAAATTCCGAAGTCAGCGTTATGGATCTGTGGACTGTCGAAATTGCAGTATGGACTTTGTTGATCAATTTCTTTACTTCGTCTACCTCTTCAAAAGAATCGTTGATGGAGAGCTGAAGAAGGTGAGCGAGGCATCCGATATGGTATTTTGTTGATGAGGACAAATCCAACGCTTTCTTCATATTGCTCGCATTGTCATAGGTCGTACAGAAGGCGTTTACTTTGAAAGGACTCAAAGTTTCGTCTATGGTTTCACCTAAATTGTCACCGGTGTGTTGCTGCGTTAACAAAGGACTACCAAAATTAGCATTTCGAAGCTGCCAAGATCGATCGATCCAATGAGCTGTGATGGTCATGAATGCTGACATTTGTCTGTTAGTCCAGCAATCTGTGGTGATGCTCACTAAAGTGGAAGAAGTCAATCCATCCGTTTCTACCTTCTGTTTGAGTTGAAAAAGATCTTCATCGTACGTTGTGTTAATATGTCTCATCAGAGTTGTATGCGAGGGAGGTTGGTAGTTCGGCTCGAGATAGAGGAGCAGTTCCTTCATTGAGGTATCCTAACAGAATGTCAACGGTTGCAGATCAGTAGTTACACACCTGAAATAGGATAGAAATTTCACTATACAAAATGTTTACTCTCATCTTCATTTTGAAAATGTATCTTAATTCTTGATAAATCCATATTTTGTCTACCAGTAAGAACATTATTCGTGCTTGACACACTACGTATTTACATGCATGTACCGACTAAGTAAGAGATTATGTACCGATGCATTGTACTACGGCCTCGTCGTACTTCTAACTTCTTCACAATTTATCAATCAAGTAGGCTAAAGCAAGCAGTATTGTAACACAAGATTTCAGAAATTTGAGCATAGGTTCCCCTAACTGGGAACTAAGAACTAACAAGCAGCTAACTAATCATTACTTGCTGTTCCTCTTTTGGTATTTTGTAGGCCGATGGGCTGCGTAATACCTGTCCATGCTCTCCACCATATTTGCGAAAAACAAGTCTTATTGATTTACTGAAATTTAGTGCATAACAGGCCTATATGCATGGTTTATGCCTAAATATTTTAAGGAACACGTTGAAAAACAAGCCTACAGAGTTACTAAATATGAGGTGTCTCCAAGATATTAGATATTGTCATTTAAAAAACATACACTTTGTTACATTTATCCATATTTAAAACATAGACTATTTAAAATATTACACTGAAAATATCGCAACCTTTCTACGAAAAGAAGTAGGTTCATTTTGAAAGTGAAGCTCTAACATACATGTAGGCCTACATGCAGTCACAGAGTTAACTCACCGGACAATGAGCTTGGTGATGTCGACGGCTCGTTCTTTTGAGCATGTTCTGGACTTGGATGTCTTTAACCATTCGCCCATATTTACTTGTGTCGATTCCCTCATTTCCTCGACGGCTGCTCGGACGTTCGTTCTTCTTCCGGATGCATCACGAACAGGCGTTGATACGGATGATCCAGGATTGTCGTTCAAGTTGAAAAGAGGATGTTGATTCTTCATATGATATAAGAGGGTTCCAGTCCCAGATGAAAATACGTACTTCTTTTCACACAAATTACATTTTGCGTACTTTTTGTTGTCAATAATGACAAGCTTGAAGTTTTCCCAAACGCGAGACATTCTATGACTGTTCACGAAGGAATGACGACCGAGGTTTAACGACGAAATTACAATAAAAGAAATGAGTCATGACCTCGCTAGTCGCTACATTATTCGAGATCCCATCCCACCTCAAGATCAGCGTCTCATCACCTCGCTCAACGCCTGGTGACTCATCTGGTGCAGGTGTTAAGCGACTTCGATTCCTACGTTCGTTTTTCTGTGAGATATCTATTGACTGACGTAAATTTTGACGCTCGTCTGTAGTCAAGTCTCAACTGCTGCTTCTATTAAGACTTTGGTTCAGAGACCAATCTTGACAAAATACTACTATTCAGGCCGATGGCAGCAGGTTAATCTCACTAGAAAAAGTATTGAAAGTCTGAAAAGACTCTTTAGAGTAAAAAATGTAGCGGTTAACCGCACCAAAAAATTAACCGGGTCATGAAAAATTAACCGCGGTTAACCGGTGTCAAAAATTAACCGGGTTAGGAAAAATTAACCGCGGCTGACCGGTTAACCGGTTAACCGCGTTCACCTCTGAAATCTGCTCTTCCTGTTTGTGATTTCTGAGCAAGTTGATCGAGCTCGCTTTCGAATTCGTCATCGCCATACATAGTGCGACTTCTACGAGGAGAAACCACCTCGGTCACACTCAAAGTGCTTTTTATCATCCTGATCCTTTTCCATATTCGAAGGAATGCCGCTTGACTTAAATAAGCTCCACATTTGCAAGTGCGACCAAATGATGGCATATAGGCCTATTTTTAATACAAATTGGTGAACGCTTTACTGTGTTTGAATCCACGCACGTGTTCAACACGAGTCTCAGATTATTTCTAGGAACTTGTGATTTTTCTGTGGCTTCAGTTCCGGTTCCGCATCTATGCTATAGTTCAATATCTGATGCATATTATGGTTGAACTTCGAAGCGTTTGGTGTACATGGAATAAGCGCTGTCTGTTGGAATCATTGATCCTTTCTTCCTGAGTAAATGATCATATTGGCCATCTTGTGTGGTGGCATCACATCTTCTTTCAAATGTTGAAACAATGACTTGTATTTCACAAGTTACTTAATGTGCAAATGTGCCACCAGCTCATCAGGTTTGGTCCTTCGGCGAAGTTTTAACAAAATCATTCCAAAATAAAAAAAACTTTGCTTGTGATACTACTTTCATTCAATTTCTGGTTAATGTACGCTGCGCTTAATCTTTCGGTCATCGTGCTGCCTGCACTTGAGTTGTGCAGATTATTCTACATGTATGGCATGCCAAACTAGCACGGCTGCAGCATAGGCATGAAACTGTCCTAATTTCAATATCAAGCACTGCTGAGATGCAAAATGAAGCATAATGACGGTTCAAGATGCCTCTCAATAAATGTGGATAGCTTGTAATGACTGGCAACAACCACAAAACGTTTAAACTATTTCTCAATTTTCAAGTCACTTGCTTGTGATACTATGCTTTCATTTAATTACTGACAAAATCATGCCAGCACTTCTGAAAAGCACGCTTTGAAATAAAGCAAAAATTATTTTTTCGATTGTGGAATAAAAATTCTGTCGATCGGCAAAAATCGAACAGTTGATGAATGTTTCATAGGAGCCATGAGAGCTATGTTGATGACAACAGCTGTCATACATTTAATTTCCTTAACCTATGGCGACCAGTGTCCTATTCAGTGGCGTGTTTTCCGCACCTGCGAGGCCTTCGGCGCATCCTCAAAAATTATTTTCCAACAATTATAAAGATGAAAAATGTCATCATTCATTTAAATTCGATAGATTTTCATGATAGCTGTGCACAACTTTCCACTCAAAATCAGACTCTCAACCTCAGAGTGAGCAGTTTTGCAGTACGTGCTCGAATCACTGCTGTTTTCTTCGAACAATTAGACAGACAAGCTAGTCGTGTGTGCAGACGGAGCACTGATGTTCAGACAGAGGGAAAGAGAGTTGTGTGCGTGTGAGGCAGCAAGCTCACGCGTCCGCGCCAATATTGGCTTTCCCGATGAACATAATGCTTTGCCTTCTCCAATTTTTCCAACGAAATTCTACGCCATTCTTGATCGAGGCGCGGTACCTAAATATAATAAGGGAAGCGCAACCCAATTGTTCCTGGCTTCGTTTAATGTAAGAGAGGCCACTACGTCAACAGTAGCAGATGGCTGACGTTCAGACAATACTGATGATGAGCGTTCTCCAATGAATACACAGTAATGCATCTGACTCGAACATCCAGATTCGGTAGAATTCCATAATTTGTTTTTGAGTGATTGATGTGACGCTATGTTTAGTACTGCAGATGAGATCATAACCACGCCTTTCGTTCGAAGGGAATATACTGAAAAGATGACAGTCGTCAACCAAGGTAGGACAACACCTGACATAAAATTGAAAGTACTCACAGAGAAAGTGATAAGAAATACACAAAACATTTTAATGCATCAAAATTTCAAACATGTGAGTGGCTGACCGACCGTGAGAAACGCAAGAAGCTGTTTCCTTTCCTCCTTTTTTTCTCGAGAAAATGTGGTCTGGACAGAGAGGGATATAGTGATCTCAGCTCTTTGAGGAAGGGGGTTAAGCGACAGGAGCAATCACTTCTCATGTGCACTTTCACTTGGCCTTAAAAAATGTTTGGGAAATTGTTATTAAAAATTCAGCTTTTATGAAAAGTAGTGTTGTTACATAAAAGTGTTTGGTATAGAAATAGTATTCCAATGCCCAGTGAAGGTCTATGGTCAGGGAGCACGCGACGCCACTTGTCCTATTCTATTTCCACTACCAGCATCTGTAGTCGGTAGAGTATATTAGACGTCTGTTAAGAACGAGTATGCGGCAGTGTTTGGGATCTATGGTATTAGTATATTAACACTATGAATGAGTAGTGCTACAAGTCCTAAGATTTCCATTTTCGCCAGATATTGGGCCAAAGCTGATCAATGATAATTCGTTGCCACGAGAAAGCTCCATTGTGTTCTTTTAAGAACTCATTAATCCAATGGTTACAGTAGTAGCATTGCATTTGTACACTTGCGGATTGGAGAACGCCATCAGTCCTCATTAGGACTACTTCAATTAATATAATTAAATTAGTAAGTATCATATTCTATTATAAATGGCTGCTGGGATGATTTTCATCATCGTATGAGAAATACTGGTTATACTCATGGGTATTTCCACAGAATAAACATATCGACGGCGATCTTGATTCTTATTCTGCATGCAGGGTTGTCAGTGTTTCAAACATATGATAAATGATATATGCTTTCGACACCCGTTTTCAACATGATTAAAACATAGCAAAAGCGCATGTAAGACACTGGTTGCGAGGATCTTTTCCAGACATGCTGACCTTCGCAATGCATTTCTCATATGTGTAAATAGAACTATAAGTTACCTCTCATATATAACCATGGAATTTATTTGTTAACTCTTCTGTCCTTTGTTTGTCAGATGAATTCTATATTGACACTTGAAAATCATATTGACTGTTTCGGATTCAAAAGTAGACTCTTGTGAATTGACAATCGAGTCTGTCTTTGATTCTTATGTTGTGATTACACTGTGGCACAAGATATATTCCTACTTGAAGCTCGCTTTCCAAAGTAAACGAAAATGGAGTTATTCGTGCTTTATGCAGAGGATGTGAAAAATCTATTGTCGCTCTCGTTTCAAGAATGAAATTTCATTCTGTTTTACATGCAATACTTCAGTTCCTCAAACAAGCATTTCAGGAATAAATCGAGACGTACAGGGTGCCCCAAAAGTTCTAACTTTTTTACTTTTTACTATAAAAGGAGTTTTCAAAGTATTATTTTAATGGAATGCGCATTATAGACAATCTTTGGGACGTGTCAAGCGCTTTTACGAATGACAAAAATCAAAACTTTCGATTTTTCAAAAGAAACAATCTTTTGAAGTAACCAAAACTTTTGAGTGTCATCTGATGAATCACAAACTCTTTCTAACTCAAGATACAGTAGACAGGCTTTCTATGATGTTTCACGAAAAACTGTTATCCTGCATCGCTATTGATATCGCTATTGTTATCAACATCATCGGACTTCGTAGCAGACGGTTGTGTCTACAGGCGCTCTGTTCAGTTTCCGCGTGTTCAATTCGATTTTACGTGAATCTTGACCACTTTCTGGTATCGTTCTCTGACAATTTTTATATCATTCTGTGAGCGTGTTGTATTTCTAATTCTCTATTGTTCACTGTCTTAGGACATAGCAATCCGACTCTCGACCGCATGCCTGACATCCTATTATCAAGTGTTCTGGTGACGTTTCATGATAATAACATTTCATTATTGTGCATGTTTCGTGAGTTGTTTTATGCCATTGTTATACAGGTATAAATATCCACGTCTGCAAATAAAGTGCGTCTTTGCTATTTGGAATTCGCGTTTTTACTTACAAGCTATCACGGCCGTTTGTCTTGCTGAACATGAGCGGCTCGTTAAAGTTGGTCGATATCGTGAAGAGATTCAAGGGTGAGCGTGATGAAAATATTGATCAATGGTTCAGACGATACGAGACAGCGGTGTCTATAGTAACCGCCCCAAAGGATTTAGAGGCTGAGATGGCTCGAATGATGCCTCTATTTTTGGATGGTCCTGCTTTCGCGACCTGGGATCAATTGGAGCCAACAGATAAAAATGACTTTAAAGTTGTGATGAAGGCTTTGAAGAGAGTTTATGGACTTAACAAGGCAAGTGCCTGGCTAAAACTCAAATCCCTCCGTTTGTGGCCTGGCGAACAGATCGACATCATCGCAGATGATGCAAAGACATTGTTGAAGGTTATCACTGGCAAAGATCCTGATGAGGAGCTGGTATCGTTAGCTGTGATCGATGCGTTACCAGCTGATGTAAAGGAGAAGGTGTATATCCAAGACGGCGAAGATATGAAGCTCCAAGATGTTCTGTCTACGGCGAAGGCGCTTTTGGCAACTCGAGATGCCTTACCCACCGCAGTCGCTGCGACGATGGGTCCGCAAAACAGCCAAATGAAAGTCTCCAAGCAAATGGTTCGCTGTCAAGGCTGTCGCCGCTTTGGCCATGAGAAGGCCAGCTGTATTATCACCTGTTTCTTTTGTAACGAGAAAGGGCATATTCAGCGATTTTGCCCACACCGTCAACAACAGGCAAGTGCGAGCATGGCTGCGGCGACGGAAATCACCGGTGCACAAATCTCACGTCCAATGAATGTCAATGGGCAAAGGATGAACGCGCTGATCGACACTGGATCTGTGACTTCTGTCATTGGTGAGCATGTGGTTGGGAATGAGAGTCGGTCTAGGTCCTACATTAGTCTTCAATCTTTTGGTAGGCATAATGTATGTGCGTATACGTATGTTGTTTTGAGTAGTGTGATAACTGATAATAATGAAGAGCTGGGACCCATTAATGCATATGTAGTCTTAGAAACTGATCTACCTACTGGTATTGATATCATTTTGGGTTCGAATGTATTTGAGAGAACGGGTTTAATATTACATCCACGCGTACGTCCAGGTACTGAGCTAAAAGTAGATTTTCCCTATAGTAAAGGGCCTGTAGTTTCGGTATTGCATAGTGATGATATTCATGATAAGGATTTTGTTGCTACTTTTAATGGAAGTAGATGGTGCGTAAGGTGGAATTGGAGACAAAATTTAGAACCAGGATCCGATTGTAAGATACCGTATAATATTATCGATGAGCAGGATAAATCACCGTGTGATGCTGAAATAAATGACTGGATTAATGAGGGCATATTAGTAAGGCATGACGTAAGTTTCCATGGGAAAATAAAAAGGTACTTACCGATTATTGCTGTGCGTCAGCAGAAGGGCGATACCGTTAAAGTTCGCCCTGTCTTGGACTATAGAAGTTTAAACGAATCCATTGAGTCTCATACTGCTGAAGCTACTCCTACTTGTGCTGACACGTTGCGTCAGTGGCGGCAACTGGGGCCTAAGTGTTCTATTATTGATTTGAAGCGTGCCTATCTACAGGTAGAAATTGATCCGAGTTTATGGGCATACCAAGCTGTTAGGTGGAAAGGAAGTGACTTTCTGTTGACGAGGCTTGGTTTCGGCTTGGCCTCAGCCCCAAAAATAATGACAGCTATAGTTACACGAGTATTGCAGGGTGACCAGAAAATCAAGGAAGGTACTTCTAGTTACATTGACGATATATATGTCTCTGAATCGGTTGTCTCATGCGAAAAGGTCAGGTCCCATCTGAATAATTGGGGCCTTATAACAAAAGAGTCACAAAAAGTTGGTAAAGGAGACGTTAGATTACTGGGACTATGTGTGGACTCAGGGTTGAGATGGCGCAGAGACGGTTCTCTGCCCTTAATAGCTAACATTCTTACGCGGCGTGAAGCACATAAGTACATAGGAGAATGTTTAGGACATTACCCCGTGGCGGGATGGCTTCGAGTCGCCTGCGCGTTTGTACAGCGGTGCACTGCCGAAGATCATACTAGGTGGGATGACCCAGTTTCGGAAAAAATAATGAGTTTGATTCGAGAAATAGATGTTCGACTGAAAGTGTCTGACCCTGTCGGAGGCATGTGGGAGGTTGATCCTAAAGCTCCAATCACGGTCTGGACTGACTCCAGTTCTCTAGCCTACGGGGTTTATTTAGAGGTTGAAGGTCAGGTGGTCGAGGATGCGGCTTGGCTGCGCCCGAAGGATGATGCTACGCATATAAACCGGTCTGAATTAGACGCAGCTATCAAAGGCCTGAATCTTGCCTTAAAATGGGGTAAGAGGGACATTACGATCAAAACTGACTCCATCTCAGTTTATAGATGGTTGCAATCTGTTATTCATAAGACAAGAAATGTTAAGACTCGTGCACTCGCAGAAGTTTTGATTAAGCGTAGACTTAATATTATTTCAGACATTATCCGTGAGGAACAGTTGGCAGTACAGGTCGTTTGGATTGAGTCAAGTTTAAACAAAGCAGATTCATTGACTAGAGTGCCTAATTCATGGGTCAGGGAGAAACTAGATAGCGTTGATTACGCTGACATCAAGTTTGTTCATGAAATCAACCATTTTGGCACGAATCGAACATATGAATTATGTAAAGAGCGGTATAAAAATAAATCCGTTTCAAAATCTGATATTAAGGCCGTCATTGGCGATTGTGCAACTTGTACCCGCATAGACCCTTCGAATCGCTTTAGTTGGGACAAAGGATCGATATCCGCGAATAATGTTTGGGAAGTTTTAGGCACTGATGTAACTCATGTAGACGGTAGACCTTATTTATCCGTTATCGATACTGCTTCCAGATTTACAATCTGGCGTAGCTTAAGAAATGAATCCTCCACTGAGATAGCTTTCAACATTGAACAGATCTTCGCAGAATTTGGTCCCCCAGCGTACATAATGAGTGATAACGGGACAGTTTTCCGTAGCCGCGAGTTTAATGAGCTGTTAGATAAGTGGAAAGTTCAACAGGTCTTGACTTCCGCTTATAGGCCCCAGGGAAACTCGGTGGTTGAGCGGGTTCATCGTACCGTTAAGAGAACCGTAAAGCGTACAGGAAAATCCCTCGCAGAGGCCGTTTTCTGGGTTAACAATACAAAAGGTAAAAACGATTCAACACCTTACGAATTAGTTTTCTGTGCGAAGTCTAGAAAGCCGGATGTTACAGCTGATCGCATTGAGATAGAACGACCCAAATTGAATTACGAGGTAAACGATAATTACTTTGATAAAGACCGTAATCCTTTTCTTGTTGGCGATAAAGTTTTTCTTAAGCCTCCTTCCTCCCGATGTGATGACGTTTGGAGCGGTCCACACGTCGTGACAAAAATCATTTCGAGTGTTTCAGTTGAGTTAGATGATATAAATGTCTCTCGTCATGTATCGCATTTAAGACTGGTACCTTATTGCAGGGAATCTACCGAAGTCGACTTAGAAACGAAATACTGCTCTTTGACGAATGATAGCGATGTCGAAATTGATTCTGAGGCGGTACCCCGAAGGAGTAGTCGCGTGACTAAAAGACCTATTTTTCAAGGTGACCATGTCGTTGATTACAGATAGCAGACCTTATATTGTTTCGTATATAATATATACTTTTGTATATTAGTTTCTTAAGAAACTAGGGAGCGTGTGAGCGTGTTGTATTTCTAATTCTCTATTGTTCACTGTCTTAGGACATAGCAATCCGACTCTCGACCGCATGCCTGACATCCTATTATCAAGTGTTCTGGTGACGTTTCATGATAATAACATTTCATTATTGTGCATGTTTCGTGAGTTGTTTTATGCCATTGTTATACAGGTATAAATATCCACGTCTGCAAATAAAGTGCGTCTTTGCTATTTGGAATTCGCGTTTTTACTTACACATTCTTTTCCTCTACGGTTGGACAACATCGCTATGCAATTTATTTTCATGAAAGATTTGCGGATTACAACTCAACTTCAAAATTCATTTTTTTACCGATGACTCATTCAACTGCACGCAATGTTCCACGCTTACTTTCTTGTCTCATCCCCATCATCGCATTCCTGCTGCCTGCCTGTTACATTTCCTTGGTCTCTCCCTCTCGGATGTCATCTCGGCTGC
Organism: Prostheceraeus crozeri; assembly: GCA_907163375.1. Taxonomy (NCBI): domain Eukaryota; kingdom Metazoa; phylum Platyhelminthes; order Polycladida; family Euryleptidae; genus Prostheceraeus; species Prostheceraeus crozeri. Next base: position 162,197 of record CAJQUW010003708.1, on the reverse strand, counting down.
AATACTCTCGTGCGGACCTGCTGAACCTTCGACATGATTACCCAATTTTGCGTAAGACTCGGAGAGTGCTTTGGTTCCATCGTCTGCTTCTCCCTAACTGGCGTCGACCAAATTTACCGGACCTTGCCGCTCCCTCACGCGACCACTGTGCACGAGACTCCCCTTCAATCCTATTACGCAATCCTTCAGTGTCTGTGAAACCTCGTCAACCAAAACGTTCCCCAACAGCCGTTCCCTCGATCCTTTTGTTTAATACCCGATCCCTGTTTAACAAGGTTGACGATCTCAAGATCAGAGTCAATGAATCGAACCCTGACTTGATTTGCATCACAGAGACATGGCTGAACAACACAACGTCCGACGCTTCCATCTCAATACCAGGCTACAAAATCCTTCGACAAGATCGGGACTCCAGAGGAGGTGGTGTAGCAATATACCACAGATCCAATTTTTGTGTCTCTATTGTGAGTAACAGTTTCATTGATAGCATCAAATCGAATCTCCTAGTCTGTTCGATTAGAGATTTTGATCTGAATCTGTGTGTCATTTATCACCCTTACTGGGGTAAAGTTAAGGCGCATGACATTTTGTTAGCCTCTTTGCAGAATTTTGTTGATAGCTCTACTTGTGGTCATAATGTTATCGTAGGGGATATTAATGACATACGTCACGTTTTTGATGAGTTTCTAACTTGTAATATAGGTTTTCCCGATCAAATATAACACTTGTTTTGACCAAATGTAATATAGATAAAAGCAAATGTAACACGTCAACATTAGGGCAGTTATCAAATATAACCTGTCAAATCAAATGTAACATTAGAGCAGTTATCAAATATAACCTGTCAAATCAAATGTAGCATAAGGCTGTTATCAAATGTAATAATGATGATTAGTCAAAAGCAAATTTAACAATGACAGATCAAATATAATAAAAGAATCATATAGTGTCATACAGATCTTATTGAATTGATATGCTACGAAGAATGCAATTAACTTCACATTTGAACATCAACCATTAATTGAATGTCATACTGGTGAATGTCCGCAACATACAAGATGTGAAAACGATTAATTTACTCATGCCTAAGAATAGAATAAGAATTGATAACATATATGAATGATCAGGAATTTTTGAGTACCCCACTTTTCTTAGGTCAATATCTGAAGCCGAAAAATATTTGAATGTGAGAACAACTTGATAATCCATGTGCATAAATTATCAAATCAAATTTACATCAAAATGTTCTGCTTTAATAAACACGCTGGCAAATACCGCTGCAAATGTCTAAAGTAGCTGCCACATTCCTCTGGGGTGATGACCGACACACTCTACTCCGCAAGTTGACATAAAGTGGCTTCTCTGTCCTGAGGAGCTTGATCATGAAGCTGATCTGTTACTTCCGCTAAACCTCGCTTTACGGAGGCCTTCCACTGAGAGAAGCAGTTCTCCACAATATTCAACGTGGGTGAGTACGGTGGAAGCCACTCGAGTGTGACTGTCTGCGGAAGACTGACATCACCAGCACTTCGATGAGCAGGCCTTAATTGTCATTGGCTCTTCGAATGATGACGTACGCTGTGGACCTCTTGATCCCAAGTTGGTGGGCGAGTGCAACATAATCCTCGCCATGACTATGAGCGTCTGCCAAGCGCTGCTTGTCAATGACGGAAATTCTTTGATATCGCATCATTGATAGCATCCGATGATAACAACATATATTTGGTCTGTATCTGCCACTTATAAAGAGACTAGTTTGATATTTGTTCTACCTATGGTGCACAATAGAACGATAGAGAATGAATAGAATTCAATACTTGATCTGACAGATTATATTTGATCTACCAACAATTAGATTTGCAATCGATGCGCTGCATTGAATCTACATTTGGTCTGACATGCTACAAAGTGATTGTCTAGTGTTACATTTGGTTTGACAGGGTGTTATATTTGATCGGGAAAACCTATAATTTGTCACAATTGATTCACTTGCCTACAAGAGGCAATAATGTTCTTGATATAGTCGCGTCTAGTCAGCCTCAGTATTTTGCACCTCCTGTTTTTCTGTCTCCTTTATGTAGATCTGATCACCGAGGTATTCTTGTCAAGCCTTCCCAATCATGCCCTCCCACTATCACCAAAGTCAAATTTCGCTGTTGCACTCATGCGTCTTTTGCGCAATGCTGTGAAGTTCTTTCTTCAGTTGACTGGTATGAATCCTTTCTATATATTGATGACATAGATGTCCTAACTGACCAGCTCCAGGCATTTTTCCTGTTCCTCTATCACACCTTTTTCCCCGAGAAGACTGTCCGCATGCGTAGCTCAGACCCTCCCTGGTTAACTCCCTCCCTTAAAGCCCTGTCTGATGCCAGAGATCGCGCCCTTAGCAGAGGTAATTATGGTAAATTCCTTAGTCTTCGTGAAAAATTCACTTCTGAATTAGCCAAGTCAAGGTCACGTTATTTCTCCTACAATCACTCTTCTCCGAAAGAAACTTGGAAATCCATTAACTCTCAGTTAGGAAAACATTCGGCTCCTCCCAGGCTTGACGCCAGTGAAATCAACTCACTCAATGACAAATTTTATAGTACTTTTCCTCCCCCTGATATTCACCAATTTTCAGCGTCTAATGATGTCACTCATTTATCAGATGATTTGTCTGTTTCTGAAGCCTGTGTCGCTCAAATGATCAGGAGATGTAAATCAAATTCGCCTGGGCCAGATGGCATCCCTGGTTTGTTTTATAGAACCTTTGCTGATCTACTAGCATGTCCTCTAGCTTTTCTATACAACAAGTGCATCCAAACTGGCTTTTTCCCGCGTCCTTGGAAGTACGCCAACATTCTTCCCCTTCGCAAGAAAGACAGCGATGATTTTCGTCCCATATCTATACTCCCTTTTCCCAGCAAGGTGTTAGAAAGGTTGATTCGTGACAAAATTCTGCTCCCCGGACTGAACCGAAGCATTCACCAAAGGCAGTTTGGCTTCTTGCCCAATAGCTTTGGTGGTTGTACCAACGCTTTGATTGCAATTAGGCTCTCCATCCTACAACACATTTCCGCTCACTCTGATAACTATGTTTCCCTCATTGCCATTGACCTTAGAAAAGCTTTTGACACTGTCAGCCACTGCAAGCTTCTTGAAACCCTTCGCGATCACTTTCACTCTTCTCCCCTTGCTACTAATTTCATACATAATTTTCTGTCTGATCGTTTCCAGCGTGTTGTATCGAATGATGTTGTGTCTGTGTGGTACCCCATCTCTAGTGGAGTTCCACAAGGTTCCATTTTGGGACCACTTTTGTTTTCCTTGTTTATTGATGACATTCCTGAATTTGTAAATGCTGACACTGTTGTTTACGCTGATGATGTAACTATGTTGTCCTTTAATTCGCATGGTGAGATCTCAAGTTTACCTGATGACTTTCGTTTGTTCTCCTCCTGGGCGGACAGCAAAAATCTTGCCATTAATGTAGACAAATGCAAGTGCATGACCCTCTCCCGCTCCGCTACTCTTCCCCCAATGACTGACATTATGTTGGATGGTATATCTATCTCTCAAGTAAACTGTACCAAGATCCTTGGAGTTCATTTCTCTTCTGACTTACATTGGGACACTCACTTTTCTGTACTATATCGTCGCTGCTGTAAAGCTATGTCACTTGTTCGCCGTTTACGTGTTAATAGGAACACCGGTGCAGTTGTCTGGAAAGCCTTTGAAAGTTTTGTACTTTCTCACATGCACTTTAGTTGGCCGGTCATCTGTGACATCAGTGCCAAACATTTTCAGAAGCTTGAAAGATTGTATAAATTAGCAGTGCGTTGGTCCAATAGTCGTGATCGGCCTTCACTTCGTGAAGTGCTTGATCGTAGCTGTATTAAACTTGTCAAAAGGATTAGCAACAATGTTGTCAAGCATCCGCTGTCAAAATTTTTTGAAGTGCGCAATAGCTCCCGTATTGTTCGAAACCATCGTGTATTGCTGCCTTTTCGCAGAAATTCAGCACTGTATAACAAGAGCTTTGTTAAATTTTCAAAATTCACGTGAAATCTGTCTTGTACTCATGCATGTCATACCGCTTTTGTATTGACGAATAAAGCATTATTATTGTTATTATTATTATTATTATAAATCGCTTTTTAATGTATCGCTATCAATGAATGAACGAAATTAACATTAACATCATAGCTAGAAAGTAACAGATCTTGCTGTAGCAAATGCAGAACTTAACGATTGAAGAAAATATCTATCTTGTATCGTGGGCGACTGTATACATGATAATCGAGAGGAGAGTCGATGATTATTTCTTATGAAATACGGCAAGGAGGCCCCTGCCCCCAATGTCATTAGATACTGGTGCCTGAAATTTCTCGAAACTAAGAATTCCAAATCTTCAAGCACTTCAACGAAGAATTCAAGAAAAAATTGAAAGTGTGTGATTGTCAAAGTTTCGCAATCCCCTGAGCTTTCCTGAAACGCTGCGACAAATGCTTGGATTTAAATGATAAATACTTTGAGTTTACATTGCAGTCTACGATTTTTTCTGCTTACTTGATGAAAAAATTGTGTCCAGTTTATTGTATTTATACAGTCGAACTTGGAAAGATAGATTTTTCATTTGAAGTATGGGAATTAAGAAAGACGAAAAAGTGCAAGTTATAAATGAACAAATCTCAATAATAAAGGCCACTTAATTCAGTGAAGCATTTTCTATCATGTGAGGCACCTGATTTTCTCAATTTAGAAAGTATAGAAGAAGCTTTCAAATGACAAGCATTCTATTGAAATAATGCTTTGGGAGCTCTTTTTAGGATTCAAAATATAAAAGTTAAAGACTTTTTGATCACCCGGTACATAGAGAAATACTACCATGCGTGTGATGGATGTGTGAAAAATTTACACATATCATGCATGACACGATTAAACAATCTAATTCTGTGGTGGTACATGTACATTCCAAACTCCATCATTTCAAACAATGTCTTTCATGCCAGGAGCAAATTGTATGAAAGCACTAAGACATAGAAATTTATCAATTGTCATAAAATGATAAATGCATGTACAGTAAATGAGCATTGTTGATACCAGGAACACATTAAACAATCGCCTTTCTACCTTGTGGTTTTATATATCTCACTCTAATGTTCTGAGTGTTTAGCAAGAATGCAGAGCGTGCCTATTTTAAAAGTTCTAGGCTTGACCCGACTAATGATTGATCCCAGTTCTCCCGGACATTGAGCAAACATCCTACAACAATACCACTGTGCCGGTTAATCCATCATTACACACAGAGGCGTCGCGACCGGGGGGGTGTGGGGGACCGTAACACCCCCCCAATATGAAATTATTAAAAGATTCAGGTAAAATGAGAAATTTCAGGTAAACAGCCGGTTTGCCGGCGATTCAGCTCCAATATTCACTGACGTTGTTCTTAGCCACAAAAACACGTCTTGTCACAAAGACACATCGTAATGTCGGGAAATTCTCACCCTTTCTAGACACCAGAAAGTATATGCTTAGTTGTTGTTGATGATATTGATTTGTCACGCGAAAGCGGTCAAACATAGCGCGCTGAAAACGACCTCTACCCATGATGACTGTACATGCGAGCAGGAGGAACAGTCGCCTCGCATTTTCTTAAAAATTGGAGCATAAGGCGATGTGAGTTAGCTCTGCAAAATTTAAAATATCTAAGTGCAATTGAAATGTAATTCCAGTACCCTACCTATAATGTGGCCAGTGAATATTGGCACATAATCACCTAACGCTGAAACGCCTGCAACTCATTCTGCCTAGCTGTGTAGTGTATATTTAACCGTTGATTCATGTAAGTTCTGGCTATTGCGCTGTCCCTTGAGGAGATGACGTCATCGTTACGGTGGATTTCATCGAAACTTCCTCATACCGAGTCATTCACACGCGCACCGCGGAAAGCGCACGGTATGAATAAGGCACACCGTCTTCTCTGTGCGTAGAAGTTTATTGTTAACAGCGTGTTAACTTTCTCGATGGAAACACCATCGAAAATTTCCTTAACAGTCGAGACTACGGGATCCAATTGCGCACAAATTAACTTAACGTCATCGGCATTTCATTGGCCACTTAAATAACCACCAATTAAATTATTTTTCATCTATAGGCGTCATTTCCGACCGATTAGATGATTAGGTAGGTACCTAGTGTTGGATTTGAGCATGATAGCAGTAGGGGGAAGCTTTCGAACGGAAGTTTTTGGGTCAACGCTGCAACCAAAGCCGGAAAAAAACGGTGATCAAAAGGAAGAGGATATTGATTCATATAGCACCACTATCATCCTCGCACTAAGAACGCCCGCGAATTATTTTGAAAACAGTTGAACCATAAATGGAAAAAGTAGGAGATATGCCCATTTGATCCTTGAAAGGGAATCTCCAATGCATGCATTTGGTGCCACCCGCATTTGGCTAAATAATGCTTCAAATAAGGTGCGTGGATACCCTTGTGCATCAGAAATTCATAGTAGGTCTCGCATGTGAAGATCCACACAAACATTCCGCAGATGATCATTCTGTAATTTATTGTAATTAGACCTATAATGAATTCACAAAAATCGGGCTTCTGTCAATATTCACAGAGTGAAAGTTAAACAATGTTCCCAAACTTGATTTTATTGATTGTGAAGAGTTCTATTACATTAATATGAATAAAATACTGTGTGTGTTGTCATCAAGACCCTGAAAGAATCAAGATAGCATTCTGGATTCCACTCTTTTTGTGATGGTTTCGCTACCTTCTAATTATTTCATTCAGCACTTTCTGCTTCTCGAATTTATTTGTTATCTTTATGAACAAAGAAGGTCAATTATTGATGATAAGACAATTAAGCTTATGAAGAATCGTGAGGAAACTAGGCCTGCGCCTGTCAATGTTGCTCATATTCACTAAAATAATGAACTGATGCTCAATCAATCTGGTTGAGGCAATGTAAAGCCTATCTACTGGAAATATTCTTCCCCCTCAGGGAAGGAAGGTGCATCTCCAGTGCCGGGGATGAGATGAGGCAGTGCAGGGGAACTTCCCCACTTTCCCTCCCCTCAAATCCAACACTGCAGGTACCTCTTCTGTAGGATATAAACATGAAACATGTTGGAATGTGTGTGAGTATGCGTGTGTGCAATAATCAGGCAAATTTTGGCTCTTAGTTGTAAATCAGGTAAAATTTAGCAAACACCCCCCCCAATGATGTTTCCTTAGCGACGCCTCTGATTACACATGTCTTTCTTCTGATAAACTTCTGAGAAAATTTTTATCGCCTCCCGTTAGCATGTTCATCCTTTGCCGGTTGCTCTACATGACTGTTCTAGAAGTCATTGATAAAATGTAGATACAATTATACAAAGTTGTAGGTATGGTCATCAATAAGATAGGCATAATACATGCATATGTTCACAATGATTTGTTGTTTGTGCTGAGCTATGTGACGTTTAACAACATGCCTACGTAAAAAATAGAGGACATTGACAACAGAATCTATTTTGATTTGTGTAATTCGTGCAAAACATTTCATCAGTTAAATCTGAATTTCACATGTTAATAGCTTAAATATGTATAGAGCTGCTCAGTTTACTTGCCATGTTAGAGAATTTGCGAGTATAAGGGAGATTAAGGTCTAGGCTAAGGTCTAGCTCACCATGCAGTTATAGACACATCTTCAACAAGCCTTAAAGAAATTTGTTTGGTAGTTAAGTTGAGACGATTTTGTCTGTTTTCTAAATTGTGTTTCGCATCTTGAGAGATGTTGAAAATGAAATAGTCTATAATTAGTATGACTTCAAAATAGAAAGTTAAATAAAACAGGCCTTTTATGCCAGTCACTATGTCCATAAGATACTATATAAATCAATAATTGATTATAAATTCATCGCACATTTGAAGACATTCAAATGCACAGACTTAGAATAATCAATATTCCATTCTCCACTGAAGTAGAAATATCAAAATAATGTTCATACGTTAAAAATATAAATAACTTTCTCACAACTGAAAAAACATAAAAAGCATGTTTAATTCCGAAAAATATGTTTTAACTAACCTTGATGCCAACCTATTGATTAAACTGTTTGGCATTTTAGAAGACGATAAATCTCTCATGGTTCTTAATTTCTAAATTGCTTAAATGGAGCATCATGGAATATCACGCGAAGCCTTGTTTGATTATTATTTATAAAAGATTGACACTGCAAAAAAATGTAATTCTGAAACATTTGCGAATTGTATTAATCTTTTCTATCTCCAAAAGTCTCAGATTGCGTTCGTTTGAGGATCAGACATTTTATATTTGTCATTGTAAACATCAGATCACTGGCACCACCGAGACAATTCTCAATATCAAGAACGTATCGATTTTAGTCACAAAATTTGATCCCAAAAAAAGGCTAGTTCTGTCATAGATATCATCTTAATTAAGTAAGTTGACATTTGAATTTTTTCTATACATGTAGGAAAGTATGAGCACTACGTCGGTTTTAAGTTATGATCGGCAAGATATAATTTTATTTCTAAAATGAGTAGTAAGCAAAACTCCACTTCTGGACCGCGCAAGATGGCCGCCATCGCTGCGTCCCCCCCCCTCTGGCACGGCAGAGTGTCGTGGTCGGCCGCCGTGGTGCTTCGTGTCTGAGTCCCCCCCCCTCTGGAACGACAGAGGTTGTGGTCTGTCGTGGTGTGCCGGCCAGGTGGGTCCACGTTCACAACATGTTCGCTGACGTCCCCCCCCCTCTGGAACGATGGAGTGTCGTGGTGGACTTGGGCGACCGCCAGGATTAGTCTTGAGGCTATAGTGTGTGATGTTTTTGGTGCAATCTGCTGAATGTTGGGTTGTAAAATGGGTTGTTTCGAGTGGAAGGAGTGGTCGGATGAGAAAACGGAGGTCGGATTCGTGTTCAGCGTGAAATTCTGCATCGGTAGGGTGAGTTTCAAGGCAATCGGTGAGAAAAAATTTTCAACATTTTTCGAAAAACGACAGAGTTAGAATTTGGGACGTTTTGGTGTGTAGCGCCCAAACGAAGCATCGGATGAGAAAACGGAGGCCAGATTCGGAATCTACGTGAAATTTTGGGTTAGGAAGGATGTTTCCAGCGAAATCGGAGAGAAAAAATTTTCGGCTGACGTCCCCCCCCCCTAGACAGCTTGCTTCCAGTGGACGGATTTTGTCGTGCGATAGCTCGTTTGAAAGCTAAGAGTGAGACAAATTCAGTGAAAGAATCGACTTGTTCCTATCTGTCTTCGTTCAAAAGTTAGAGCGGTTACAAGATTTTAGGTCGGAGCTCGCTCACCTGAAAAAATCCTAAGTGTCAGAGTGACTTTGTATGGGTAAAATTTTGAAAATTTTCCAAAGTGTGGAATTTCGACCTGGGACCGCCACCAAAACATTTTTCATCAAATTTCACTGACCCCCCCCCCCCGACAGCAATCTTCTAACTTTGGTTCTAGTGGACGGATTTTGTCTTACAGCTACTCGTTTGAAAGAGGAGAAAAAACTGCTCGACAACATTTTTTGTTGCGAGTCAATCGGACCAGCCGTTCACAAGTTAGAGCGGTTACAAGATTTTAGGTCGGAGCTCGCTCACCTGAAAAAATCCTAAGTGTCAGAGTGACTTTGTATGGGTAAAATTTTGAAAATTTTCCAAAGTGTGGAATTTCGACCTGGGACCGCCACCAAAACATTTTTCATCAAATTTCACTGACCCCCCCCCCCGACAGCAATCTTCTAACTTTGGTTCTAGTGGACGGATTTTGTCTTACAGCTACTCGTTTGAAAGAGGAGAAAAAACTGCTCGACAACATTTTTTGTTGCGAGTCAATCGGACCAGCCGTTCACAAGTTAGAGCGGTTACAAGATTTTAGGTCGGAGCTCGCTCACTTGAAAAAATCCTAAGTGTCAGAGTGACTTTGTATGGGTAAAATTTTGAAAATTTTCCAAAGTGTGGAATTTCGACCTGGGACCGTCACCAAAACATTTTTCATCAAATTTCACTGACCTCCCCCCCCCCCCGACAGCAATCTTCTAACTTTGGTTCTAGTGGACGGATTTTGTCTTACAGCTACTCGTTTGAAAGAGGAGAAAAAACTGCTCGACAACATTTTTTGTTGCGAGTCAATCGGACCAGCCGTTCACAAGTTAGAGCGGTTACAAGATTTTAGGTCGGAGCTCGCTCACCTGAAAAAATCCTAAGTGTCAGAGTGACTTTGTATGGGTAAAATTTTGAAAATTTGCCAAAGTGTGGAATTTCGACCTGGGACCGTCACCAAAACATTTTTCATCAAATTTCTGTGAATGAGGGGGGGAGGTCAGTGAAATTTGATGAAAAATGTTTTGGTAAAGGTCCCAGGTCGAAATTCGGAAGTTTTAAATTTTTCAAAATTTTCACCACACTGGAGCTCTCACACTTAGGAATTTTTTCACTTGTGGCATGTTACATGGACATGTGCTGGCGGACCAACTTCCCATGGTCATATGAGAATGGTTCAGGTGTCATATTGTAAAGAATGATGAGACAAATCGTTTGCAACAAACCGCATGTCGCTACGATGAATACTTTCGGAGATAGAGCCATTTTAAGTTTTCTTCCGAGCATATATAAACCCCCGACAACGTAAGTCTGATCACTTCATCGAAAGACGAGGTAAGCGACGGTCGTCGCTCTGAGCTCCCGATATCGGGTGCAAAGGACTCTATCTTTTGAAGTAGGCAAGCTATCTTGCTACTTCAAAGTTTGTATGATAGAGTTTGATAGTGTCTTTACTACTGATAAAATTTTTTAAAAGTAGTATGAGTAGTAAAATGCGGAATTTTTTAAAAATTCTTAATTTTCAGTTTTTTCAAAGTTTTAACATATAGACTAAGGTTTTCAAGTATCCTGAGTTCAAATCTGCTATCAGATTTGAAATTTAACTAAGTCTAAGGCAGCTTTGAGGGGTTAGATCCCAGCTACTGATCACTACCTTTGACTCGGCGTTCCTGTTACCACTTCGGGGCAGTGACAATGATGTCTTCAGCTGTAAAGAGCGGGTATCGGGGAAGATCTCTCACTTCCCTAGTGATCAGTACAAGGCCTTCGGGCTGTCGACGGGATCGAGTGCCACTCACTACACTCACTAAGTGTTGATATTATGTTGAATGTTGACTAAGTTGAATGTTGAATGATGATATTATGTTCTAGGCTGTATACTACATTCAAATCTGCTATCAGAAATTTAACTAAGGCAGCTTTGAGGGGTTAGATCCCAGCTACTGATCACTACCTTTGACTCGGCGTTCCTGTTACCACTTCGGGGCAGTGACAATGATGTCTTTAGCTGTAAAGAGCGGGTATCGGGGAAGATCTCTCACTTCCCTAGTGATCGGTACAAGGCCTTCGGGCTGTCGACGGGATCGAGTGCCACTCACTACACTCACATCTATCATTCCTGACTAAGTGTAATGCTTTAGGAATATGACTGTACTACATGATTCAAAACTTATACTAATTTCATTATCTTACAGTTAACGAGAAATCTGAGTACTAACAGCAAAAATGGTGAACAACGATAGAAATAAGAAGTTTCATATTAAAATGTGCGTATGCGGTAGAATCAACCGCCGAGACGGTCTCAGGGACCACATAAGGAAGGCAGGGGCCGACCACATGGTTATCCTGAATAGGGTTGCCTGTGTGAAGTGCAGGGTGCTGTTGGTTGTTGGGCAGGAGGCCGAGTTTTATCGGAGGCATGGTGAGTGTACAGGAGGGTTGGTGACCGATTTGAGATTTGTGGAGTTGATGAATGCTGAGAAGGAGCGAATGTTGGAGAAAGAGGCCAAGAATGTTGTTGAGAATGCTAGTGGGAATGTTGTTGAGAATGCTAGTGGGAATGCTGTGGAGAATGCTAGTGGGAATGCTGTGGAGAATGAGGTAGAGAATGCTGTGGCCGGTTTGAAGGCTGACAAGTGGCGGAAGAGAGTGTTTGAGAGTGATGATGAGGATGATGTGGATTTGGATAGGGAGCGAGTGAGGAAGTGTGTGAGGAAGTTGAGCTCTTCGTCATCGGAGGTATCCAATATTGTTATTAGCGACCCCCCGAAGAGCTCATCTTCCCCAATAGTGAAGGGTGGTGGGGTACGGAAGCAGTCGGCGCGGTGGGATGAGGACATGGAAAAGAAGCATGTGTCGCAGCAAGCGGCACATGCTTTGTTGGTAGATCGCTACGAAAGTTTGAGGAAGGTGAATGAGAGAACGTTGAGTGAGTTGAGTGAGCTGAAAATGAAGGAGGTGAAATGTAAGGAGGTGGCAGATGAGAATATCCGTATGAGGCGTGTTGTGAAAGAGTTGAAGGAGAATGTGCGAGTGTTGGAAGACAAGAATGATGAGTGTGAGAAGAGGGCGAGTGCTGCGGAGAGGAGAATGGGAGAGGCAGAAGCGAAGTTTGAGGAGATGATGAAGGAGATGAGTGTGTTGAGAGCGAGGAATGTTGAGTTGGAGAGGACTGTGGCTCGGCGGGGTGATGAGAGGCAGGCGTGTGAGAAGTTGGAGCGCATGAGGGATGAGTGGGAACGTGTGAATGAGGATCGTTTGTTTGAGTTCCACATCCCTATTCGGGATAACCATCTGGCCGGCGAAGTCCTCGTCAATAAAAGCCTGGACGAAAGCATTGTATGCTATCATGGACATCCGAGCAAGAAATGCCTCCACGCTACACTAAGAATGCGCGGGCATCTCCACAAATTTTCAATCAGGAAGCCCGCGAGACTGCCTAAGGATGACTAACTTGGTAAGTGAAAAAGTAAATAAGATAGTATATCCTATTCTAATACATATCATTTTCATTGCAGATCTTTGCCTGCCTTCACCACCCCATCAATTTACTCCCGAGAACGAACCATCGGCTCTCTTAAGGGCCACCTAGGGGCAAGACATGATAGAACCTCCACGCGGTTTGCCCTGGGCAGTCTTCGGACTGGCGAATACTATCATTAAGTTGAATCTGCTATCAGTCAACTTGAACGTTGCGTCACGTTAGAGGGGTATATAAAGCACTGCCTCTCATTTCATTTCATTTCAATCATGCAGACGCCGAACAGTCAAGTCAGCTCTCCTCGCGGACCGCAGTTAAGGCCGCGAAATTTATTTGAGGAGTTTGTCAGGCTAGAGGAGCAAGACAGAGTTTTTAATAATCTTGCTCGGATTGGCAATCCGATGACAGCAACTGCTGTCAATCCAACGGAATGGCGCTACATTCCAATTTTTAGTCATGTGCCAGTTAGTGTGGAAGTCGACAGTGCTACCAAAGAGAGAGTCTTTGACTCTCTCAGCAGAATTGGTAGGGTGTAAGATGACGCTACTCCCGAGAACGAACCATCGGCTCTCTTAAGGGCCACCATGGGGCAAGACATGATAGAACCTCCTCGCGGTTTGCCCTGGGCAGTCTTCGGACTGGCGAATACTATCATTAAGTTGAATCTGCTATCAGTCAACTTGAACATTATGCAGTCGATTGCTATCCCTGAAGCATTCTGATTCGCTGTTGAGCAATTCATTGTTGAAAACCCTATATAAGCTAGAAGATTGTAGCGCTTCTCATTCAATTTGAAGTCACGATGGAAGCGACATCTGCCGACAATATTCCCGTCTTCACTGATGAAGACAACGGCATTCCCGAGTTCGTCATCCTCGACGAGTGGGATGAGGATGAGAAGAAGGGGAAGATCAAGAGGATCATTTGGACGGATGAGGTGTGGACTCCGAATACCACTCGCATCCGAAAGGTGCCAGATGCACCACCACGGCTTAGGCGGTATAGGGTATACGACAACCTAGCTGTCATACCTATTGACTATTCAAGCCAATAGTCAACTTAATTGACACCATTGACACCGAGAACGAACCATCGGCTCTCTTAAGGGCCACCATGGGGCAAGACATGATAGAACCTCCTCGCGGTTTGCCCTGGGCAGTCTTCGGACTGGCGAATACTATCATTAAGTTGAATCTGCTATCAGTCAACTTGAACGTTGCAAATGCAGTTCGGTGTAATACTTCCTTTCGACGGGCGTTCCTGTAAAGGGCGGCGGTGAAACCCGTAGCTATGTATACCGCAAGGGACATTCGGCAATGGTCAATCTTGTTAAACCTCTCTGCGTCATGTTTGCAAGTGATTGCCTCTGTCTCAACGTAGTATGCATTCGCGTCAGGGCGACATTTAGCCAACTGTCGAAGGTTGCCTAAAACTTTCCATTGCATACGTTATGAGAACCATGAGTTCTACCTGTCTCTATCAATGAGACGAATTGATGAATGGAATGAAATGGGAGGACACTCACGCGCCACACGCAACATAACACACTTCTCTCTTCCGTAGTCTAACAAGCTCTTTACACATGGATCGCAGTCGATTGCTATCCCTGTATCAGAAGTGTAAGCTATCTTAATTTATTTGACACTATTTTATCTACCATCATCGTCCATATGAAATGTTTTAAGATTTACAAGTTAGACTAAGCGTGCTACTATTTCCAAATGAAAAAGTATACATGGTTAAATCATCCACTTAAGCCCATCCGTAGTCTAACAAGCTCTTTACACATGGATCGCAGTCGATTGCTATCCCTGTATCAGAAGTGTAAGCTATCTTAATTTATTTGACACTATTTCATCTACCATTATCACCCATATGAAATGTTATAAGATTTACAAGTTAAACTAAGCGTGCTACTATTTCCAAATGAAAAAGTATACATGGTTAAATTATTCACTAAAACCCCATTCAAGTAAGTCAGTATGAAAGCAAAGATAATACGAAATAAACATTTATTATGGCATGTATTTCAAAAGGTCTTCATCGTCAATATCGTCCCAGAGTCTGGCTTCACATAGATCACAAAAACAGTTGAGCTGCTTTAAACGTTCTTCTGCAGCGTCCCTCACTTTCTCAATGTACGCCCACTCCGCCACGGTTCGCGGTTGGGAGTTAGGGGTGTACCACTCCCATATTTGATGCAAGTGCGACTTGCTGGTCATCTCCATCACCCCTTCGGCATCATATTGTAAATATTTCCACCGTATGCCTGTTAGGTCGGGCAACTCCTCTTCATCCTCCTCCGATAATGATAACTTTCGTATATTGTCGAGATTGTATGTCTTCTCCACCTTCGCCTTTCTTGGTGCATTTGGTGTAACGAGCACCTTTGCTGATGTATATGGAGAGGAGAACTCCAATGCGGTATTTGGTGTTGTTGGAGGACTTGTCATGTTGTCTTTGAAATGCTGACTTTGAATAATGATAACTTTAACATTTTTCTAATTCTTAAGTATACACAAGCAGCCAATCAGAATTAACATCCAATGAATGAAGAGGATGAAAGTATATAAGCAAAGTGACATTCAGGTCATTTCATTTAATCTGTGAATCATACAAGTGACGAACGCACGATCTCTCTCTTTGACTATTATTTGAGGTGTACAAGTGAACTGCTATCTCGTGAATTCCAAATTTGAGTGAAGTCTCTATCTTGTAGAAGTATCAACCTTAAACTTGATTTCGTTGAAATGGTAAGTTGAAAATTTCCTCTCTCATCTCCCTCAAACGTGTGACTAATAGCATCTTCCTCAATTTCAGGCATCAACTTCATCACCAACGCCCTCTCTTCTCGAGGAAAGTTTAGAGTTATTGAGTCAAGGTAGGTTGTAACACTACACTGAGGCTTGAACAGAGATGAAAGAATGATTTCTCTTTCAGGTGATGTGAGTTCCAGCTCAGGACTCTCGCGGCAAGGCAACGAGTGGGAATGTGCCGACTGCGGACATATGTTTACAAGGAAGCACAGTCTCCTTCGACACATCAAACAACGTGTGTGTCAACGCAAAGCGGCGTCAATCTCCGGAGGTGAAGTTGATTCTGACGATGACATCTCCTTTCCTTGCGATTTGTGCCCTCTTTCTTTTGATAGTCACTTTCAGCGATCTTCGCACAGACTTCAACACACGCATGCAAATGATCACTACACCAACGGTACCTCTACCATCTCCCTCATTAATGTTTCACATAATAATTTAGTACGCGACTACTGCATGGAGTCCAATACTCAAATTGTAGATTTTCCTGAGTGGCTCCTTCAAAATTCTAACATTATCGAAGCGCTCTTCAATAATTTAGACAATTTTAGAATGAAGGCGCTCATCTACCTTAAACTAAAATATATTAAAATAGATTTTCAAACGGGTCAAGTGACGGAGAGAATACAGTTTCATGTTCCTTCCTCTTCCGCAACCGAAGTTGTAGACTGCGAGTCTTGGCTAAATTTTCACATTCAATGTTTAAAATCAAATGTAGATAAATTCAATCAACGCGACAGCGCTCTCATTTTTGATGGTGTGGACTCAGCCATATTCAAAATTTCCCTATTAGAAAGTCATGCAGCTCGAGGCACATTTAAACTTCCAAAAACGTTGTATAATAAGAAAGCTGTCATCAATGTTGATTGTAAATCACAGTGTTTCAAATATGCAGTCCTATCCATCCTTCACTATAATGATATCAACGCGCATCGAGATCGCACCTATAGCTATAGACAGTGGGAGGATGAACTAGACTTTGAAGGTTGTGATAGTAACAACATGAAAATCAAAGATGTAGAAACGTTCGAAAAACATAATAAGATTAAAATTGTCGTTCACGTGTGGGAGAAGGGGTTGAAGGGTGCCCGCTATAATTCACGTTCAACTTGTTATGAACGTGTAGTCAACCTCTTATTAGTAAAACAAGATGATAGCGAGGAATGGCACTACTGTGGTATTCCCAAAATCTCTCGCTTGTACACTCACTTGGGGCACTCTAAAAGAGGTGAACATTTTGTATGCGACCGCTGCATCCGCTCATTTTGGAGTAAAGATAAATTTGAAACTCACTATGAATGGTGCAAGCGAGGTAAATTACAAATGGAACGCATGCCCAAAGATAAAATATTTTCACATAGGGATAATGGTGACGAATTAAGTCCCCTGCGTGTCATTTACGCAGACATAGAATGCTACATTGATGATATCATCCACAAGCCAGCAGCCATATCCTGCTATGAAGTATGGCATGACCACTTTAGGAATAGACAAAACAAAATGCATACTTGGCAAGGTGAAGATTGCATTTCAAAATTTCTAGAATTTCTCGATAAAGCTGCAAAATTTCAACAATCATATGATTCCCAATTGCAGCGTAAGTCACTACATATGTCAGATGAAGACAAACAAAAATTTGAAAGTTGCACATCCTGTCCTAAATGTCATAAAACGTTTGATGACGATAAAATTAAGAAAGTGCGTGATCATGATCACATCACTGGTAAATTTAGAAACGCACTCTGCTCCAAATGTAACTTTTCACTTAGGTTGAGACGTCGTGTACTACCCGTCATTTTTCATAACTTTAAGGGCTATGACAGTCATATGCTCATAAAAGGAGGGTTGAGCCAGATGAAATCGTGGCAGTTTAATGTAATAGCACAAACGAGAGAAAAATTCATGGCAATGACAGCAAAAGTACCAGTAGATAAAACTAAAGAAAATAAGACAGTCTTCTTCGAAATAAAATTTTTAGATTCATTTCAATTCATGTCAGCGTCACTAGCTTCTCTCGTTCGTAATCTCAAGTTTCTTCCCCATAGTCAAACTTTGAAGAAACACTATCCAAACTTAACGGATGAAATAATCACTCGCAAAGGAGTCTTTCCTTATGCGTATTTTAGCTCAATGTCTAAACTAAATGAAACAACCCTTCCTTCCATTGACAAATTCAAAAACGATTTGACGGGTGAAGATTGTCCAGTAGAGGACTATGAACATGCTCAAGAGGCATGGTTAAAATTTAATTGTAAAACGTTTGGCGATTATATGATCGCTTACTTAGAATTAGATGTCATTTTGCTGGCTGATGTCTTTCAGGAGTTTCGACGAGTGGCATTAGAAGAAGACAAATTAGATCCTATCCACTTTGTCAGTCTACCAGCCATGTCCTTTAAATCAGCCTTTAAAATGACTGGTGAGACCATTCATCTCTTACAAGACCCGGAGATGTATAATATATTTGAGCGCGGAATACGCGGTGGTCTCACATTTGTAAATAAACATCATATAAAATCTGAAACAGTAGGTGATGATCATATCCACCTAAAGTACTATGACCAAAATAATTTATATGGCAGTTCACTGTCTAAACCACTACCTCATTCCGAGTTTAGTTGGTTAAATCAAAATGAGCTTGAGTATTACTCCAACCCTTCAAACATACTGAATATTCCAGATGAAGGTGATTGGGGATATTATTTTGAAGTGGATTTGATTTATCCAAATAGTATTAAAAATAAAACTGCTGATTTCCCACTCGCACCTGAATCTGGCGAAGTGACTGAAGATATGTTTTCACCATTCATGTCACAATTTCATAATAACTTAACAGAGTGTGGACAGCCAAGGTACAAACCATGCCGCAAACTTTTACTCACCCAATATGATAAGAAAAATTATCTCGTACACTTCTGCATATTAAAATTCTATTTAGAAATGGGCATGCTTCTAAAGTCAGTTCACCGCATTATCAAATTTAGACAGAAAGCCTTCCTCAAACCCTACATAGATAGTAACAGTCAAAAACGTGCACTCGCCCAAAATAATTTTGAAAAGGATTTTTATAAATATAAGAATAATAGTCTATTCGGAAAGACCATGGAGGATGTTAGAAAACGTATGAATTACAAACTAGTCGTTGATGAACAAAAATATCACAAATTGACCTCATCACCTCTTTTCATTGATAGAGACATCATCGATGAGGATCTTGTAGGTGTTAAAATGATTAAATCAGAAGTTGAGTTGTGCAAACCCATCTATATTGGGCAAGCCGTTTTAGATTATTCCAAGCTTGAAATGTATCAACTCTTCTACAAAATATTAAAACCATGCCCTCTCGTAAAAGAGGTTCGCTTGCTGGGTGGTGATACAGATAGTTTCTTTTTAGGAATTACCACTCAAAAAGATTTAAATTTTAATGAAGTAGGTAAGTCATTAGAAAAATATTTCGATACATCTAACTACAATCCCACTCATCCACTCTATTCCATACAGAATAAAGCCAAACTTGGTTGTTTTAAGGATGAAACAGCAGGAAAGGAAATAGATGAAATGATTCTCCTCCGTCCTAAAATGTATTCCATGAAACTAAAAGAATGTGCAGATAGTATTAAGCGTGCTAAAGGTATATCAAAATCCATTGTTCATAAAATGAAACATCGGTCCTATAAGAAGGCCTATAAAAATAAAACTATAACGTTTGTCAATATGACAATCTTAAAATCTCAAGTTCATACTGTGAAAACGTACACGTTCAAGAAACGAGCACTTTCAGCATGGGAGGATAAGAGGTGTTGGATAGGACATAACACATCTCTTCCACATGGACATCCTGACACAAACATACCTCCACCCAAAAGAATAAAACTCACGCTACCACATTCAGGAGATGTATTGACATAATCAACTTTAACTCAGTATTTTGATGTTGCTTTTTGTAGATATACATGGTTGTTTTATGTATCGCATGAGATCGTTTCTTCCTTGTGAATATATGCCTACAGTCAGCCCATTCCCCCTATATCTGTGAAAAGACTTTTTCATATACATATTTTTATTTCAATAAACATATCACAATGACTTCACTTTGTTTTCCGAAACACTAAAGTTACGAGGGATTTAGTATCTTTCACATGGATACACTCTTGTAAACCATTGGTAATTTTGATAGCAATAGAGGGTATAGTTTGTTTGACGACGGGATGATAGAAAATAGATTCAAACATCTTCTCGACTATTCCATATGAAGCGTCTTTATCATGAATGAAATCACGTAAAATGTATTCTTTTTTCTCGCCAACAGAAATAGGTAAAATCAAATCACTTTGAATGTAAAGGTGTTGTTCATGTTTATCAAGTGTCATTGGTGTTTCTATACCAATCGTATGCGCAGCAGCAAACACAGTTTGTAGCATTGAAAAGCCAAAGAGTTTTTTCAAATTTTTACTCAATTGACATTGAATGTCATCACCCAGTTTCAGAACAACGCGTTGATTTTCAATTGAAAACGAAATGTGGTGTGTCTTTACATCATATTTACTTTTCATCACATGCTTCAACTTCTGTTGTATATAAGGATTTACTACATGAATGAAGCTTTCAACTGTATGATATAGACGCGGCATTATATTGATAGCAACTTTAGATTCTTCATAAGACTGGTAAATTTTCTTGATGCGATCGCCATAGATGTCCACCCACCATTCATCATTAACTGAATCAGCTTTAGTGTGATATTCATGAGAACCATACACCACACCGCTTCCAATAATAGGCGTATAATGTCTTACAAAATGACGCAAGGTTGGAGAGAAATAAACTGTAAGTTTGTCATTATATTTCTGAATAACCAACTTATTTTTGTCCGCCATAATTTTCTCTCCATACTTCTTACCCACAGTCTCATTCCATCGTTTTACTAACTCAATAAGTGATAAAGGTTGAACACCACGCTTTTTCAAAATGATGCGTTCTTCGCATTCTACAACATCTTCATCAAATATTTTAAATCTATAATGAAATTTGTTGATTCGAGTTGAATAAACTTTTTTAACATTTGCAGTAGCAATTGACGTTAGATGTAGTCCATGACCAAAACCAAGATGTGGATAGAATTCACTATCCAACCTCAGCGTAAGACCTTTAGTAAAAGAATGAAAGCGGAGGAACTGTCTCCCACTCCAATGATAGATAGTAAACTCATAAGCTTTCTGATTTTTATTCTTCATGATGGAAGTATTACCACTGTTGAATGCCTTAATAATTTTCTCATTCCCAAATGGCTCATAAGAATCTGATTTTATCTGAATCCATTCATAGTTCCACTTTCCATCTGATGTTAAATTGTATGGGAACTGAAATGCATTATTCATCGTTATTCCATCATGGGTGCGAGGAGTCAATATCATTTCTTCCAAATCATTCACATTCTGAATATTGCTATCATAGCAAATACTAGAAACGCCAACTTCCCATTCACCTTCTAAATGCAGTGGCCGATTTAATTCTACTCGATAGTCTGATGGTTTATTTTTGGGAAATTTATTCATAGAAGCATTACTGGGCAAGTAGATTAGAAACGAGTCCTTATTTTCACTTTCCATATTATTCACATTGGAAAAATATATTAGCATACTTTTGCATTAACTCTTCATTCGGAAATGGAGTGTAATACTTGTCACAGCATCTTTATGAAAAGGAATCAACGCACCAGCATCATCATAAATGGCAATATCAATTTGTGGGATGTAGTTTGATTTCAGCTTTGTATAATGCACTTTCTTGAAAGTATGCTCAGATAAAATACTGCAGCTTTTTGGCTGGTATGGTATCATTGCTAGCAATGGAGCTTCAACATCTCCCACACGTACATCTTCACCAATATTGGAATATATCTGAAAATAGTTAATACGACGCGATAGCGACATGTCTGCGCTAGCTTTGGTTACAGTACCACTTTTAAAGATATTTTGATCAAAACCCAAAATGTCCATTAGAGTTTTATCCATAATTAGTTCAATACCTTTTCCATTTATAGTGAGAGACAAAGTACCTTCTTTTTCAGAAAATGAAATATGTTGCTCATTAATCACTTCATTTAAATAATCTACAACCAATTTAACCGAAGTAATAATGCGAGGCATCAACACTCTTGTTTCATGTAAGAAACCACCAAAAGGCTCTACACACTTTCTGTATAAAGATACGGCCCATTCTGTATCAAATTGATTTGACCTTTCACATGGTAAATGTTGCATATCAGATTTTCCATGAACAGCTGCAGAACGATGTCGTAAGAACTGATGAAAATCTTTTGAACAAACTAATACTAGATCATCATCATTTAATTTGCTTATTGCAATATGATTAGATGATTTAATATAAGTCAATGTTGCCACTTGTTTGTCATCAACTCGAAGGAGATAATTAAATTTCTTCAATAATGTTTCAGGAGTCATGTTTGTCTTTCTTGGCTTAATCACAATCTTCTTCACCAACGTCTTCTCATTTCTTGGAATAAGATCTACATAATAAGCTTCCTCTCGATATATTAACTGTTTATGACCACTTATGTGGTAATTAACGTTAAAATTATCATAGCTTGTTAAGGCGCTAGCGAGGTAGCCTAAATCATTTCTTAAACTTGGACTTAAACCAACAATCCAATCTTTCTCAACTACATGATGTACATAATTATAATCATCATTGTGCGGAGTAAATTGGACAATATGTTTACACGCTTTATTCAAGAAATCATATATAAACTTTTTACATGATAAGAGATCTTTCTTTGGCCACTGTGGAATGTATACTCGGCACCCCTTTTCACATTGATAAGCAGCTGTACGCCTCATATTAATAGTCATCACCTCATGATCAAAAGTATAGACACAGTTGCTATAAACAAGTTGAGTGACACCCACTTCCCAATTCCCATTTAGCTGTTGTGCATGATCAATGGGAGTAGAAAAGAGTGCGGCTCGATTGCTAGTAAATCTCTTTGTAGCCGCATTGCTAAGCAAAATATGATAAAACGACATTTTTATATTGCTAATCTGCAACTTTGCATAACATCATGAAGACTTGGATTTTGGACTCTCTACAATATATCAGAGTTGATCGTGATGGAAACGTACATTTCAAAAATTCTCATGGTCATACATCAAGAGGAATTACATTAACATGGCGACAATTTGTCAACCTCAATGATATCATGAGGGATTTGGAATATTTTGAAACATTAAGATTCATCTCCTTGGGTGATCAAGTTTGGCTTCAACATTACAGAAATGAAATTCAAATCTACCATTCTCATTCCGCAAACTGTTTCTCATTTCGCAAATACAATTGGGAGAAGTATAGAAGATACATACATCGCTCCATCATGACATTTATTCGTCGTGAGTTCATCGCCCTACTATGCAAATCTTAATCAGATATGATTACCACGCACCATGAGTTGGAAATTAGATTCCCTACAACGTATTGAAACGGATCATGATCGAAACGTCTATTTCAAAGATTCAACTGGAAATGTGAGAAGAGAGTTTGTTTTATCTTATCGTCATTTTCAATCTCTACATCATATCATGAAGGACTTGAAATACTTCTATATGAAAAGACATTCACGTATTGGAAATCGCATCTGGCTGCGCGTCAACAATCGGCGAATTCAACTCTATCATTCCCAACTTCATACTAACTTCACATTTCATCAAGGTAGTTGGGAAAAGTATAAAAGGAAGGTACATCGCTCAATTTACTCATTCTTTCATCATGAAGCGCCATCGCTACACCATCGTCAACATTCTCCGTCGCTTCAGACTCTACACCAAAATCGATCTCACAACATTACGCCAACAGCTTCCAAACAGCAAGTATTACCCGGGCCGTCCTCAAATGTTAGTGGTGAAGATGAACAATTCACGGAATCTTCAACTCTTCCCAAATGGGACTGTACAGATTCTCGGCGCCCTTTCTCATTCATCGGCGCAGTCAATGCGCTTAGAGCTACAAAGACTACTACGTCGGATATGGAAGAGGGAGAGGTGTGTGATGTCGAATCTGACTGTGGACAATATGGTGATCTCTACTCAATTGAGTGACAGTCTATCATTTTTGAAGATTCGTACCAGCAGTTACAGTTTGTGTTATGAACCCGAACTTTTTCCTGCAGCTCTCATTAGTTGTTGGTTGCCTGTGCATGTGGCAATCTTTCATAATAGTAAAGTGATCATTACTGGACTAAAATCTCATGAACAAGCAAATATGATCCTAGACTATCTCATTGAGTATGTACGTACCCAGCGGATTGTAAAATAAAAAACAATTTTTCCAACATGATGTTTTTATTTCAAATCATGATAGAACTTACAAATCATTTTTTCATTAGAGGATGGATTACATGAAAAGTTTTGAATAACAGATGCAAATCGAGATACATGTAAACGTTTTAAGATGAAGTACAGTACAAAAGCACCACACGTTGATGAAAGTGGATGTTGTAGTATGCGTTCATTTCGCTGATATTGACGCGTATGTTTTCTCAACCACTGCTGTGTTGGTATATTTGGAGGTTGAGCAAGAGAGTCAAATAGTTCACCACGTCGGTCTTCTCCAATAAAGATCGCTTTCCAATGCTCACCGCCTAAATTCTGTGAATGAGTGTTTAGCACAATAAAGATGGGATAGTGATTTACTGCAGGTGGTAAGGTATCGAGTGAATAGACATTATCGAAAGCTTTCAACGTCGCTTCGTCTGCATTACGCTGCACTTTAGTCTTAATATCGTCAGCAGTCAACCAACTCATTAACGATTATACTGAAGAATCACGTCACGATACTTTGTAATTTCAATATTTGAATCGAAGACTGCATAAATTAATACATTGATCGTCTCAGGTAGTGTTCTTTTGAACGTCAAATCCAAACGAATATTATGAGGCACGTTCGCTTGACGATAGGGTGCACTAATATCGCTGTCAGCAGTCAAATCAAATGCATAAATAGTATATCCACTCTTAAACTCTTTCATAGTCAGTCCGTTGGTATCATCCGTATTGTAAAAGCCAAAGACATCCATAAAATCAACATAACTGCGCATAAATTGATCCGAAGCAAAATCTGGTTTGTAGGGTGGACCAGGATGACTCACACCATTAACACGTAAAGCAATTTCACTTAACTGATTGTGTTTAAAATTGAAAGGATTCTTCTTTATATTACCATTAAATGCATCATTTTCAACCATTGCCACCATGAGGAGCTTCGGTGCTTCCGATGGAAAGAGGCCATCTTTCATGAAACTCTTTTGATCTTTCGGAATTGTAAAGGTGAGAAGCTTTGTATGCTGAACGGGGTAAATGGCATTTTGGCGGTTAAGACCTTCAGCATGCCCTCTAATGACACTTGGATTCGGTACTACTCGACGAATGTAAAGTGCAATATCTTCCACATGAATTCTAAAATTGTCAACTTTAGCAAATGCATTCAGCGCAAATTCAGGCTTATTCAATGTCAGCTTGAGTCGCATGCTGGTATTACAGAGTAAAAACTTTGACTGTCTAAAGAAGTCTAAATTCAGCGGACCATATAGCTGACATACTCTACTATCTTTAATCATAGCAGATCGCTTTACAAAGCCACTGTTTGTTTCAACATCAAATTTTCCTGCTTCATCTCTGTACCATCCCATGGCTTCCATATGACTTTTTTGTGCTGCTGGATGAAACTGTGATACATGATTGAAATATGATTTATAGGGATAATCGCTTTGACCACCTTCCACCTGCTGCTCTCCAATCGTTAGAGAAACATCGCGAAGTAATGTAGTCAATGGTAAATTGTTCAGTCCAACTTTATGTGCATCGTCAATAGCAGTTCCATCTGCTTGCTGAATTCTAAACCTCAAATCAAGCATCGCATAACTCAAATCTATGTAGTCATCACTACCACCAGGAATAACAAATTCAATGGGGCCAGCATTCTCAGCTGTTCGAGGATGATAATCTACAATACTTGAACTAAGAATATCTGTCTGTATGGCTTGTTGATCGAACAAACAAAAACCGGAAGTTTTACACTCCATGATTAGAAGTTATAGCAGCGTCGTCGTTTAGCGCCTGATGAATGATTAGAGCCTCTGCGACGTTTGCGTGAATGCCTTTTGACTGAAGATCGCACCTTACCAGCTCCGCGATGTTTCCTCCTTCCTTTTCTCATTCGTTTAGGTGATTTCTTTCCTTGAGTAACACCAGCAATGGTCTGCTTCAATGTTTTTAAACCGCGTTCCTTCCCACGATTCAACAAACTGCTCTTAAAACTTCTACCTCTGGAAAGATCACTAGCAACATCACCAGCAAAGCCAACGGCATTACTTAAAACATTTCGTTTTAAAGATCTACCGACATTGGATATGAGAGGTGCTACAACAGATTTCAGTGCACCAAGTATGCTACCTCCACGTTGGCGGCGAGCACCGATGTAAATTTGTCCTCCACCACTTACGTAGGAGGGTCGTGAATAAAATGAGGCAGTTGGATTCATAGCTCAAACCCTAAACATTGTTAGTTACAACTTTGCATGAATCACTGTCGATCACTTAGATGAAAGATGTCGGCACGACGCATCCAAGAGTTCATACTTGAAGGATAACCAGTCCATTTAACAAGACACCATTCTTCACCTTGCCGTTTTTTACATCGAATGATTTTCTCTACCAAATATGTTTCACTTTCAGTGACTACCTCAATCTCATCGCGGTAAAAGCTACCCTCAATTTCTTCATTATCGTAATCTTTCAACTTGTAGGTGGTCGGAGAGTCTTTTTGATTAATCCTTGATACTGTAAATACCTCCTCTGTCCAATTCGGGAGGTACCCTTTAGCAAAAACACTTTTCACTTTTGAGATACGAACTTTATCGCCAATTTTCACATCACTTTTCACATGAGTGCGTTTACGTTGGAATGATTCGCGCACTTTATCTACATTGTCAGCATTTACATCTACTGGTCTGAGTCCAATAGAACGATGGATAGAGTGATTGTAGGCATGGAGTGTATCTTGTAGAACCTTTGTCCAATTTTGTGTCAAGTTGGCAGTAAAATGTCGCCACAAGCGATTTTTTAATGTGCGATTAAAACGTTCAACGAGTGCAGCTTTATAAGCGCTCTTTACACTAAACAACTCAATGTCATGCCTCTCAAATAATCTTGTCACATGCTGATTTTCAAACTCTTTTCCTTGATCACTCTGAATTCTTTTTGGAATGCGACCTTCTCGAAAAATTGTTTGGAATGCTTTTGCTACTCCTTTCCCTTCTTTAGTTTTTAAAGGTTGAGCCCACGCATAACGCGAGAAAATATCAATGACGGTTAAAATAAAATTATTGCCCGAGTTATGTTTTGAAATGGAGGCAACATCGCACAAATCTGCTTGCCACTGTTCATCGATGTCATGAACAATATAATGGCGGGTGCGGTACTTCTTTTTCGCTTGTTTGTGGAGTGTATAGGTAGCCTGACCCTTTAACCATCGTTTCACTTGTGATTGTGGAAGACCACTCGCTTTTGATAATTTCTTGATAGATGCAAATCCTGCCGGATGTTTTACATCATAATAGATTGACTTCAAACGTTCAGTCGATGACGACTGACTCTTTTTCCTCCTTCTCATCTTTTTGTTTTCTTCCCTTTCTACATTTACAACAACTGCAGCATTTAGCTTTAGCGGTTTTGCGATCGTGTTCACATTGCTTAGGGGTTTCATTATGAGAGCTGGCGCAGCAAGTGCAAGTGACAACGACATTCACCTCTGGCGGCTCATTACATGGCAAGCAACACATCTGCTTCATATTAATAATCTGAGAACATGTATTTCCTGGGAGGAGCTGTTTTACGTTTTCCTTTTACCAGTTTTAGTGGCGATGTAGATCTACGTCGAGTTCTTCCTCTTGTTTGCTTAGTGAGTGTGGGAGGGGATGTAGCAGGTGACGCCTTAAACCAATTTGTTGGCATTTTCATCGTCTGAAGCATTGGAGTAGTAGCCACTGTTGAATCAAGTTCTTTCAATGTCTCATTATTCAAAGCAAATTTTGGCACATTATGCTTTTTCAATAGTTTAAGAAAGTATGACCAACCAGGTGGAACATAGCCCTGACGGCGCTTTCTACGTGTCGCATACTGAATCAAGTCTTCATAACGTGAAGCATCAATCACTTTATTTTCATCTGTAATGATTTCTCCTCTATCATTTACATTGAGATGGGGCTCAATACTATTGAAAAGAGATATGGCATGTGCGCGAGATGCTAAAGGTGTAGCAGTCGATACAGAGTCACGCATCTTATTCTTCAAGTTTTTCAATTGCTCAACAGTTTCCGATTGTAATAATACAGCACGATGTGGATCTTTGATGTGAACATTTTGCTGATAATCTATTTCTTTCCTATACATTTGATTTGCAAGAGGTTGCTTTACTTGCTGCATGGCAGTCAATTGTACATATTCATCCTGAGGAATAACAATCATGCGAGAATAAGAACTCATAGTTTGTAGATAATCATGGGAGTTTTCAAAATATCACTTCGAAATCTAAATTCTTCCGGACACTCTTGCGTAAAGTCAATGAATAAGTAACCGTATGGTTTTTCAGTAGCTGCTTGAAAAATTTCAATTAAGGCTTTTGATCCTCTGGGTGCAACTTGTCGCGCTAAAATTTCAAATTGACTTTTATCTCGCGGATTCTTGAAAATAGCATAATAGTGTGTATTCAGGTTTCGTGTACGAGCTTCTTTTCCATCAGGAAACAAATTTTGTGTAATATAGATGATAAAGCACCTTTTATGGTGTGCTGCGCGAGTAAACATATCTGTAACATCTTTTGAATTCTTACTTTCTTTTAATAAATCATCCAATACAACAACATCATTAGACTGAAGTTTATCCACTGGAATAATTCCTTCATGTCGAATAAAGTTGCGACTTTGCAATTCCTGAAACAGCGACGGTTGATAAATACCATAACACCAAATCACTCGATTGATAGGTTCCTTAAACAACTCCCTTCTTTTATCCAATAAATTCAGCGTGAAAACAGTTTTACCTGCATGAGATGGACCTGATACAGTCAGAACTTTATCACATTGAAGTCTGAAATCCATTTTATTACTTTGAGACTCAACATTTGCATAATTAACGCTTAGAGCCAAAGATATTTCCCAATAGGTTGCCCACGGCAGGAGCTATCATTGGAAGTATTGCTGAAAGGAAACCGCCCTTTTGTGTTAGAGTTTTCCTCTTTCTTTGAAGGGCGACTTTAGGATTGGAGATGAAACGCAATTTTGTAGCATATCGCTTAAGTAACTTTCGTTGTTTTGGCGCTAATTTCTTCGTCCTCAACTTCCTCACATGAGAAATAATTTCACAAATGAATTTATCGTTAGCATGTCGTATAGCATTGTATCGCTGATTTGCTTTCATTCGTCGGAGAGCTTGAATGGCTGAAGAAAACTTTTGACTTTTACGTTTCGTCATTTTACGTTTCGCCATTTTCCGTGTTAGTCTTTGCTAAAACCAATCTTTACCACATTTGCATAGGTACTAACTATTGCGACATAAGTGACACTCGAAATGAGCAATATCACAGTGGTAACATTGGCAAAGTTGAATGCAATTACGTATGAAACAGCGTTGACAAAAAGCATGCTTACATCTCTTGAAGATGCGCTTTTCATTTCCATCCTTTCGCTTACATACATCACAACACATAGTTTCACCGTTACTGATGTCTATAGCAAGTTTTTTTGAAGATATGAATTTGCTAGCCTTTTCTAAATAATAGACGCATGTACAGAAGGAATATACTTCGAGAGTGAGCAGACATAGCTCGAAAACCAGTTGTGCTACAATCAAGTACCACTGCATTTTCAATTTTTCTTTATGGAAAGTTGAATGTGAATATCTGAAATCGCTTCAATCACTAGACTGCTACCATGATGGTTAAATGCGTTAAGACGTTCAGCAATTTTTATCATATGTCTTTTAAAAAATTCTTCGGGGTGATCTACCACTTCCATTGAATAAGAAGCAAAATGGAAAGAGCGACTTTCCACCTCTTCCTTTCCAAAATGACTAAACTTAATTTTCGCAACTAATCGCGCCATGATAATGCTATCAGAGAATGTATTCATTAACTCTAGAAATAGAGTGCTAGCATCATCGACCACTGCTTCGATGTCGGTCTCATCTTTATGAAATTTTATCACATAATCTTGAACAGCTCCTTTTAAACTTTGCCTATGAAAACGTAATGTTCCGCAGTCGTTTGAGAAAGACATGATCGCCCTTTATCTAACCCATCCATTGCATGAAAACAACAACTCTTCTCATAGTAACATTTATTGAATAATGGTAACAAGCATGCATTATAAATCAATGGTTTGAAAGAGATAAAATAGATACAGCTGGTAACTATCATACAGCGAGCAATGATAACCATACAGGACTTTGGCAGTGTTGAGGTAAGGAGGAAAGAAGCATTGGTTATGAACGTAGCTACTACAACGAACAGACAAAATAGGAACACACAAATCCTTAAAACGTTTCGTGACTTCATGATAATGTTGATTCACTCTACTATCCCAAGGTGGGAGCAAAATATCATCAATGATTAGATTGGGAAATACTTTCCTCTCCTTACCAGGATTATTACAAAAGATGCGTATAACATTGAAAGCAGCTAACCATCGTTTAAAGTCAATAAGAAGAGCACTCTCACAAGAAAAGCCATAGTCTTGCAAATATTTCAGATTAAGTCCATGAATGTGTTTTCTCGCCCATTGATCAACATTGGGATCGCAGTTGGCATGTTGATGATAGACACTAACAATCTGATATGTCCAATTGTTCATAGCAATAGCACTGAGCTCCTGTACAGGTTCACCCTCACAATCCATAAAAATGATGATAGAAGCCTAAAACGGAAATTTACACATCTAAGGAAACGTTCTATAACATATTACAAAATGAAGAATTACATCGATGCTTTTCACGACAAAATACACAAATGATATGATGGCAACGAAGAAGTAAAATGTATCTAATAAGACCACGTCTACGACACTCAAAGCACATAAGCGAATTGTCATAGGGTAGAGTTAGGAAAGGACTAGCAATTCTCCTTCTTTGATTTGCGTTTTGATGTAGCATTCTTCTCCGACTTGCGCTTCGTACCACTGCTGTTAAGGATTTGATCAATTATGTCGTCCACGTTGGGTGGTTTCGGAATATATAGGATGGATTCCATATGCATGGAGAGAGAGGCTATTTTATTATCCTTGTGTCGACCATAATATAGCCCATTCACTTTGAAAAGGATATCCCAAGTACATTCTCCGAGCTCATCACATCTGATGGGTATTGAATGATCTCCATCCTTCTTATAGTAAGTACACCAATGTGATACCGGTAGGCAAATGTGATTACCATCCCAAATCTTTCTATAGGGAGTATCCTTGTCATCTCTAGCCTTCCACTCTTGAGCAAGAGGAGTAGGAATGTCCATATTTAATGTCACGTACTCCTCAATAGTATCAAGTTGGTGGCGAATGTACGGACTCACGGGGATCAGTATGTAGTCCCCATACTGATTGTGCATTATCTTGACATCCGTGGAAGGGAGCATTCCCGTTTGGAGTACTACGCTATGATCATCATAACGCAAGGCTTGTTTAAATTTACGCTGTAGCGGTGTAGGATTATGTACCTTGATTGTTTCTTCCACTGGCCTCAGTTGTAGATGATCTGACCGTAGCGAACCTTGTAACGTTTGACCGCCATTTTGTCCTACTAGTGCAGTAGATGGAGTAGATGCCTGAAAATGAAAAAAGATTGTATTAAGTTTACGTTCAAGGGAGGAGAGGGAGGGAAGTAGCGACTTACCATTTTAGTTGGATAATAGAACAGGGAACTAGGGAGAGAGAAAATGTGCGTCCGTCACTCGTGTGATTCAACGATGGAATGATTCTCGCTGTGGAAGGCTCGCTATTTATAAAGAAATGCTTGATTCTCATTGGATGATGATCCTCATTGGACAATAACATCAAGTTGATTCCAAATCTGGCATCCGTTTACCAATCCGATACTTCGTTTTGAAGCTACAGCCCAAAACGTCCCAAATTCTAACTCTGTCGTTTTTCACCAATGTCCCAAAATCTTAAATGGCGTCTCACATCTAAACGAAGGCAGATACGAACAAGCCGATTCTTTCACTGAATTTGTCTCACTCTTAGCTTTCAAACGAGCTATC
The DNA here is from genome assembly GCA_907163375.1 of Prostheceraeus crozeri. Lineage (NCBI taxonomy): Eukaryota > Metazoa > Platyhelminthes > Polycladida > Euryleptidae > Prostheceraeus > Prostheceraeus crozeri. The sequence goes on along the minus strand of CAJQUW010003708.1, from coordinate 130,255 downwards.
ACACGACAAAATCCGTCCACTGGAAGCCAAAATCGAAGCAAGCTGTCCAGGGGGGGGGACGTCAGCCGAAAATTTTTTCTCTCCGATTGAGTTGAAACTCACCCTACCGATGCAGAATTTCACGCTGAATCCGAATCTGACCTCCGTTTTCTCATCCGATGCTTCGTTTGGACGCTACACACCAAAAACATCACACACTATAGCCTCAAGACTAATCCTGGCGGTCGCCCACGTCAACCTAGACGATCGCCCACGTCAACCAGGCGGTCGGACCAACTCACCCGAGTCTCACACTCTGTCGTTGCAGAGAGGGGGGGGACGTCAGCGAACATGTTGTGAACGTGGACCCACCTGGCCGGCACACCACGACAGACCACAACCTCTGTGGTTCCAGAGGGGGGGGGACTCAGACACGAAGCACCACGGCGGCCGACCACGACACTCTGCCGTGCCAGAGGGGGGGACGCAGCGATGGCGGCCATCTTGCGCGGTCCAGAAGTGGAGTTTTGCTTACTACTAAAATGATATAAAATGACATCATTTTGCGAATTTTATAAAATGATATCATGAAAATATACAGTTTTAAATGTACAGTAAATATACGTAATAAACAGTATGAAAATATACGTAGGCCTACACCGTAAATAGATCTAGTTATCCGAATTCTTCAATTTACACTGCTACCATGCTACTTTTTACTGCTCTTGGCAATGAAATTGAAATTAGATTGCATGCAGCATCGATATATCCCAAATAATGGAAGACCAAAGAAAGCAGTTTAGTCATACAAAGCTTCTTGTATGTCAAAAGTTAGGCAGGGCCTATGACCTCTACATTAGATATCGCAAGTTTTGATTTAATTTTTATACACTCGAATTACAAATATGCCTACAATGTGCAGTTGGTTGGGCCAGCAGCAACTAAAGTACGAAAAAAGGCTAAAAATATTTAGATTACAGTCAAGCCTTCAAAAGCATCAAGACAATTAATGAGTTGTTTGACAATTTGTGTGATAGACAGACTGACAGACAATAGCTTGTTGCTTTTCGCTACATGAATCAACCATGTGCGGATGGACATGGGTAGAGCAAACGAAAGAGAATAAATTTGCTTCAATAGAAAATGTAAAGAATCTATGATTAGAAAATATAATGAAACAATTTTTGATGATATCATTATATATCATTTTTCAAAAATAAAATGATATAAAATGATGTAATTTTCCTCAGAATAAAATGATGTCATTTTATCATTGCCGATCTTTGGTTTTCAGAAGACTAGCCAATCCACACATTACGTTTTCAAATCTTTATAAAGAACGAATCAGCCTAATTATCAGAGCTGGGCAGGGAAAATGAAAACTATCTGGGTAAAAAGCGCACAGTTATGCGAATATCCTTGCGCATAATAGAAAAGTAGAATTTTTCTAAATTTTCCGTCTGCATAATGTGCTTGTATCAGAATTTGTAAATTATCTGAAAGCTCGCCGACAAGTCAAAAATGACAATCCATGGTCACTTATTTAAGGTAAGTATGCCAAATGCGTCGTGCATATGCCAGCACATCACCATGGATCGCAAGAGAACATAGACTATGCATGTAAAAGAGAATTGGTAGACCATGCAGCCAAATCCTATGCAAAGTGTTTCATGCCCTGATCTGACATATCAAGACATCTCTTGAATATATTTGGTAACTAAAACTTTGGTGAAGCAGTGTTTTTCGACTCTGTGCGATGTAAATATGTCTTTATTTGAAAGTGTCAACTATGTGACGTGGAGATTATGTTAAACAACAAGCGTAAGTGGCAGTTCTCTGAAATTTCGGTTAACAAACCTTAGTAGTAATTGCATGAATGGGTAGCTATCGGTACATTAAAAAAAACCTCCAAATTAAATGCGATAGACAAACCCGCTATACATGCACAATATTCAAAAGAATTGAAAATTTACCTTGATATATCTAATAATTTACATTACTGATCAATCGCAATCAATTAACTAACGCATGGTAGATAGGCCCTACAGCATACGATCATGTAATCAACACGGGCTGTAACCTCCTATTCAACGAACTATCCAATCTGCTAGTAGGCCTAATCTTTAAGATGCATGTAGCCTTGCTAACTGATCAGAACTGTTGCAATACAGCCTTCCAAAAAAGTGCGTGATCTTCTGACACTCAGACAATCGGAAAGCAACATTTACATATAGATGATTCGACTAATGCCAACATGCTAAAAACATTCAAATATTTCAGTAAGCAACATATCTGACATTCCATAATTATAAGGGATACATTGACTAATGAAATATGACTTACACCGCTTAATGTAGGCCGATAAACTGAGGCGAATAACGGCCGGATTACTGTTAATATTACAAGTCCTGGTCTCTCTTATTAATACCAAAAAAGCCTAATTTTATAACATTACAAGTGGTGATATATCTATGTAATGCTAGTTCATGACAGGTAGCCTAACAAGTAGGGTGATAATTATACAATATTAATTTGCTGTTCAAACTAATACGTTGCGTAGATAGGTTCATGTAGGCTACATGTAGATTACTTTTATAGTTGTTTCAAACAACTTGTTAAAATGAAAATGAAATGACTTGCTATGGATCAAATGTTTTGTCTTACACACCTCCTGTCTACTCACACCCTATACAACAAAGAATATACGGAATACTGCACGACAACTTTACAACTCTCTGCAACAGTTTGTCGTTAATTAAAATACAAAAAATACAGAGCAGGCTGGGAGTAGAATCAATCTTATTATATTGATGAAAGTGTTGCCTTCTGCGCTAAGCCATCTTTCCGCTGGAGCACTGGTGACCTGTACAACCAATACTGCTTTGCTGACCAAGGCAATGTTTTCTGTTGCCTATTCCACCACTCTAGAGTGCTGGTTTGCAACTTGTAGATCACAATGTGTATGAGACTCGTTTTGAACACTGGATTATATTCGATGGCTATTATGGCTAAAATCCGTTCACTCACTGATTTTTGTTCCTCCAGTACGGATGTCGGGAAACGTGGTCGCACGTGTATCCGGATATGCGTGCCCAGCTCTAAAAATTGCCTGCAGCGAAAGAAATACGATTGTAGATTATCTTCCACTTTTTGCGACAGCACTGTTTTCTCAAAAAGCTTGAGAACTTTATTGCGGGAGTAGTGAAATAGGAAATCCTTTTCTAATGCTGCATGTCCACAGACAACACGGAGTTTCACGCAAATCCACAATTACTGTGTTGTTCGACGAAACTGCTTCTTTGACATGAATATTTGATCTTGATTTTTGATGAATACTCTTCTCGTAAAAATAGAATTTTGCATACCGAGAAAAGTGGCAATGATCTATGCTCTTATGGTTTGATCGATCATGCTGCATGGCCATGTTCATTAACTAAACACCAGTTGGTAAAAAGTAAGGAAAATATTCTGCTTTGATTTTATTATTCATTTGCTTTGAACGACGGTATATCAGCGAAAACGAATGAATATTCCTAGATTATTTAATTTAATTATTAATATTTAATTTGATTACTTGATTCAGATTCAGAGATTTAAAAGTGCATATTGCAACTAAAGTGTTGTAATAGATGTCTTCTGAATTCATGCTTTGATTACATACTTAACTTACTTTCTTTTATTAAAATTGTTGATATTGAGAACTGTAGTTTGCCATATCACTCATCAGCTACTAAAAATAATGAAAAATATCCTTAGGCCAGATGTAAAAATGACAAACTCATTATGAAATTATCACAAGTATAACACAGTAGGCTATCGAAAATATTTAATAGTTCTTTCTTAAAAATTGGGAACCCTGAAATGAATATTTGGGAGCCCATCAGATCAAGCAATTTTTTTGTGATGAAGGATTGCTCTATATTTCAAGGATAATGTCAGAAAAATTGCCTGAGATAAACAGAGAGGCTACCTGCTGAACAAAGTATGTGTTGTTTTTAGAATGTTAAAAAATTGATTACAGTTATACATGCATGAGGTAACGTATTAGAATGTAAATTGCAAATGATGTCTGTATTTCAAAATGTGAGTATTATGAATGACACTGTCAGTAGTAGGAAGCCACTGAGAGTTTCCGGCATAATTTCTCTCACTTAAAATAAAACTGACCATTCTCGTGGTGATAGGCTACGTACCCTAACGGCTGTGAGGCCTTGGATGAAGAAAAATCATGACTATCAGGATATGCCATCTACATACAATTGCTTATACTTTTAGGCATGTGCTTGGACAACAGCACAACTGAAAGCAAATTAACATTTATAAATGCGAAAATGGATCAGGAATACAGTGCAGGAACTTGCTACGCGCCCCATTCTACTATTGATGGTAATTTGACAGCTACTGGATGCTCTTGTGCTCAAAATGCTATTATTGATTATGCCAGTGCTGATCACAACTACTGGTGGGCAGGAAAACTTCAGAACAATTCTTTGGTCAGAGGTCTTCATGTTTGGGTGCGTCAAGGTAAGAAGCAAATTATTAATTGTTGTCAAATAAGCTTCATTGCAATAAAATTTGACTTTTTATTGACTTTTGTTTGATTAAGTAATGCGGAAAGAGTTTAAAAAATAGATCATGATCACGTCAAACTTCTTAATGCATTGACCATTATGACAGGTAAAGTAAATTTGTGGTCTAATAAATTTCGCTGCCTTTACACACTGAAACTGTCAAGGCAGGTTAGGTGTGTTTGATTTGTCTAATCTATTTTTTAAAAAAATGGCATTTTAACAAGGCGCAAATATGCGAGCGTGAATGAAGTTGTCAAAAGAAGTCGGCTTGTTTAGAGCGTCCGTCTCAGACAGATAATAAAAATGGGTTGAGGTATTTGGTCTCAGTCACAACGTCTTGACGCTGGGCATGTTGGATATTTTCAACATAGTATTACGCTGACGTTGCTCAGAGGACATAAGAATGTTGCAAAGCATCTCTCTGATTCCGAAGATATTAGGAAAACTGAAAATGTGCAGAGGTATAGCAACTTGCACGACACGAGTTTGAAGGAGTATAAGAAAAGGCGGTTCATATAACCTCAAATGTCCCACTTGCAAGAAATCGTAGTATGAATACTAAACGCTCGCGTTTTGACACAGCACATCGATGAGTACCGTTGTGAAAAATAAGTGGTGAAACTCGTCGTGAAAGGTCATCGAAACGCGACGGTGACATTCTGAAGCACTGCTGAAATACTTCATTATCGTGATACATTTTCGTGATCGTATCGCATTTTCGTATACATGTATACATTCGTGATCTCATTTTCTGCACTTATGTGTGAAATTCACCTTTTCCTCCCTTTCGTCATTTAGTGATCGAACACATATTCGCCGGTCTCTCCTGTGAGCCACACTTCAAAAGAAAAGAATTTCTAGTATTTCTACTTGTCAACCATGATGAAGAAATGATGAACAATTGCGCGAAGTTAGCGGCGTTGACTGTGAATTTTAGTACTTCGCGCGTGCATTTCAAAATGCAACAATCGATAATCTGCAGAACTTAAAATTTAGTTTGACCAAGCGTAAATTTTCGCCGTGAAGCCACTGATGGACGGTGAAGAAGTATGAATCTACTACAGATAGGATAGATTCAGTGGCGGATCGAGTGGAGGGATGTCGAGATGCATCACTCCACCGGATAACCTAATTATATTTCAGTTTTCTTCATTCAATTATGCACCACGCAACAACGGAAAGTTTCCACCTTAAAAATCTATAGTTTTCACTCTGACCGACACAGTGCCGCTCATAGAAATAAACTGTTTATCTGAAGTTCGCTAGAATGGAAATTGACTCAAGGTCGCGGCACATCCGAGGGAACTAAGTTGGGGCATGAAGAACCAATTAAAGGCTTCGATTTACTCATGTGACTGATTCTAACCCAATGATACAGACGTTGGCAGGTGCATTTAAGTGAAAATGCGTGCGATTTATGTGCCGTTATTGTGCATTGCATGAAGCTTAATTTCCATTCTAGAGGTTTTACTGTTGTCAATTTCTATGGTGCCGCTCATGGCAGCGTAGACCGCATGATGATCGCTCATATTGTGTCTACTGTTGTCTCTTGCACATCAGATTGAATCTGTCATTCTTTAAACCATAATTTGACAGATGACAGACACAGAGAGTCGGTGAGCAAAAGAAAAAAGTGGAAGACAATGCACAATATTTGCAGACATTGCATAGATATTTCACATGAATTGTAGATTTATGTAATCTTCAGATAACATCCATACACAGAATGTCGGAGAAAAACAGACATGGGAGAGATTAAGTCAAGAAAATCTACCGAAATGGCTCAATGACGATTGTCTTCTTAAAGTTAATGATACGCGAAAAGGAAGAAATTGTCAAAGAAAATATCTCATAAATCTTGTATGAATCAAGATTCCAAGAAAATGCATGAACTCGAAATGATTCAACAACTAGAAAAATTAATTCTTCAAGGATAAATTTTGAATCACTTTAAATTGATTATCCTGAATACTTCTAAGGTCTAATGTAGAGAACATCATAAACTATGAAAAATGCCAGCTACGACAATTAAACTTGCTAATTTCATTATCTACTGAGTCCACACAGTAGCCATTGTGAAAGAATCACTAACCAGATAAATGTTGACAGATATCGCTTGCTGTCCATTTCCCTTTATTATTCACCTTTTCGTAGGGCCTTTAATACGTCGACCCAATGTCCACACTCAACAAAAAAATTGAAATCACTATGCGTCTTCCATAAAAGTCCTGTAAACGTTGCAGCAAGCTCGCGAGTTAGCCATGTAAAATGAAATGCAGACCAATAGCGCCTTTCGTGCTCGTCGCACATTTTCATTTTGTCCGTATTCAATGAAAGTAGCTATAATACCGCAATCAAATATAGCAGAAGAAGCAGCGTATTCATTTATGGCAATACCGTCGAGTAGCGATGGAAAATCGGTAGAGGAAAGAAGATAATTTTCATCAATTCCATCAGCGGAATAACTAACTTCACATCATTAGATGAAACAAATTCAAAACCACAATTTCGAAAACATTTTGTTATTAGCTTCCGGCTTTACTCGTAACCAGGCCACACGTAACTATATATCTCCGTTGAGAAGTGACACAGATTTTTAAATTTCAGAAGCAGTGGCTGTTTCATCGGAGTCAGTTTTGAAAAGACTTGACCGCAGAGACGTCCGTCGATGCTGCAGCTTGACTGCTTGTACACGTATTATGCCGGCATCGTATGGTTGTAGTCTTGCAGTGGTATTCGGAGGTAGCATCTGAACATTCACATTTGATCAATCTACAGTGGTATGTGAAGGACAGCTATCGATAAGCAACAAAATCTTTTAATCTTGTTTCTTAAATTTATTATTGATTTGATTCAACCACTTGTTTGGAAAGTTTTGATCTCATCTATGCCCTCTTGTCTGAGAAGTAATCAACGCCAATGTCTGTCCTCCTAGTTCCCCTGAAGCAACGAGGGTTTTCACTGCGACCAATTATAAGCAACTTTTTGGCTTCTCGCTGGCCATGCTGGCTGCAAACAGAACGATAATCCATGGATGATTTGGTGCCTGAAGTTGCTTCATCTTTCACTGTCATTGATTTAGGTGGTAGTCGACTGTAGAAAAGAGCACTTTCTTCTACGATTAAGATGTTTGATTTGTTACATCCTTCACATCAGCGCGCGATAGCGTTAGTGTCGCATCGTTGGTTAAAATCCCATCATGATGCTGCTGCACTCAGAGATTTGTCTGAAGCAGGTCGTAGGGAGAGATAATATTCAAATTGAGATCCCAGAAAGTGGAGGTCGTTGGTCGCGTTGAAGGGTGAATCGCATAAGAGGAATGGATATCAGATAGCGCCAATGTAGAAATAATTCCGCACAGATTAATGAAGTCTCATAATCGGGGAAGTCGCATAACAGGAGGTCGTCTAAGAGGGTGATTGCTGTAATTAAGTGACCGTCGACGTCGACTTTCATTGAGACTTGAGCGATAACCGTTCACAAATTTCAAAAAGTCGATCTTTTACAAAATCGAAAATAAAGAAATAAAAAATCCTCTACACATTGTCAGGAACTACTTGCATTGGTTGATGTCATTGATACATACTCACCCTGAAGCTTATGCTGATGTGGAAGCAGTGACTGACACCTTTTCATTGAAGAATAATCGAGGATCAACTTTCAATCAAGTAGTTTGGAAATGAACAATATTTATCTAATTATCAATATATTTATCTAATATTTATACACACACGTTTTGAAAGTGTCGTAAAATCATCATGCTACGGCAATTATATTTACTTGCTACATATGTTGGCAATCATTTGAGGTTTTTACAGACGCTCTATTTTTCGAAGAACTATTTTAATATTCACTAAGGTTTGTTGATATAGCATGATATATGAATGTTTATATATGTTATGTATGAATGTTTATATATGTTGTGTATGAATGTTTATATGTTTATGTTTTTATGTGTATATATGGTTTGTTGATATATGAATCAACTATTTCAAATTTTGATAAAACGTACAAATATGTAGACATGCAAGTACTGGTATTTCTAAAGGTTTCTGTTCATTGATTACTGGAAAATCTAAATAATGAATTTAGCTTTTATGAGCGAATGCATCATATGCATTCATCAGACTTAGGTGCACTCCGACTAAATGTTTTGTGACCCGCACTCCACTTTGGCGAATCCAGGGTGCGGTGCGCGAAGTCAGAGGGCACATAACCGCCTCAGGTATTCACACCCCCTTCACATGAAATTTCTAAATCCGCCACTGGAAATAGTAGAGTCGATTGGTCCGAACTGCCATCAACACAGCAGCAGGCTACCAATGACCGACCGAAATCAAATTAAATAAAGTTTACTAATATTGCGTGTATAATAACAATAGTAAGTCAAAAGTCAAAAAGCGTTTATTACGCCAATGTTGGCATAAACATTACAGATGAATGAAATGAGTAATGAGATGAAATGATGAAGATAAAAAATGAGCACTTTGTTTGATGAGTGATGATTGGCGTCGGATGGAAGATAAGATAAAACACATTTTCACCATGTCCAGGCTCACCATTGGAAGACTCATATCTGGAAGACTCATATCTAGTTGTACATCCATGAAGAAGAGGAGACATTTTATAGATGCAGTTATGTCAGCTTTAAACATGTATACATTTAACATGATGCAGATAAATATTTCAATGTTGATATACATTTGTTATTGAGCATTTTATTTCAGTTTATTATCATTATAATAACCCAGTGGACACCTAAGTAGCCTATTTAATAGTCTCTAAATTATTATTAAGTCGGAGGAACGGATTTTGTTTTAGCAACAACATACATTTATATTAAGAATTATAATGCACGAATAGGTTTGTCTTACCTGAAGTACAATGAATGAAATTAATGCAGAATTCACCACAAGATTTTTACCGTTCCTCCGACAAATAGATAGTGTGTGGCTGGAATCGCTTGATTCCAGGCTATACGAGTATATCTCTTGATTACTACTTAATGGTTTTGTCATAGTCCGTTATTGTCTCGGATCCGGTTCGCCTGTTCTAGATATGTACCTATAGCTTTTAACTGCTTCGGGTTGATACCATTCATCAAGTCATAGAAATCTGTTCTATCACATGACAAGAGTGGAACAATTGAAGTTCTTTCTCTTGAATATCTTGGAGATGCACACATGAAATGAAATAAATCTTCTATGTCTCCTGACTCACATTGGTTACAAAAGCATTCATTATATTTTTTTCTATTGCTATATCGATCAGTTTCAGCTGTAAGGCTGTGGTTGCCTGTTCTGAATTTTAACAATGACAAAACATGATTACTAGAGTCAGAAATGTTTAGGTACATTTTCATCTGGTTTTCGAAACGGCACAATTCCAAATATCGAAGACCTCGACTACTTAATTTCGCTGAATTGATCCACTCTTGTCTAAAATATTCTAACAGTCGTTTAGTGAAAATGTTCTTGTAATTTTTGCGTTCTTCAATATTTGAATACAAAATATCCTGTAAATTAACTTTATTGAATAATTTCTTAATTCTATGAAACCATGCATTTTTCGCTATATTTTCTGGCAGGTTCATGCTTATGGCATCATACATTACTTTAATCAGTCTATTTTCCTTAGATTTTCTCAATTTTATCCAGTAATTGAGTGCAGATTTGTAATAGTGGAATTCCACAGGTTGAATTCCAAACTCTCCAATGAGACAGTAGTTCAGTGTTGACCGTTTGAGGTGATAAAATCTCCTGTAAAATTGCATTATAATTCTGTTCACGTCTTTTAGGTTTTTGTCAAAGAACAATTCACCACCATATTTTATCTTTGATAAAGTTAACATCTGGAGCGTGTCATTCACGATATCACCTGTAATCGTTCCGAATTCTTTCAATGTTTTAGCTGTAATGTATGAAGATTGTTTATTTTTTTTGGTTACCTTCTCAATATGTCTTCTATGGCTTTTGCAATTGTTACTCCAAGATAAGTATATTCGTCAACTACTTCTATGCTCAGATTTTCATTTCCAAATTTATGTTTAAATGACTATATTTATCGATAACATTTCTCATCATAATCTTAGTTTTGTCGTAGTTTACACTTAGACCATTTTGGAGGCAATATTCTCTAACTAGCTTTATTTGTTGAATCAAACCTTGTTGTGTTTCGCTAAGCAATAAGATATCATCCGCATAAACCAGCGACGTAATTTTAATTTTCTCCACTTGCGCTGGTCGCAACGTGTTAAAATTTTCTTCCAGCAACATAAATGGATCATTTATATAGAGGCTGAAGAGAGTTGGTGACAAACTGTCTCCCTGTGGAATTCCGTTTCTCAATTCGTATTCTTCGCTTTCAACTCCGTTGAATAAACACCTGTACTTTTAATTTATCATCATATTCTTTATCAATGACATGAAATTTCCGCCGGGGAGAATATTTTCGAGTTTCTTTATTAAATTTGGGATTGGTATTGAGTCAAAAGCCTTCGAAAAATCAATGAAACATATATACAATTCCTTCTTGTATCCTTTGTAAATGTTAATAATTTCCTGCAGTATCCAGATGTTGTCGATTGTTGAGTGATCCTTTCGGAATCCTGTTTGATTTCTATGTATAGTATCATATTTATCTAACCATTCGTTTAGTCTAGTATTCAATATTTTGGTTAGAATTTTTTCGATACATGATGACAACGTAATGCATCTGTATGAGTTTACTTCTTCTCTATTGCCTTTTTTGAATATGGGAGCAATCCAACTATAGTTGAAGGGGATCTGATTCTCCTGCATACATCCAGTATAGATATTGTGGAGAATTTCAGTAATCTCGATCGGATTTTGTTTTAATAGTTCGTTAACTATACCATCTGGACCACTTGCCTTCGAGTTCGGTATATTTTTTAAAGAATCAAGGATTTCCTGTTTTTCTATTCTTCTGTTTAGAGAAAAGTCTTGTATACCGTTTTAAGTCTTTTCCATTGTAAATAATTTTGGTTTTGCGCTATTATTTTTTTCCTTTAGAACATCATCCCTTTCCGTTATTTGCTTCCTAAAATCATCCACTGTCAAGTTCTTGGAATGCTTTGTTCTTTTATTTGGTCTATTTTTGTTCATTAATTTCCAATATTTCTTTTGGTCATTATTTTTCTTGGCTTTCTTCAGTTCCCTCAACTTCATAGATTTTGTTTTTCTCTTTTCTCTCTTCAATTTCTTATTGTATTTCTTTTTGCTTTCCAACAACATGTTAAGGTTATGATCAGTTTCATCATTTTTCCATATATCTACTGTTTCAATATACTTTCTCCGTAGAAGCCTAGTTTTTTTTGAGTATACTATTTTCTGTTTACTGTTTTTTTTGTTCCTTCCTTTCTCTTTGAGATAATTCAATTAAATTATTATACTAACCTTTCTCATCAATTTCATTTTTGCGCACCTGATCTACTAGAGTATTGCATTTGATATTAAAGTGTTGTTTACGGAATGTGGACTGATAATCTCTCGACCATTTAAAAGGTCTTATGGCAGTGGTCCGGCCATTACTACAAATCTTTTATAACTATTATTATAGTTTTTTCGATTTCAATTTAATGTCTATCTCGAAAACTATTGGAGAGTGATCGGTATACGTTTTCGGCTCTTGGATTTCGAAGGCTTTTAACTGATCAATGAGAGATTCTGATATGATCAAATAGTCTACAAGCGATTTAGAAACTTTTCCGTTCATTAATTTGTGAAATGTGCATTTTCCTTCATGATACCTGCCGTTAGCTATAATTAGAGACGTTTCATTACAGAAATCTATTAGTTCTCTTCCGTATTTATTTATTGTTTCATCTTGTGATATTCTGTCTTTAATACCAAGGTGTTCATTGTCATTCATTAAACCAACGCGACTGTTCAGATCGCCTATTAGTAAGATATTTTTCATTTTAAATCTAAAAATATAATCCTTTAATTTATCCAGGTAAGTATCCTCTGAATATTTAGACTCCCTGCATTCTCGATAAAATATAATAATGTAAATGTCCTTTATTTCAGCCCAATTTGCATTTGTGATTTTTAGCATCATGATATCTCCATTTTCTGCGATTAGTTTACTGATATGCGTGTCAAGGTTATCTTCTTTCGCATAAACAGATATACCTTTGATATTTCTTCCTAAAGTATTCTTTTTTAGGGAGCATGTTTGTGTTGAATCATAGTCGTTCATTTGAATAAGATCGTTTTCATCTTCTAAATGTGTTTCTGTGAAGCACACTAAATCTGCTTTCCAAGTGTCTTTGATCATGTCAGAATTTTGAAGCTTTGTTTTACTTAATGCGCTTACATTTGGGTAAAAAATAGTTATCTTTTGTGCATCATGTTGACTTACTTTATCTGCATTCCCAGTCTCCTCTCCTTCTTCGGTACTGTTAAATATGCTGCTGGTTCATGGGAAGGTTATGGCTGACTGGTTGGTAGTTCATATAAGGCTGGTAGAAAGTTGGATGCTGTGTGTTCATCGCCTGATAGTTTGTCGATGAATGGTATTGAGGATGTTGATTCCATCCTGGATACGTAGGATATCTGGGGCCTCTGTATTGGTAGCTTCTGCAGTATCTGGCAATGTGCCCTTTCCTTCCGCACGTGAAACAAGTTGGTGGTGGCCGTCTTTGGTACGGTGGTCTTCTTTGATGGTGTTGATGCCATTTCGGTTGTTGTCTGGGTTGTCGATGATTCTGCGACCTTTGCTGATGTCTTTAATGGATCTGATGATCGTTGCCTGAGCCACCCACCTTCACATGAAATTCCCGTAACATCTGTTTAATGTCTTGGAGTTCATACTGTATGTTCTTTAGCTGTTCTTCGGTTCTATTTTTGTCACCTTCGGTAGCGTTTTTGTTTGACCCTTGCTTTCTCTCTATATCTTCCTCTTTCTCTTTCTCTTCCATTCTTCTCAATTCGCTTTCATACGTTTCAATAGTCTTCAATAGGTCTTCAATTCTTTCTCATAAGAATGTCAATTTCTTCTTTTGCATCTTTCACTTCTGTTTCTTTCATCGAAAGCTTTATCTTGGTATGGTTTGCTGTTGTTGCTGCAAATTCGATTTTGTTTAATATCTCAGTGATTGCATTGAATTCATTAGTAGTAATCCCGTCCCAGGCGCAAGGACAGTGCGGTGCAGTGATGAGTCATCATGCTGACTCAGCCCCCCTCTGGAAGGAAGGAAGAGAGGTGAGGGAGGTGGCCAAGGATGTGCTGGGAGGAATGGGTCCGTGAGGAGAAAACTGTTCCCTACCCCCCTCTGGAAGGAAGGAGTTTTCCAGCAAGGGGTGGGAAGGGAGAAGGGTAGCAATGTGGGAAGGATAGAGTGAGAAAAGGTGGGTGTTGGTGGTTTTGGGATGAGAAAGGCTGGAATTCGGCATGAAGGAGGGTTCGGATGTGAAATTGGAGTTTAGATTCGGAATCTACATGAAATTTTGGGTGGGGAAGGAAGGTAGGGAGGAGTTTTCCTGATAGGCAAGGGGTGGAATCTCTGAAAACGTCAGAGTTGGAAAAGGGTGGGTTTTGGTGGTTTTGGGATGAGAGAAGTTGTTTTTCGGCATTCAGGAGACCTCGGATGGGGAAACGGAGGCCAGATTCGGAATCTACGTGAAATTTTGGGTTAGGAAGGATGTTTCCAGCGAAATCGGAGAGAAAAAATTTCGAGGACGTCCCTCCCCCTCCTGTCAAACTTCCAACTTGGTGTTAGAGATCGTAGAAAGTCGTGCAATAGCTCGTTTGAAAGCTAAGAATGAGAAAAATGCAGTGGAAAGCTCAGCTTGGTCCTACTTTCCTGAGTTTAGGGAGGAAAATGGCAGGAAAACGTCAGAGTTGGAAAAGTCAGGTTTTGGTCGTTTTGGGATGAGAAAAGTCGTTTTTCGACATGAAGAAGTGCTCGGATGGGAAAACGGAGTGCAAATTCGGACGTTTTGGCCAATTTTGGGGCTAGGAACTTCTTTCCAGCTCAATCGGAGAGAAAAAGTACTGACCCCTCTGTCAAACTTCCAACTTTGGTGTTTGAGATCGTAGAAAGTCGTGCAATAGCTCGTTTGAAAGCTAAAAGTGAGACAAATTCAGTGGAAGACAAGACTTGTTTCTATCTGCCTTCGTATAGATGTGAGACGGCATTGAAAATTTGGGACATTGGCGAAAAAACGACAGAGTTAGAATTTTTACGAAAATCGCTCTAGCGGGTGAACCAAGCCTCAGACGGGAAAACAGAGACCAGATTTGGAATCAGCGTGCCATTCTACATCTAGAGGGTGAGTTTCAAGTCAATTGGAGAAAAAAAGTTGAAAATTTTCTTCACACTGGGTCTCCACATGAGATTTTTTCCTGAAAATGTTAAATTGTGGCCACCTTTGGTGGTAAATAGCGGAGGATTGAAAGTAAATGAAGAGCTCGGGTTTCTTTTAGGGGCAAGACCGCACTTTGCTCTCTAGGATCCTGTCTTTTCAGATGCGTGGAAGGCTTCGTTTCCAAATGAGAGCCTGTTGAAAATCGAGCTTTTGCACATTTTCCAAGATTTTGGAAATTTTTGAAAAACGAACTTGATGTCAGCTGGGGCGTCAGACTTAGAGGTTTGCCAGGAGATGGCCTTCGTCTCCAGGCCATAAAAGACTCCAAAACTTTAAAGGCTTGTAACTTTGCTTCTACAAGTCCGTTTGACTTGATTCAAAAAAGAGTCGATCGCTATTGATCAGACCTGTAGTGACAGACTACTTATAAAATTTCATAAGTAGTGCTAAAAAGTTGAAAATTTAAATTCACTATTTTTTAAGGCTTTCTGGAGTTTTCGACCCTGCTGAAGTCAACTAAAGGATTTGTCATGATGTCTGAGCCAGTCTTCTCATGTCTTTTCATTATACAAGCGGGCTTTCACTGAAAGCGAGCAAGTCACGGAGAGTTTTGCTGTAATATTCCACTGACAGGGTGTTCCTTCGGGACGGCGGATGATGCCGTAGTGATAAGTGTGGCAAGGGAGTGTGTCATATTTTAGACGGAAGCCGCTGGGGCAACTCATGTTGGACATTTGACACAGTTCTCAACGTAGCACTTTGAACGCCAATCGGTTGAGTCTTAGCTATCTTGTCATGGGTGGCATCTAAACATCTCTATTGCAAAACGCCTGTGAATCACGGCTTGCTATCCCTCTCTACGGCTTGCTATCAAGCTGATCAAAGCAACGACTTGGGATGTTTCCTCTTGTAAATAACTCCACCGGTTTTCATGTCTGGCTATCAAGTCATTGACGGTGCAAGTTACGGAGATTTTCGGTGTCATACTTCCTGTTGGTGGGCGTTCTTTCGAGACAGCGGTGAAGTCCGTAGTGATGAGTACTGCACGGGACGTGGGCAATGGTAATCCTTGTGAAACTTCTCTGCGTCATATTTCCAAGTGGTTGCCTTTCGTCTCAACGTTGTACTCTGACCGCCAGGGCAACATTTAGCTATCTGCCACAGGTTACCTCATAAAATCTCCATTGCACTTGTCTCCCGACAGTTGGCCAACCATGGGAGAATGAACCATGCGTTCTGCTTGCCTCTACCACCGAGGCTAAATGATGAAGGGATGAAACGGGAGGACACCCTTGCACCACATGCAACCACACGCTCATTTCTCTCTTCACTAGTGAACAAGCTCTTGTGAGTGTAGTCAGGTATTATGTTGTACAAAAGTTTTACTGCAACACAGGTTGATGTATAGTTAGAAAGTTTGATCATGACGTTTTATGAGACACAAATGTAATAAAATGTAAGCGTTAGTGTAGTCAAATAGTTTTACCTTGACACACGTTTGAGAAAGTGAAGTTTGATCATCGAAGTTTATTCGTGAGTGTCATCAGAAAGTGTATCATGGTTTGCAACGTTTAGTGTAGTTAAATAGTTTTACCGTGACGTACGTTTGAGAAAGTAAAGTTTGATCATCGAAGTTTTATTCATGAGTGTCGTCAAAAAGTGTATCATGGTTTTCAAAGATAGTGTAGTTAAATAGTTTTACCGCGACGCACGTTTGTAAAAGTAAAGTTTGATCATTGAAGTTTTATGACTGACCGAACTCATCACAGCACTAGAAAGTTTTATCGAAAAGGTTTTACTGCGCAGTGTAGATTGTCTTGTAACTTACTTTCACAGTGTTAGAAAGTTTTATTGGAGACAGTTGCCAAATGTTCCCTTATTAAAAAATTCAAACTTCATGACTGTTAGATTGCTGAATACTTCATCAGGTTTACTAAAAGCAGTTCTCTACTGCAGTGAGACTGAGAGTTTAGAATGTTATATGAAAACAGTGTTCACCACAGTGCTAGAAAGTTTTACTGCACTGTGTAGATTGTTTCACAGCGCTAAAAGGTCTTATAGTAAGTGTTGAATGTTTTATAAAACCAGGTAAAGTCTTGTCACAAACGTTGAGTGTGTGAGAGCTAGTTCCATGACATTGAATCGCGTGGGTCGTAAAGTCCATAATCCAAGGCTAGGCTCCTCTACGGTTGGATTTAGGGTTTTATATCACATGCGTTAACCGTTCTTGTAGAATACGTGAAGCACATGTTCGCTTAAAAGTCTAAACGCAAATGTTGAAGAAATAAGTTTTGTAAGAAGTCTTTGACAGGCTGTTGTGAAACTTAGCGAACGTTGAAAAAGTTTTATGAAATGTTTCTGCAGTCACACTCGTTGGCGTACCAGCTTTATTAAATGTGTTGTTTGTCTTTATCAAATTGAATGCGTGTGTAGACTGTTTTGTAAATAAAGACAGTGTTTTTGCACTCTGCATCGACAGCATGCAAGTATACACATAACAACCTGTAACGTTGTTAGTCGAATGTATATGAGTTAGGAAACACTCAAAGCATGTGTGAGATAAAAATCAACCTGCTAGATTAAGTGAAACACAAAATTGTCACAACTATTTTACGGGAAATAAAGGAGAACTGTGTAGCGGGAGCGTTTACACTCATCATAGACAGATGAACATATAGTCTAACTTTCTGACATTCAAATGAAATTCGTAAACATGAACCGCGGTGTAAAAAACTTTATGACAAGAACTTTATGTTGGTAAAACTTTCATATATTGCAGTCGTGTTTAAAGTTTAGAAACCTGTAGAAACGCATAAGTCTGAGATGCAGTTCAGCGACTCGACCATTGAACTCACAAAATGAACAAGTCTGTGCAATTAACACGCTCATTAGTAGGAAACAGCAAAACATGCAATGTCATTGAATGATCAAGTCTGTGTCAGAGGAATTATTTCATGAGTATGAAACAGCGAACATTAGGACTGACCATGAGCATTAAAGGTTAGAATCAAAGTTTGCTTTTCATGTGCTTGACAAATGAAACCGTGTCTCATTTCTAAACGAATTGTGCATTGATAATAGAATCAACATTGAAACCTGCATCAAGTGATTTTCTGTGCGAATGCAGACGATGTAAAAATGACATACGGATTGACATTTAGCATTGCTTGCAATATTCAACACGCTGCCATTCAAAAGCAGCTAAAATGTTTATCATAAAACCTATCAGTGAAACAGATGTTCCCCTCCTGTGCACACAAAGAATCATAAGTGCACTCTGTCGCCTGTCTGTCGCGCTAGCCCTTCAGCAGATAGAGTAGAACACAAAGATGTACGCTCTCTCTCTGGCACCCGTCTGTCACATTAAACAGAGATCTATCGCATCTGCCCCACGAGCGAGGATGCAGGAACGTATCGTCATCTCAGACCTCCCACCTAACTGATTCCCACACAGGTCATTGCTATCGCGCCGGAAGAGAGATCATCGTAGGCGACTGAAGGGATTCTCACGTTGACAATTCGTTACTGTGCACTCTGTGCGCGCAAGAAACCATTTGCTGTTAAAGCATGGACACTGCCGATTTTTTCAATTCTTCAATGCCTTGCTAGCCAGTTACAAAAATGTTGGTGAAATATAAGGGAGACGTTCACACTCATTCATCAAATACAAGTCGTTTGATGCAATGTCGTTCGATATCGCTTTCTTTGACATGAGCCGAACGCTTGAGCTCCGCTGTGGATGCACAGTGAAGATGGGGAAGTCTTTATCTTGGCTGCTTAGCAGGCAGAGAAAGGCGAAGCAATTCGCTGCCCCGTCCACCTCATTCCACATGAGCTTGTGGAAAACCCTTTGTTTAGGGATATAGCGCTAGAATATCTGGCGTTGCTGAGAAGTCAGCGTCCGGAATACTTCGAGTAATCGAAGTATTCCATCGGTCCCTCCGAGGGCTCGGTCACCAATTCGTTTGAGGCCACCCTATTAACAAAGAAAAGTTACGGACAGTGCCACACACAAACACTAGATTTAAGGATCTCTATCTTTCTTAGAAAATGAAGAGGCTCTTATTAAATTCATCTGATGAGAAAGCAACAAGTGTTAAACGTGTCCAACACACATCCTCAAAGTCCTAACTGCCATGAAAACATCATGTTTAAAGTCCCTATGATAAGTAGCAAGGGTCTATTGCAGTTACATGATGTAAAATATAAACGTCTGTAGAGAGAGCATTAGGCCTGAAGTCATGAATTTATTTCTTCACCACCCCTCAAATGCAAATAGTAAGGGTGGTGGAAGAATCACCAGAGCAACATGTTCTATAGTAATGCAGGCAATGACAGTCACGGTTGGATTTAGAGATTTAGCGTTTCGGATAACACAAATGAACGATCTCTTTTAGTGTAGAATACGTGATGCACATGTTCGCTTTATAAAACGACTTTGAAGGCAAGACTCAATTTCATGATGAAAAGACAGATTTCATATCGTTGATGAGAGATAGCTACATGCTCATTATGTTATGCACTTTACATTTGATGTGGTCAGCTGAAAGGTAATTGATGTATGTTCAATAGAAGAGTTGTATGTAATAAATGATTGGAATCATAAGTGTGTATAACGTGAACAAGTGTGTAAAACGTGTGTAAGTGTGTAAATATGAACATCATTCATCAGTCAGTGTTGTATTTTAAAAGGCGTATGCTGACAGAGGCATAAGTTTACTAAATTATGCAGCAAAACTCCTAAATCCCTAAATCCATAGGATAGGTGTCCCTGTGTTGAGATATAGGGATTTAGCGTTTTAAAAGTGTATGTTATATAGATAAATCACTAAGACCATAGCATAGTCAACCCTATGACAAGACTTAGCGCTTTATATGATCCATGATAGCAATAGCTGTTCGTGTAGAACGTGACTCAATGCGTTTAGTCAGATAATGTATCATCAATTTCATTCACTTGGTTAGATGATGAAGAAAGTGTGAGATAGAAGTGAAAGCGATCTCATAAAGTTTAGCACACATAGTAGTAACATTGTAGGAATAAGTAAAGTGAAAAGTTATGTCGTATGAAATGAGTGATACAAGACTAGCTCACATTGAACAGAATTGTTAGTGTAACAAAAAGCTTTGTGCGTTTCAATAACATATCATGTATATACTGTGTCGTTTTCTTTTCACATAAAGTTAGGCTTCAAGCAGAGTGGATTGATTTAGTAACAAAGTAACAACCATTTTACTGTTTTTTAAGTTAGGAATAATATCATAATCATTTCAGTGTTTGTAAGATAGGCGAAGTATAAAATAAAGTCGTGACCATGTCACTGTTTGTAAACTTAGGAATTTTGTCAGAATCATTTCAGTGTTAGTAAGATAGGTAAACTATAAAATATAGATACAAGCATTTCACTGTTTGGAACGTTAGAAATAAAGTTGATGTTTGTAAAGTTTGAAATCATGCTAGAATCTTTTCAGTATTTGTAAGATAGAGGACGTATAAAATAATGTTACAATCCTTTCAGCATTTGTAACGTTAGAAATAAAGTTGATGTGGGAGAACTGTATTCCAGTCATGTTTAAAGTGACAATGTGTGTGTGTGAGAGAGAGAGATTGAGTTCAACATTATTGAGAGATATAACTTCGTGCGCTGCGTAAACGAACACTTTATAAGACAATGTGAGTCCAGTGAAAGCTTATACAATTGTATAAACACATAAAATTGAAATGTCATGGGAATGCAGTATTGAACTTTACAAGTATCCTTCGAATGAAACATTGAATCAAGCCTCTTCGAAAGTGAGCATGATAATGATATAAGAAAACATTCAAATGGTGTGAAACCCCTAAGTATCATTGTGAGCATCTCTACGTTTGTCATTCCATGTATTTTATCACACGCTAGGAACTATTCAATCTTTTCATCTTCGGATACATTCAGTTCACTTGAGGGTCATACAAACTTGCCACTCAGGATAAAAAGACCGCTATCACAAAGCGTGAGTCGCGCGTCATTCCCCTTCGTCACAACGAAGCGAGAATGTCCATTTATGGTAATCTTGATTCCCTGCGTCAGTCAGGAAAGTCAGCGATTGAGATTCCAAATATGGTGAGATGAAATCGTTCGAAGGAGACATGACCAAATTTGGACATTGGCATATTCTGTCTTTGTGAGAGAGAAGTATGTAAGGCGCTTCTCCCCACCCAGTTTCACTCCTGTTTCCCCCTTTCAACGGTGAGTCGTCTGACGTTTGCTATCAAACGTTCTAAGTTGGAGATTTAAAGTCAGATCTTACAGGCATCACTGATACACTTTCTAACATTAGGGTCATAAGGCTAGGGTCATCATTGTCTGTCCTATGCAATTTATTACAAACATGTTTCTGATAAACAGTGCTTTCTTGTGATAACTCTAGTAAATAACTGACTTTTATCTTGCAGTTTCAACATGGTTTTATCAAAGTCTTCGCGCTACAGCGTCACAAGATGTTCATGCGATAAAGTATACAGAGGGACCGAATACAAAAAGCACTTGAGACAGGTGGAACACATTGGGGACCATAAGAAGGTCTTTGAAATAAAGACATGTGTCCATCATGCTGTGGAAGCAGACTCTGACTTTGTTGAATTTAGGAAAAGACATGACCAGTGTCCTAGTGCGTCTATTTCTAACTGCCACTTCAAAAAGTGGTTTGATGACTTGTATAGACGAAGGCAGGAAGAGAGGGCAGCTGTAAGACACATTGTCGACTTGGATGATGATGGGAACGATCATTTTCTCAGCGATACAAGCAGTAATGAGGAGGAAGGGGAAGTACAGGGGGTGAGAGCCGTTTTCATTAGTGGTAAACAGGAATCTGAACATGTATCTGAACACGCATCTGAACATGTAGAGGAGCCACTTAACACTTCTACGCCAAAGAAAGGCAGTATACGCGAACAGACAAGAGCTCTAGATAGAGATGAGTTGAAGGCGAAGGCATCACAGCAAGCCCATTACATGCTGCTCAAAGATCGCTGTGAGGCCGTAAATAGACAAAATAAAGAGATGGTGCAGGACATGACCAAACTAGAAATTAAAGTGGGAACGGTGAAAGTCTTACAGGATGAAGTATTACAGCTGCAGAAGAGAGAGGAAACATTAATGAAAGAGAGGCGGGAATGGAAGGAGAAGGAGATGGCTTATGAGGAGGTAGTATCCGAGTTGAATCATCAGAGGCAGGAGGTTGAGAGACTTGGTGTGATAGAGAGCAACTGTCAAGGGATGA
Source organism: Prostheceraeus crozeri (assembly GCA_907163375.1). Lineage (NCBI taxonomy): Eukaryota > Metazoa > Platyhelminthes > Polycladida > Euryleptidae > Prostheceraeus > Prostheceraeus crozeri. The sequence continues at coordinate 108,111 of CAJQUW010003708.1, read as the reverse complement.
GAGAAGAAAATCATGACCTGAAGAGGAGACTTAGTCAGGCTGAAGACATCAACAAGGAAATGAAGAGAAGACACTAAGAGGTACACCTGCCAATCTACAGAAACCAAGTATGTGACGTGCCTACTGTTGCAGATGATTTAAACACCACGCAGGAGTGCTACGAGGGAGGTGGGTTCACCTGTATTCATATCAGTATGGAAGTAGACGGTCGAATGTGTGATTTTTCAGTGACAAAAGTGAAGAGGAAAATTCCTAGTAAGTTACTCGAACGTCATTGCCTCTCAATCAACTCTAACACCATTTTTCTTTCTTACAGAGATCTTCGAGCAAAAGTAGAAAGGAGTCGGAGAACGCCACAAACAGCCTTCATGAGGCTAGTGAATGTCCCAAACAGCCTTTATGAGGCTACCCATAATGAGGCCGGAAAGTGTTTTCACTTTCTGACGGTTCCAAGCCCGTTGAACTCAGAGGATGGGTTGAAAATTGATGAAAGGGATGAAAGGATGGCCACTCACACGCCAAACGTATACAGAAATCAAATTTCTATCTTCATTAGTTTGCAATCTCTCTTCACAGTGTGATGATTTTAAAAAGACTCATCTTCAGCGAGCTAAGAATGAATAATCAAAGTTTCCATTAAACTAGAGTTATGAAGTAACTCACACATGTTACTAGACATAAAAGCATCAAATGTTACTCATGTAAATTGAAATGTACCGCTGAAGCATCTTAGGTTCTCATAACCTTCTCACACCTGAGTAACAGGAATTTACAAGCCTGAGTCATGTGCATGAATGCGATACAATTCACAACAGTCATTGCACAGTGATTAGAGTGTTGGAATACATGGTAGGGATTGTGTTGAGATCACTGCAGTAACATTGTAGGAATAATTAAAAAGAAAAGTTAACACACATGAAATGAGTGATGCAAGATTAACTCACATTGAAATGAATTGGTAGTGTAACAAACAAGCTATGTGGGATTCAGCATATGTTTGAAGACAAGCGCTGTTAAAGGGTTTTGAGATGATGTGAATTTTATCACATCATGTTCATGGATATAACAGAATGAATGTTTCTACTGGTTGAGTGTATGAGATAGAACACATAACATAGTTGTTGTATGTAAATTAGAGTATCATATTCGATGAAAGCAAAGATTGAGATTGCAAAGTTCAATGAATAGGTAGTGTAATTAACTGTTTGAATCAGTGACATGGTTAAAAGAAACAACAATAGCATATCGAGACATAATCATATAGCATCAGGAAGTTTGGTTTATTCATGTAAAAGTTAAATAGAAGCAACTTTTTGATGCAGCATGACACCATGAGTGCGAAAGTAGGAATAACATGATATGACTGGAGCATCCGTTGAAATTGATTGGATGTAAACTGTACATGAAAAGTTATTTCCAAAAGCTTGACATGGACACATTAAGAGCTAAGTCACTGCAAGCCTTTCATATTGATGAGCATGTAGTAACACATGATAGAAAAATTACTAATGTCATAAATGTGGGAATCAGTGCATGTTTAGAGTCGGGTACTGCTAGTTGTTTCATGATAGTATTTGATATAGAAGATTTAATGTAATATATCACATGTCAATAGATTTCAGGTGTAATAGAATAAATGTCGTTGCAGGCTTTGAGTGTATAGGATAGAACACATGAAATGAATTGTAAGTGTAACAAAAGAGCTGTGTGGGTTTCAATAGCATATCATGTACATACTGTGTTGTTTTCTTGTCGTTTCAACAGAGTGGATTCACTTAGCAATAAAGTTACAACCATTTCACTGTTTGTAAAGTTAGAAATAAAGTTATAACCATGTCACTGAAAAAGTTAGAAATAATTTCATTGACATTTCAATGTTTGTAAGATAGGTGAAGAATAGAGTTAGAATCATCTCACTGTTTGTAAAGTTAGAAATTAAAGTAGTTGTTTGTAATGTTAGGAATAATCTCATTCACAAATGGTTAAGTCAATAAATCTACTATACACTAACGGTTAACATTCACTTGTGCTATATAAAACCCTAAATCCCTAAATCCAACCGTAGCTAACCCTATCCCCATAGATGATGGACTTCACCAATTTATAGGTAAAGTATAAATATAGTGACAAGCATTTCAGTGTTTGCAAAGTTAGAAATAAAGTTGATGTTTGTAAAGTTTGAAATCATGTTAGAATCCTTTCAGTGTTTGTAAAGTTAGAGATAATAGGTTTAACAAGCACGTTAGAGAGTTGACTGTACTGAGATGTAAGGATGTGTTGCTCACATTAGAATTCAAGTGATTGAATGTCATCTTAATGAAGATAGAAATGTGTTTGTGGCTGCATGTGGTGCAAGGGCGCTTTCCCATTTCATTCCACTTCATCATTTATCCTTCCCCTCTGCATTCCATATCCGAAGATATGTGGCGGGTTTGGGACCGCTTTAGCTGCATTAGAAGGAAATTCTTATAAGAACTCATGATGCATTCACGAGGAAATGTGGTGAAACAGTGTGCTGCATGTGTGCATGATGATTTTTTGAACTAAAGAACGCCCATCACTGAAAGAAAACATGAACGAGTTGAGATGACAGCCATTCGTATGCATTTGTAAAACTCTTAATTCATCATCTGATATCACAATGACATCTTCACTCGCTTCCACTTCCTCACTTTCCGAGTCCTCACTCGTTTCCACTTCCTCACTTTCCGTGTCCTCACTCCACATAATCTCCTCTCTTTCGACCGTCTCCGCCTCGCTCGTTACCATCCCGGCCTCGCTCGTCACCGTCTCGGCCTTACTTTCCACCGTCTTGATGTCTTGCCGTAGTCGACGGCTCATGTCTTCACTCAAGCTGAAGAATAATACTTCACAAGTTCCACAGTAATATCCTCACCATAGATATCACTGAGGAATTCTTCACCGCGGTGTATGATACGAAATGGCATCACACACACTGTCGGCAGACATGACTATGGCAGTAAAATGCAAGAGACTCTGATTTATATGAGAATGATACAGCCTTTCAAATGTCTGGTTCGCGCAATTATCTTGCTCTAAACTTATGGTAGGAGGAAGAAAAGGGAAGACATATTTTCATTGACTACCATCCCCAACCACTCAACAAACTTAGATGCATTTATCGCGTGAATCTCTCTTCCGGCGCGATGGCAATGACCTGTGTGGGAATCAGTTAGGTGGGAGGTCTGAGATGACGATACGTTCCTGCATCCGTGCTCGTGGGGCAGATGCGATAGATCTCTGTTTAATGTGACAGACGGGTGCCAGAGAGAGAGAGCGTACATCTTTGTGTTCTACTCTATCTGCTGAAGGGCTAGCGCGACAGACAGGCGACAGAGTGCACTTATGATTCTTTGTGTGCACAGGAGGGGAACATCTGTTTCACTGATAGGTTTTATGATAAACATTTTAGCTGCTTTTGAATGGCAGCGTGTTGAATATTGCAAGCAATGCTAAATGTCAATCCGTATGTCATTTTTACATCGTCTGCATTCGCACAGAAAATCACTTGATGCAGGTTTCAATGTTGATTCTATTATCAATGCACAATTCGTTTAGAAATGAGACACGGTTTCATTTGTCAAGCACATGAAAAGCAAACTTTGATTCTAACCTTTAATGCTCATGGTCAGTCCTAATGTTCGCTGTTTCATACTCATGAAATAATTCCTCTGACACAGACTTGATCATTCAATGACATTGCATGTTTTGCTGTTTCCTACTAATGAGCGTGTTAATTGCACAGACTTGTTCATTTTGTGAGTTCAATGGTCGAGTCGCTGAACTGCATCTCAGACTTATGCGTTTCTACAGGTTTCTAAACTTTAAAAACGACTGCAATCTATGAAAGTTTTACCAACATAAAGTTCTTGTCATAAAGTTTTTTACACCGCGGTTCATGTTTACGAATTTCATTTGAATGTCAGAAAGTTAGACTATATGTTCATCTGTCTATGATGAGTGTAAACGCTCCCGCTACACAGTTCTCCTTTATTTCCCGTAAAATAGTTGTGACAATTTTGTGTTTCACTTAATCTAGCAGGTTGATTTTTATCTCACACATGCTTTGAGTGTTTCCTAACTCATATGCATTCGACTAACAACGTTACAGGTTGTTATGTGTATACTTGCATGCTGTCGATGCAGAGTGCAAAAACACTGTCTTTATTTACAAAACAGTCTACACACGCATTCAATTTGATAAAGACAAACAACACATTTAGTAAAGCTGGTACGCCAACGAGTGTGACTGCAGAAACATTTCATAAAACTTTTTCAACGTTCGCTAAGTTTCACAACAGCCTGTCAAAGACTTCTTACAAAACTTATTTCTTCAACATTTGCGTTTAGACTTTTAAGCGAACATGTGCTTCACGTATTCTACAAGAACGGTTAACGCATGTGATATAAAACCCTAAATCCAACCGTAGAGGAGCCTAGCCTTGGATTATGGACTTTACGACCCACGCGATTCAATGTCATGGAACTAGCTCTCACACACTCAACGTTTGTGACAAGACTTTACCTGGTTTTATAAAACATTCAACACTTACTATAAGACCTTTTAGCGCTGTGAAACAATCTACACAGTGCAGTAAAACTTTCTAGCACTGTGGTGAACACTGTTTTCATATAACATTCTAAACTCTCAGTCTCACTGCAGTAGAGAACTGCTTTTAGTAAACCTGATGAAGTATTCAGCAATCTAACAGTCATGAAGTTTGAATTTTTTAATAAGGGAACATTTGGCAACTGTCTCCAATAAAACTTTCTAACACTGTGAAAGTAAGTTACAAGACAATCTACACTGCGCAGTAAAACCTTTTCGATAAAACTTTCTAGTGCTGTGATGAGTTCGGTCAGTCATAAAACTTCAATGATCAAACTTTACTTTTACAAACGTGCGTCGCGGTAAAACTATTTAACTACACTATCTTTGCAAACCATGATACACTTTCTGACGACACTCATGAATAAAACTTCGATGATCAAACTTTACTTTCTCAAACGTACGTCACGGTAAAACTATTTAACTACACTAAACGTTGCAAACCATGATACACTTTCTGATGACACTCACGAATAAACTTCGATGATCAAACTTCACTTTCTCAAACGTGTGTCAAGGTAAAACTATTTGACTACACTAACGCTTACATTTTATTACATTTGTGTTTCATAAAACGTCATGATCAAACTTTCTAACTATACATCAACCTGTGTTGCAGTAAAACTTTTGTACAACATGATACCTGACTACACTCACAAGAGCTTGTTCACTAGTGAAGAGAGAAATGAGCGTGTGGTTGCATGTGGTGCAAGGGTGTCCTCCCGTATCATCCCTTCATCATTTAGCCTCGGTGGTAGAGGCAAGCAGAACGCATGGTTCATTCTCCCATGGTTGGCCAACTGTCGGGAGACAAGTGCAATGGAGATTTTATGAGGTAACCTGTGGCAGATAGCTAAATGTTGCCCTGGCGGTCAGAGTACAACGTTGAGACGAAAGGCAACCACTTGGAAATATGACGCAGAGAAGTTTCACAAGGATTACCATTGCCCACGTCCCGTGCAGTACTCATCACTACGGACTTCACCGCTGTCTCGAAAGAACGCCCACCAACAGGAAGTATGACACCGAAAATCTCCGTAACTTGCACCGTCAATGACTTGATAGCCAGACATGAAAACCGGTGGAGTTATTTACAAGAGGAAACATCCCAAGTCGTTGCTTTGATCAGCTTGATAGCAAGCCGTAGAGAGGGATAGCAAGCCGTGATTCACAGGCGTTTTGCAATAGAGATGTTTAGATGCCACCCATGACAAGATAGCTAAGACTCAACCGATTGGCGTTCAAAGTGCTACGTTGAGAACTGTGTCAAATGCCCAACATGAGTTTCCCCAGCGGCTTCCGTCTAAAATATGACACACTCCCTTGCCACACTTATCACTACGGCATCATCCGCCGTCCCGAAGGAACACCCTGTCAGTGGAATATTACAGCAAAACTCTCCGTGACTTGCTCGCTTTCAGTGAAAGCCCGCTTGTATAATGAAAAGACATGAGAAGACTGGCTCAGACATCATGACAAATCCTTTAGTTGACTTCAGCAGGGTCGAAAACTCCAGAAAGCCTTAAAAAATAGTGAATTTAAATTTTCAACTTTTTAGCACTACTTATGAAATTTTATAAGTAGTCTGTCACTACAGGTCTGATCAATAGCGATCGACTCTTTTTTGAATCAAGTCAAACGGACTTGTAGAAGCAAAGTTACAAGCCTTTAAAGTTTTGGAGTCTTTTATGGCCTGGAGACGAAGGCCATCTCCTGGCAAACCTCTAAGTCTGACGCCCTAGCTGACATCAAGTTCGTTTTTCAAAAAGTTCCAAAATCTTGGAAAATGTGCAAAAGCTCGATTTTCAACAGGCTCTCATTTGGAAACGAAGCCTTCCACGCATCTGAAAAGACAGGATCCTAGAGAGCAAAGTGCGGTCTTGCCCCTAAAAGAAACCCGAGCTCTTCATTTACTTTCAATCCTCCGCTATTTACCACCAAAGGTGGCCACAATTTAACATTTTCAGGAAAAAATCTCATGTGGAGACCCAGTGTGAAGAAAATTTTCAACTTTTTCTCTCCAATTGACTTGAAACTCACCCTCTAGATGTAGAATGGCACGCTGATTCCAAATCTGGTCTCTGTTTTCCCGTCTGAGGCTTGGTTCACCCGCTAGCGCGATTTTCGTAAAAATTCTAACTCTGTCGTTTTTTCGCCAATGTCCCAAATTTTCAATGCCGTCTCACATCTATACGAAGGCAGATAGAAACAAGTCTTGTCTTCCACTGAATTTGTCTCACTTTTAGCTTTCAAACGAGCTATTGCACGACTTTCTACGATCTCAAACACCAAAGTTGGAAGTTTGACAGAGGGGTCAGTACTTTTTCTCTCCGATTAAGCTGGAAAGAAGTTCCTAGCCCCAAAATTGGCCAAAACGTCCAAATTTGCACTCCGTTTTCCAATCCGAGCACTTCTTCATGTCGAAAAACGACTTTTCTCATCCCAAAACGACCAAAACATGACTTTTCCAACTCTGACGTTTTCCTGCCATTTTCCTCCCTAAACCCAGGAAAGTAGGACCAAGCTGAGCTTTCCACTGCATTTTTCTCATTCTTAGCTTTCAAACGAGCTATTGCACGACTTTCTACGATCTCTAACACCAAGTTGGAAGTTTGACAGGAGGGGGAGGGACGTCCTCGAAATTTTTTCTCTCCGATTTCGCTGGAAACATCCTTCCTAACCCAAAATTTCACGTAGATTCCGAATCTGGCCTCCGTTTCCCCATCCGAGGTCTCCTGAATGCCGAAAAACAACTTCTCTCATCCCAAAACCACCAAAACCCACCCTTTTCCAACTCTGACGTTTTCAGAGATTCCACCCCTTGCCTCTCAGGAAAACTCCTCCCTACCTTCCTTCCCCACCCAAAATTTCATGTAGATTCCGAATCTAAACTCCAATTTCACATCCGAACCCTCCTTCATGCCGAATTCCAGCCTTTCTCATCCCAAAACCACCAACACCCACCTTTTCTCACTCTATCCTTCCCACATTGCTACCCTTCTCCCTTCCCACCCCTTGCTGGAAAACTCCTTCCTTCCAGAGGGGGGTAGGGAACAGTTTTCTCCTCACGGACCCATTCCTCCCAGCACATCCTTGGCCACCTCCCTCACCTCTCTTCCTTCCTTCCAGAGGGGGGGCTGAGTCAGCATGATGACTCATCACTGCACCGCACTGTCCTTGCGTCTGGGACGGGATTACTACTTTCATTTTCGTGGATCTCCTTAATACAATTCTCACAGTTGTAAGTTCTTCTGTACCGATTCTTTTTCACGTATCTTACCAATTCATATGCAGGTAATGCAGAGCATCTGTAATGGTATGACGCTCCACATTTGTCACATACCAGTGAGTCTTCCATATTGTCAGATACTTCGCATTTGGCGCATACATCTTCCATCCGGATAAAGCAAGTTGGTGATTTGGGTGTAGTTTTTGTGCTCATGCTGAAGTACAATGAATGAAATTAATGCAGAATTTAGCACAGGAGTTTCACCGTTCCTCCGACAAATAGATAGTGTGTGAGAGTACTACAAGTATCTCTTGTCAAGTTGTCACACGACTTGCATGTTTTATATCTTACACGTTTTCAACATTGCAAAGCCGCAACGTTTAGCTTGCTGGTCCTGTAGAATAAATTCATTCGAGATCTCGCCGACACTAGAAGCATAACCTCAATCAAGCTCGGATTTGAACCCTGAGCCTGACGAAGCCTAAATTTTAATGTACTAGCACGTAGTAGATTGAATCATTTTTTTATTCTTAATTTTCATCAAGCTATTATAAACTGTAAATTTTTAAAAAATACTTGCTGAGCCATCACAGGCTGTGGTGTCGAGCCTTATGCAGTCTTTATGTCAGAGATATCATGAATTATACCTTTTGTGGAGCAATGCAGGTGATCGAGCTCAAAGTAAGAATCCTAGTATACAACCTTGACATGTGCATCAACGTTCCATTTATTACAGATACAGCGGCTAGTACCTGTGTTGACACAGACCTGGCTTGTCCTGGATGGGCTATTGTTGGTTTGTGCATGAATGAATCGACTACAATGTTTACTAAGTGCCCTCGTTCGTGTGGATTGTGTAATGCAGGACGTAAGTGAAACTGCATAATAATTAACTAATATGTGCTTTCTAAGACTGTATACTGTTGCATCAGGAAAATAATTTCATCAATGATAAACCTGTACTGCAAAGAAGTTTATAAAGCAAGCTTGTCATATAGATATTTAAAATGTATTAGTATTAAGTATGTCAGACGCACCAATTTCTATGATCAAGTACTTGCTTGCATAAGTGTAGTAATAATACATCGATAGTCCTGTCAGTATGAGCGATGATTAATGACTTCTAGGTGACATAATAATACCTACCAATGACATGCTGCACAACTAGAATCAAAAAAGGATTCCTCGTTTTAAAATCATAAAGCACATGCCTAAATCATGTTACATGATTAAAAATCAGGCTCTTTGTATTTTCAAATAATGACATGAGGTAAATCCACCGACTCCGTACTTACTTGTGCGAGCTGATAAGTCTCACCACATAAATTCTTTTTTCTGGTGTTTCGATGGATTTGATCATCGAAAACTGACATCCATTCAATGCTAATGACCTCATATTTCCTAGTACCCTATAAGCAATATATACACTAGCCAAACGTAATTGCCGCAAATTGTACTTTTCGAAATACACCTGGTCTGCAGTTTTATACATATTTCAATCCAATCAAGGAGAAAGACCTATCATTAAAACGATGTTCTAAAGCTGCTTAAAGACAGTTTTTTGGTTTTATGATGATTATTTTGCAAAATGCCACAAAAACTCGCTTTCAAAGATTGTCTTTAAACCGTGCGCCTTAAAACACGAACTTCAATCTGTGATATAAACATAGCTGCAGACGCCTTGCATTGAACATATGAATTTTTAAACATAGGTCTTTCAAAGCAGAGATTTTGAATAAACCTTTGAATAAATGTGGTTTTAAAATATGTCATGCTTTTAAACTCTAATTTAGATTAATTAAGATCTAATTTAGATTAAATTATAAGTAAGCAAGTAAGCGTGTATTCACACAAATGATAATCAACCATACAGAGCATTTACATAAAAAAGAGAAAAACGGTCAAAAGTTATCGAGCATATTGCACTTCAACGTAAGCAACTTATTGCAAAAAAATAATGTCAAATTAGGCTATCTCGTTCATTATCATCGACAGCCACGGGAAAAACGAGTGCAGTCTGCGAGCGGAGTTGACTTGGGGCAAACATTAATGACCACTACGAGGCATGCGTGTGGTCACTAAGTCATGAAGAGAATGCTACGGGAACTTTTCACATTTTCTGAAGAATTCCATGGCTTGATTTTTCCTCATTGATGAGATAGATGGAAAGTCATCACACTTGCAATCCTCACCACATACTATTGCATGACTACGCCGGTTAAACCGTTCGAGTTCTCCTTCAAGTGAAGTCGGAAGCCACACAAACAATGAAGAAGAGCATAACAGAAGCGACAGTATGATGGATTTATACACATGAATTATTTAGACTCTTGATAACAGCGATTTCAAAGTTCGTATACTGTACAAACGCTGAGAGGAACTTCTCAATACAGGTTCGATGTGAGAATTCCGTCGGAGTTTGTCATCCCATGCAACTCCAAGAATCTTGCACTCAATCACAGGCTTGATACCTGGGTACAATGACGTGCATTGGGAGCCGCAACTGAATATCAATTGTCTTGATTTTTCCAGATTGATAACCATATGGTTTCAACGAGTCCAGTCTTTTATGTCCGTAATATTATCTATAGTTGTACCACATTTTAAAGTGGGTTCAATTAGGTTCACATCATCAGCATAAATAACTACGGTTGACGTATCGGCATGCGACACTGTTAGGGAACCCATGAGCACAGCAAATAAAATAGGGCCTAAAACTGAGCGCTGCGGGATTCTTCACGTCACACTGTAGAACCAAAGACACCACTGCATTTGATGCGAAACTTTCTGTCTATTAAATAGCTTCCAAGTCATCTCAAGAATCCACCATTTACTCTCCCATCAGCAAGTCGATTCATTAAAGTGTTCCGTAGGACTTCGTCATGAGCCTTTGTTAGATCAAGACACGTCACTCTGACAGCCTGTACATCAGGTGAATCCATGTATCTGGTGATACTGTCATGAACTTTTATTAGATGGCCTTCGGTTGACCCATACTGTCTGAAAGCAAACTGGTACGGTCCAAAAAGTGAATGAAATTGCCAATGTAGGGATTTTAATATCAACTTCTCAAAAATCTTGCTCATTGAGGGCGTCAGGGATATTGGACGAAAATTCTGTATTCCTGGCTTCCTGCATTTCGGCACAGGAACGATGTCGGCTAATTTCCAACAGAATGGAAATTTTCGATTACGAACCGAATTTTCAAAAATTCGCTGTAAAGGAACGGCCAGATTAAGCGAACGTAGTGAGCGAAATCTGATGGTTGACGGCGAAGAGAGGCGACGCGATCGTGGGATGAGCAGAAGGCTCGGAGCTAAGTGAGCTATCCGAACGAAGTCCGTCAAGCCCGCCGGAGACCTAAGCCTCAGAAATACGCCGCTGTTCACACACTCAACGGTCGTCTGGTACCCTTCAGGGAAACGTGTGTGCCCACCATCAAAGCTACACGAACCGTCATCTTATACGCCACCCCCGCGGGTATGCACAGCACCTTTAGTCTAGTTCGTACTCTCCACTATCTTTCCCAGATAGCTCTTCCTCCTTTAAAAGGCAGTGCAGTTACGGGACGAGAGCTCATTTCGTTTAGTGACACAGCTGGAAAAAGTAAAGGAACAAGATAGGAAGAACACAGCGAAGATGATATTCTACAACGACGACAATAGCACCAAACGACGCAGCTCAGTGAGACGAAGACTTTGGTACAAAATTTATCACAGGTCGGATGCACCCAGTATACGAAAAATCCAATATTCCAATGTAACAGGGGAGATAGCGAAGACACAACCGCCGCAAAGCACGTCCAAAATGATGAGCATTGGTAGAAGATTATGAGTATAATATAGTTTTTTTGACATCATATTCACAATGGGTCTATACAAGATTTACATGAGTTATAAACATGAAGCGAAGCTGAGTGTGCATGCCGTATGCCATGATAATACTCACACTTACTGCATTTCAAATTTCAAAGAGTGCTATGACAAGAAATATACGATAGTCGATAATGATAAAAAGAGTAGGTATGATATAAACAATAAACATGCGACATTCAGAACTTGCTATTTGCATGTCATTGACATGGTTGGTAGAGGAAATTACAGCAATAGGCTGCTTGCACATGTGAAATATTGTAGAACTGGTCATCACCAAATTCCAACCCGATGATGGCTAACAACGGGGTCGGAGTATTGTGGTAAATGTTTATACATTTTTGCATCTGTAAAGCATGCAAATCGTCTATAAATTTCTTTCCATCATCCAGCTGAAAAATGGCCTACAAATTTATGTTGCTTAAATATTCAAGGTTGGGTCGAAAGCCCAAGATTTGTATAAGATGAAAATAGCACAAATGTAAATATAAAGATATTTTTACCAATCGTGAGAAGTAATTATCAAAGAATGTCACTGCATTAAATAATGCCGATATCTTTCTATTTCTAATACAGGTAGCCTAATAGTAGAATAAACAATATAGGCCAAAGTTTTAACTTTCAAGGCAAGAGGCTGCATGAAGCAAGTTATCAACAAATTGTTGTAGGCTACCAATTTAACAGCATAAGCGTTATACAGGTATTGGTTTAATGCACTGCATTTCTTCATTTATTTTTTGTTTTATTTCTCGCAAAATGATTTATACAAAATTCTGCCTAACACAATATACCTTACATCTACATGTAGTTTAATGGATTAAATTCACAAGGAAGCCAAAGGCAATCAAAGCGGAGTTTAAAAAGTTACTTAAAAAACTATCAGACAGACATTTACAGTAGGTCTATATCAAAATTGATGATACCAGAGTTTTATCATAGAAAGACAAATCGTGTGGTTAAAGTAGGTTACATATTTACATGTACAGTATACATGTAAGCTTACATGGAGACGACTTGCTATAACATGATGTGGTCACATACTTAGGCAGAATTTTTCCAAGATAATCGCAAATGATCATTCATGGTCAATTTCTTTACTCTTGCTCACTCTTGGGGGTACCCAAGCTCTTGGGTCCACACACCAAGATTCTTGGGTACCCCCAAGACTACCCAAAGCCCAAGAGTGAACCCGAGACACAACCTTGAAATATTCTCCTGGGCAGAATAGTGGCTGTCAAACGTCTGTCATGCGGAAAGTGTTCTCCGATAATTACGAGTAAGTCTCATCAAAAGATTGATTGTGACTTCTCCCTGAAGATGAAGCATGTACAACAAGGCCATTTCTGCTAAGTGCATGTTCTCCTAAGCATGAATCGATGCGGCATCTCTACAACAAAACAATCTCACACAAATTGATCTCAAATCAAGACTACATTGAGATGGACTACTACCTGAACTACAAACTTGACTTTTACAATAATCCAGTTAGAAAAAGAATATGTTCAAACTTTTAGGACTGCTAGTGTATACTTCATTTATTGTTCTTTGCATATGAGAAGCAGCTATGATTTCACTTATGAGTAGAAGACATCCCTAAATTTTGATAACTTTTAAATATATAGACATTACAAAAAAATTTATATTGACTATGTGTTGTCGTAGGAAATGCGATGATGAATTACTCAAAAGAACATGCATTTGGATAGTTCAAATATGTAGCTAATGATAACAGATAATCCTCAACATTCCTAAACTACTAGCATTTTTCCTACCTATTTCAATGTAGTATTGGTGAAGTCCACATCTGATCACAAGACTTATGATTTCATTGTTCAACCTTGGATAATTGACATGCTTTAGAATCGGGAGCAAAATTTCCTTTTGATTTTTTGCCATTCTATACTCGAATGTACTGAGCAGATTTTTCAAAATACTTTTATAAAAATGAAAATTATTAAATTGATTTCTATTGATACCTCAAATAGACGTCGAATTAGCAATAGCATCATGTATCCTGAAGATCAACCTTATCGTCAAAAGCGTCTATGAATATTTTCTTTCACATTTTTCTTGTAGCGACAGTGACTGGGGGAACTACTTGTGTTGATACTAACATGTCATGCAGTACATGGAAAACATCAGGAGAATGTGAACGGAATCCCCCGTTAATGTGGAAATATTGTCGTCAGAGCTGCAGTGCCTGTCCAGGTAAACTCTTCTAAATATTTCTCAATTCAGGGCTACAGCAGAAGCTTCTTGTAAACAATATGTAACTATATATATATACATATACATGTATTCCGATCAAACATGTTTTAAATTAAGAGCAAGGATTCACACAGACAACCAGTTCAAAGTTTACCAAATTTCGTTGTTTAACCACATTTTGCTTTTTTCGTGAATTAACAAGCCATGCTTGAATAGAATATCTATCATTAGACAAAATTTGACTCAAATGTTTTTGAATAAATTGTTGATATCTAGCACGTAGGTTATACGTTGTAGTGAAATGACGACCGCTCATATATTTCCGCAAAATCAACACTTTTTGTATTTCAGGAAATGCAAATTACACAGCATTCTTTGATAGCGTCAATTCTACCTTCATGGATATTACCGTGTGGGTGGGTCCTGCAATCAACACGACTTTGCTGACAAACAGTGATCTATCTGCTCATCTCGAAAATTTCACAGCATTAAAGTCGCTCATTTCCACTTCAAACCCTGCTGTCCTTCGCATTCGACTTGATCGGGTAAATATTAATGAAGTTTGACACTCGTTATATAAAAAACTCTATATCGAATAAAATGGACAGATGCTGTTTTACATCTAAGCGGTTGGTCTACCAGCAACAAGAAATGTCAAGTTGCAAAATGAAATAATAACACAAAATGGTTGAATTTTAATGTTTAATTTTTCAAAATTTCTCATAATGAGCTTGCAGAAAAAGTTGTCTCTCATTGACAGCTTTACTGACTTCAAGTTAAAGAATACAAACTTCTGCAGGGAACGAGGCTGAAAATTGGACTTTCACAGTGATGTAACCGTAGCATGTATGAGTCTGCCGATTTATATTCGAGCATGTCTCTTAGTCAGACAGCATTAAAGGGGACACGTAAATCCAATGGGAAGCAGATTGGAATCGTCAAAGATTTGCTATATATATATATATATATATATATATATATATATATATATATATATATATATATATATATATATATATATATACGTATACATTGATATTTAAAACCATCAAAATGGACATTTTTCTCACACAATCTCATCTTGATTTCTTTTAAAGAGTGTGTTTTTAGTCAGTTTTTTATGAAACATGCATCAATAAAAAATATTCTCCATGCAAAATGTAATTTAAGGCAACTGTTACTACACTTGGATTTCATGTTTATTATGATGTACCTCCTAGGAAGTTCGTGGTGACTTTATCGTCATTCAGAAGCCATCTTTGAAGGGCCCGTTGGCTATTTGCGAAGTTCAAGCTTACGGAACACCAGGTGAGTTCATCAAAATATACTTAATATTTACGCATTTTTGTTAATTTGGAAATAGCATTGATGGGAATTTGCAAATGTTGTGCAAAAAATGGATAATACTGTAAACCTATACATGACCCTGATATTTTCGTGTGAATCGGTAAGTTGAAGTTTTGGTTGTTGCTTTGGTCGATTGTTTTCATCTATTTTCGATTCTCCATGCCTAAAACTTTGAAATTTTATGCATATCCATAGTTTCACTCATTACTCATTTCTTATGCATGTAAAAACTAACGTTTGTGCGACTGTTGTCTGCGAGGTAGGCTTATGTGTGATAGGCCTGATAGAGACCTACTGATAAACTGCATTTTTAGATCTCATCTAGTTAAGTCTGGATTATTATCTGTTTGGAAGCTCCCCATGTCAGATATTTGACACATTAGTGAAAAGCAAAATTAGCTAGTCTCGCGCGAGCGCTTTCGTCGACCGTCGGCCACCATAATCATGCGCAAGACTATGGTGGCCGACGGTCGTCGAAAGCGCTCGCGCGAGACTAGCTAATTTTGCTTTTCACTAATGTGTCAAATATCTGACATGGGGAGCTTCCAAACAGATAATAAGACTAACTCCCCAATATTCTCATCATTAAGTCTGGATTAAAATGAAATTACTATGACTCGTAAATTGAATTTAACGTCTCATTAATTGTTTCTTCGTGAATTGATTCTATTACATAGGTCTGCCTAGTAATTGTGTAAACAACCTCATAATGGATATGTTTGTGTATCAACTTAGAAGATATCCGCAAAAATAAATAAACCAGTGCTAGTCGTCAATTATTCGAATGAAATTGTCATTTTCTTCTATGTATTTTTATATTAAATAATATATCAATGATGACATATTCATATTATATATAAAATTTATATGCATAGAAACTTTTTGAATCAAAGAACCAACGATAGAAAATGTTAAAAAACTTGTAGATCTTGTAGCTCCATATATTCCATATAATCTTTATTTGAAAAGCACCTGAAGATTATGTGGAATGTATTCCATTTGATTCAAAAAGTTTCTATATATGTACCAAGTTCTATCCAAGTATCGAGTTAATTATTGTTCCATATACATGTATATATACACATTGATATCTAAAGCCATCAAAATGGAACTTATGCAAACAAAGTAGAGACTCAAGGAAAAGTCACTAATTTATTCCCGACCGGTTTCACCTGTTTAGTACCGGCTATTCATGGGAAATGAATGCATTTGAAATCAGTAGCAAAATATATGATACATAGAAATAAACTCTAAATGTGCTCTCATTCAGAATGGGATGAAGAAGCTTGATCATAGATCTTTCCTTCGATTCACGCTCAATTCCAGTTGCACCCGGGTGTAACTGGAAGATAGGATCAGCCTCAAACATGGGGTTGAACTAGCACAAACAGCAATATGCTTTATTGCTTGCTAACCTCTAAGACCCTGTAGCTACCATGAGAAATCTGCTGCTATGGACAGTCAATCGGCTCTTCAACAAATCTCCAATTTGCCCCACGTAAATTCTCCACAAGATCTGCACCTCAGAACATAGATAACATTTCTGGACAAGCAATTGAAGCTCTTATTTATGAAGAATGTTTTGGTATTATAATTACCTCACTTTAAGTTGATTGAGTTGTTCAGTAAGAGTATTCTTTTTACACTTGTCATGTCACAAAATTGCTGAAAGAATAAAACAAAATAATCAAAGACAATTATCATAAGCAGCTTTAAGGTATAAATAGGTCCACAATACGGACATATTATTTAGATAAAAAGCAAAACCTGATTTATCGAAAGTATCATAAAATCATGCCAAGAAAATTAGATGTTTACATAGTTGAATTTTAACTGTCTAACAAGTTATGACCATTTATAAATCGATTCTACACATGGATTTTTATTGAACCTTCGAATGCATTCGGTTAGTTAATAATTTGGACAAGTGCAAATTTAAGGATCCATATAGCCTGTTGGAAAAATATGGCTATTAACTAATTGATTTGCTATGTTAGCAAGCACGAAAACTGAACCAAAAAGCAGAATGAGTTTTTACGTTTTGCATGAATGCTGGAGTCATAATGCTGTTCATGAAATTTTCATGGTAATCAACTTATTTTTTCTTTCACCTTTAAGGTCATGCTTTAATATTCTTATCAGAAAAGTTTCTTCCTATTTGATGTTCAAGAAATCTCGTAGCACATAAATATGTACTTACATGTAGTAGTACCACAAAGGTAGTATGCAAACGCAGGAACAATTAGCTAATACTTACCCCTCTAAAACTTCTTCAAACTTTCTTAGACCTCAAGAACATAACCCCATGAAAAAAATTGAATATTTTGGTATGAAAATGTTCAATGTAAATGGTATCACTTTTTGAGTTGATACTCTTACTTACTACTGTATATTCCTACTCTGTGACTCTTGCCTTGTCATTGGTCATTAGTAAGTTCTTATAAATTGAAGTTTTCTGAAATGACATTACAATGCATTTAGTCTTTCGACGCACGAAAGTCTATTGACATTATTTCATAAAATTTTGAGTTGTGAGAATATGAAAATGATATCTAATCCTTCTTTACCTAATCAGTTTAAATCAATAAAATTACCTATCCAGTTTCCATGGCTGTATGTATATTTTTCAGCGATAGCTACGGTAATTTATCTGGAGAATTCCATAAATGGACTTATTAAATCTTCTTGATGAAGCAGATCCCAGCAGAGCGACGCAACCGGCTCATAAGTAATTTACGAGTGGTTGGCTCGGCTAATTTTATGTTCATGCTGTCACGCGATAATACAGCATGATTTTTATTGCAAAATATGTTGCAGTAGGCCTATATGCTGAATGCGCACGTCATGTTTCCACACAATAATAATCATGTGCTGCAGATAGCAACATTTCTCCTGTTGTTCTAGTATTTTTGCTATCCAATGTCGATGGGTTTGCAATGTACATAATGACAGTGTGCGTTGAATATATTGCGAGCAATTCATCTAACTATTATTTTGCTAACTCGCCAATTTATTGTGACTCTGAAATGAAAGCAAAACAGTCATGACAGTCTCACAAAATTGAAAAAATAGTTAATGTGACGTATTTTGAAAATATAACTTTCAAAACAGATCAGAGTATGCTTTTCTAGATTTCAGTGTTATTTAAGTTCAGTAGGGACATTCATTCAAAAGTGTAAGCATTATATAGACTCAAAAATTCCACGTTTTGCTTATGGATATGCATGCATAAACTATCTTAATCAAGGATTGAATAATTTAAATTATCTGATCAAATCTTACTAAATCACCCATTTCAAATGGCATCAAAGTACATTTCCTCTTATGAAGTAGGTGTAGACTATACAAAATAATGAAAACGTAGATGTCAGCAAATTTTCAGTTTTATGTTTTCTCTTTGCTGGAGCAGGCATGTCAGCTATCTTTAAGCTTTATTGCTTGAATAACTTGATGAATGAAGAGCCATAAATATGATATACGTTGAAGATTTTTCCACAGCCTTTTTTTGGTTATGCATGTATTCTGTAAATTAATATGGTGACTGCTTGCATCTTACAATAATTGAAGCCTATGTATTCATGTCACACTGCCAAAGTATTCTCGGATAATCCCTCCTAAATGAAATGCATACGATTTTATTTGTCTGTCTGATTTCAATTCTAAGCAGATGCTGTGTCCACCAAAAGAAAAGGAGCCAACGCCAATCCATTGACGCAATTGGAACTGTTAAACATATCCCTCGCTCAATTCATGAAGTGGAAGACTATGAATCAACGACCTTACAATTCTTTATGATTTTCTAGTTTCAAACATCTGTGTACAGTTACTTTGTGAAGCTGATAGTTTATGAAGCTTTCTTTTTTATTCTCCAATAAATGTCTTTCTTTACAAAGTTCTTTTATCGTGTCAGACCGTGAATACATTCACGTACGTATGAATCGGGAAGAGAGAAAATAGACCAATTAATGTTTCTAATAATTTAGCCTTTTTATCTCACTTAATGCGCGTTGCTTTTTATTAAACATAGTTCGTTTAGAAAAAATATTTCTCCCTGGACTCTCCCTTCAAGGCCTGATAATTAACAGCACAATCCAAGGGATTCTCAGGAATGGAATGAATTGCTTGTTATATCTCATGTCATATCAAGGATATTGCAGGGCAGGAGAGTAATAGCAAATGGAGCGCGTTATGCTATTTGGTAAAAGGCAATCGACCACACAAAATTCACTATTGGGAATCAGGGTGTGCAACTATAATTATCCTGATAGAACTAAGGGTGTACAAAACTGGTGATGTCAATGTTCACTTTATATGGGTCTAGATTTCCATTTTTCACATATTCGACTGTCTAACGAATTGACATGGCCGGGAACCTTTGATTCGGTGTATTTATCATCATGAAACTTTAATTGTAGATCTGATTAGAACATTCGGAAATTATGTCAGTTAAAACACAGTTAGAAAAGGGATGAATTATATTTAAATTTGCACGACACGAGCTGCATTACAACCTATATCACGGTGGGGCTGAACCAACTTTAAATCAACTTTTAGTGCCCATCAAATATTGATCCGTATTATCATAGAACATAAAAAATCGAAAAATAAAAAAAAATCGTTGCCGGAGATCGATAGATACACCCCATCGACGTTAATCGATAATCGATCAATTGATCGACCTATACAAATTTCTATTTTTAAGTGCCCATCAATAAAATTGATAGAATATTGATCCGTGTTATCACAGAACATAGAAAATCGAAAAATATAGAAAATCGTTGCCGGAGATCGATAGATAAGCGTAATCGACATTCATCGATAATTGATCAATTGATTGAATTTTACAAATTTTCACTTTTAAGTGCCCAAACTCTATTGACATGTTTTTGACTATAATTCATGATTCTTAATTCGGTTATTATAACTTATAATGAACGTTTTCGCCTGAAAAATCGAGGAAATCGATTAAATCAATAAATCGCTTATGATTGTTTAGTCGTTATTTATCATTACAGTAATATTGTACGTTTTACTGTAACGGCTTTCTGTTCACATGTTTCGTCATACCAATGATTTTACGTTATTCATTCAATTAATCTATTCATCACCTAGCTTTAAGCATTCAGTAAAATGTGTACGAGTTCATCTAAGATACATGATATCGTTGTGTCATTTTCACTTTTCGCATTTAGCTGATGACAATAAAACCTCAAAGCACTCATCAGCCTGTCCATTGATTTTCTGAAATTCTTCACTGTTGATCTATGTGTTATGACAGACATTTAACCATAGATATCATCCTGCGAAGGTATGATACGCCAAACATGTAATTGGCGAGGTTGTTGCTTCATTGTTGGTGAATTGTTGAGTGTGACAATGCATGCAGTACTGATCGATTAATTAATTATGAACTTGGTTTCAGAGCGCGCGATTGACGCTCACGGAAGACAGACACACAGTAAAGTGATATCAATCGTCTGTGGTAGTGATTAATGAAACATTGTATAAGTGGTGATAACATTATATTAACTGCTTCGTCCATTCATTTCTTACCGAACGAATAATGCCACCAACACACGAACAATGTCGCAAGCGAGTTTGCATTCTATGTTTTGCAAATGCGAAGAAGGACAATAACACTTTTTCGAGCTGCTACTCCAATATTGTGGAATAAAATACAAAACTATGTGATTGAAGGACTGGATCCCAACGACGATAGACTACCGAACGTGTTATGCCCTACTTGTGTACGCACTCTGAATGATTTCGAAAATCCAAATAAGAGGACAAGAAAAGAAATGCACATCGCTGACCATTCACAACTATACCAGGTCTCAACTCGTGCTACAGCGTCGTCTTCTCATTGTCTCTGCCACATTTGCAAGATTGCCCAGTCAGTTCCTGCAGGACTTAGTGGCGCTCGTGGTGCATCAGCTATGACTAATAATCCTCGAAGCAAAACTATCGACAATCAGAGAATCAATGATGAGACCATACTTCGCCTTTGTGGAATTTGTTTCTCAGAGATTGGTCGAGGTATCTCACATCATTGCAACAAGAGTTCACGAGTACTAAATTTGCATAAAATGGCTGAAAATGGCTCACCAAGATCTAAAGAAAAAATAGCTGCCAACATAATTAAAGAGAAGCAACAGTATGAACAATTGAATGATGAGCATGTTACATTATCAAGAACTGCAGGGAGACCAATGAGTCTCCTAAGATCCCCGCCTACAAATCAAGCATCATTTCTTCTCTCGTCAGACAATGAGTTCAATTCAAGTTGATTTGAATTTGAGTACAAATGAAACTCTCAAGTTGGCAACCCATATCAGGACTGCGACTAAAAGTAGAAAAACAATTACACCTCATCTGAGCGAATGTCTTTATGAGAAAAATCACAAGATGGAGGAATTCTTTGTGCAGGAAGACTTGCGAATCATGATGAAAGAAAATATGAACAGTGAATGTGATTGTGAAATCAAACCACTAATATATTGCAATGATGTTTCAGGCCTTATTTTGAAGGTAGAAAATCTTCGAGGCAAGTCATATGACCATGTAAAAATAGGAGTAGATGGTGGAGCCAACTTTCTGAAATTTTGTCTCACCTTACATGATGACCAAAACACAATTGACATAGAGGCTACAAGATCAACATATTCTGAAGGAGTGGCAGCAAAATCGCGAAAAGATGCAAGCGTCAAAAAACTTTTTATAATAGCTATAGTGCACAATGTTCCCGAAAACTACGTGAACTGCAAATTTTTTTGGCACAAACTCGACATGAATTCCTGTTTCATTTGTCCGAAGTGGACTGTCGCCGGTGATTTGAAGATAATCAATATCCTACTTGGACTCATGAGTCATGGATCAAAACACCCATGTGCGTGGTGCTATGTATCAAAAGAAAATTTGAGAAAGAACTTGCGAGGTACTTCAAGAACATTTGGCAGCCTAAAGGAACTCTTTTGGAGCTGGTACAGATCAGGTAGTAACAAAACCGCAGCAAAGAATCATGATAATGTCATACATCCGCCTGCTATTTCGTTGGATCCAGAAATCCGTGTCCTTGATGTATTTCCGCCACCTGAACTCCACCTTCTCATCGGCCCTGTTACTCTGATGTACAAGGGACTTCAGGGATTGTGGAAACATGGAACAGATGAATGGGCGCGTCGCAGTAATGTTCAACTACAAGAACGCCAAGGTGGAATTTTCAGTGGAAAGGCATGTATGACATTGTTAGAGAATATTGATGTGCTCAAAGATTTGAACTGTTCTCATGCAAATTACATAGTTGCATTTGAAACTTTCAGAGCTGTCGTGAAAGCATGTTATGGAAATCGCATGGATAGTGACACAAATCAACGAATTGAAGTATTCAGTGAAGCATTTCTCAGATTGGAAAATCTGAACATAACGCCAAAAATACATGTCATTATACATCATGTTTATGATTTCTGCCGCAACCAAAATTCAGGACTTGGCAAGTGGTCCGAGCAAGCTTCGGAAGCTGTTCACGCAGACTTCGAGTTATCGTCATGGAGCAATTACAAAGTCAGTTCGTTGAATCCTCGTTTTGGCGAGCAACTGTTGCATGCTGTTAGAGTATGCAAACAAACACGTTTAAAAACATATAATTCAAGGTTTCAAAAAATGATTTTTTTATGGAAAATCATTGTTCTTAATCCTAAGGAGAGAAAATTTTGAAACTATACTTCTTATTTGTAATACTTTTAGCCTTTTTTACATAGTTTGTTTCCATAATGTGACAACGAGAATGATTTAACATATAATACAAAATATCTAACAACCTAATGATACATGCATGCCCACATAAATTTAAATTCCTGCGGACGATACTGAATTTCATTGCTAAATTAAGTATTCATCTATAAAAATCTATCAAAATATCTTAAATTAACATAAAACCTACTCGATATAACATTTAAATCAAGTTTATAGACTAAAATCAATACTTGCACTGTATGAATTATTCTTTGATTAATCATATATCTAATTCCATAGAAACTGCTTGTAAATCTTAATATAATCAAAACTATAGTTGAGTACAAATCGAAACCAAATAAAAGATAATGAATGGATTAATCAAATAAATGACGTAAAATCATTGTTATGAGGAAATATGACCAAAACAATCTGTTACAGTAAAACCTTGTGTAAAACGTATACCTACAGTCCGTAATGATAAATAACGACTAAACAATCATAAGCGATTTATTGATTTAATCGATTTCCTCGATTTTTCAGGCGAAAACGTTCATTATAAGTTATAATAACCGAATTAAGAATTATGAATTATAGTCAAAAACATGTCAATAGAGTTTGGGCACTTAAAAGTGAAAATTTGAAAAATTCAATCAATTGATCAATTATCGATGAATGTCGATTACGCTTATCTATCGATCTCCGGCAACGATTTTCTATATTTTTCGATTTTCTATGTTCTGTGATAACACGGATCAATATTCTATCAATTTTATTGATGGGCACTTAAAAATAGAAATTTGTATAAGTCGATCAATTGATCGAATATCGATTAACGTCGATTGGGTGTATCTATCGATCTCCGGCAACGATTTTTTTTATTTTTCGATTTTTTATGTTCTATGATAATACGGATCAATATTTTATCAATTTGATTGATGGGCACTAAAAGTTGATTTAAAGTTGGTTCAGCCCCACCGTGATGTGTTGCAACCTAAGAGGCAAAGCGACAATGTTCGTGCAAGGAGAAAAAAGAAGCAAAAGCATGTCTAAAATCTGCAAAAATGAATCAACTGTCACAAAACGTTAGGTAGACGTAGGCATACTTATGCATATTTTCTACCAACATATAAAAATTTATGTTAATCGGACAAGTACGTTTTGAATTAGAGACGATGACGTGAAGTGTAGCGATGTCATAAGTTTGATCTTACTTTTCAATTCAAGAGTTGTCGCGACATGACTTGGTTGACCTTGTGCTATCTGCTCAGACGATGAGGTCAGGCGAATCAGATCAAGATGTCCAATTTGTATCAATTTTTGCAAATAGATAGAAAATATACTCAAACGCGTGTCTCTGAAGTTTTGTGACGATTGATTGATTTCTACGAATTTTAGACAAATTTCAAAACGGGGGGAGACAACTCGTTGTACCTAATTATAATTAAAATATCAATTTAGCCTAAATAGCTTTGCGTCTAGTTAAGATCTGTCTCAAAAATTATTTAATTGACTTATTTTACTATATTCAATACGATACCGTTGTTCATGTCGTGCATTAAGGTAATACATTTGCACATCATATAGGCCTACCCTGTTTCCTTGGAGATGATTTTGCAGGCTAGGCCATACTTATATTAATCAACTTCCTCAATTAAATGCTGCCAGCTTTACACTAAGCTAAGCACGTATATATCTAAGTAATTTAATTGAAACTAAGTCGGCATTTAGCAAGATTATTATTCTGCAGTATTCTGTATTTAGTCAGCACTGAGAATTAACTCAGTTTTTTCATAGTTTACCAAGCGGCGAGAGAGGTTAGCCATTTTCCAAAGAGTTCAAGATCAGTTTTTGTCTACTCGGGAATTATGTCATGCTCCATCTTTTGTGAGCCAGGATCAAAATATATTAATTATTCAATCAATATCGATCTTCCTAGATCTGCTGGGTGATCTCTAAAACTGATACATTTTTGGGGCCGAAATGAATCATAGAAAACCTATATGAGAGCCTAATGCATAGTAGCCTATGCGCACACAGTAGGCCCACTAGGCAACATGTTTTCGGTGATGTAATTTTAAAACCGCTGCATCAGGATGAACGCGTTCTAAAGTTGTTAGGCATATTTTTCCACGTACCGTGGATGATGGAAGAATAGATTTACGTAACTTAAGTAGTTTATATATTAGCAGTTAACTAAGTAGTTAGTAGTTATATAGTTTAACTGTAATGGCTTGCATCTTTTATTGCCTTAAAATACAACTTCCATTAAACACGGTTGCAGCTAGTATAACGCAATTCATTCATGAGGAAAATGATTATTAACAGAACTTCCTGCAAATGTGAGAAGAAAATAAAAGAGTTTGATAGAATCATCTGCTTGATGCTCACTTGAATAGCGCCTACACTATAATTATACCTTGCAGGCATTATGCATGTGTGACGAGATTCAATACATTTCAGCTTTCACTGAAGTGGCTTGCTTGCATGGAATCGAATTTGATGGATTTCTCCAGATTCAAGCATTTGAATAACGCTCAAAACCAATATATGCACCTTAAATTATCTATTGTCCAGCACAAAGTAGACTTGGTATCATTCGATGAGGATGGAATGATTTTGCTCTACATCTGATAATCAACATCTATCAATGCAAAGCACATAATATCTCAACCCCGGAATATTTTTAGTTTCATAGCGTAGGCCCACAAAGCCACCGTTGCTACCGCCGAACGCAATTCGCATTATGTTTCCAGAAAGGAATTTTCATCACCAAAAACGTTAAAATATACGTAATAGTGAATTTCAGTGAATTTGAATCATTATACAAAGCTTTTGTTATTGATACTTTAAATTTAAGTCCAATTTTTGAAATTATCAAGAAATTTGGTCCACCCTACGGTTTAATTGTAGTCCTATTCGAAGCAAAGTTTAGTACGAGCAGGGATCGCAATTAGCCACAGGAAAAAAACCCCGGAAAATCGGGAAAAACCGGGATTTAAATGCATAAATTTGAAATATTTTCATTATAAAGCCTAATTTCGTAAACGGAGAAGCCGGAAAAAACGGAAAATTGCGATCCATGAGTACGAGTATCAAGCAGTCTGAAATGTTATAAATATTTCTTTCAATATCATACAGTAGGCTAAATAATTGCATTCTTTACAGTCTCAATCTTAACGGCCCCTGTGCTACCCAAAGTCCACAGTTTTTGGTGCTATCTGCTATCCATTTGCAATTTATTGAGAAGCATTGCAAATTTATGCTTTCATCAAATATGCAAACAGCAAATCTTCATCTGATTGATAAAGTAATGTTCATCACACAAGTTAGCATGTAAGGTAATAAAATATCGGTGAAATGAATCAATATTTATTGCGGGAAAGTAATGCAGTCATATGATGCTTATGTCTGAATCATTCGTTTCTTAGGATCAAAGATGTGGCGCTTGAATTCAAGGTTAACTGTGACAGGATCTGTATTTTCACGAACTGCTTCTCGATTCTTCCTCTTGCCGCCAACAAGTTCAGCCATCTTCTCATCCGACAAGTCATCTAAAATAATAAAATGAAAGTTACTTTTACATTTCACTTTAATGATTGGTGTCATGTTAATTTATTCGACGTGCTTTCAATACATCTAACATTGACACTGCGAGACATTTAAGGCTACGTTCCTGAGAGTGATCTTAATTTCATTGACGTCAAATTGTTAAAAAACAAGAAGCAGATGCAATATTTGAAGAATTATTTTAGTCATTACTTCAATCGAATGCTTAAATCAGTAATAGAATGGTTGCCGATGAAGTCAAGTCAATGCTTTCGTAAAAATAAATTGATAACAATCAAGCAGGGTAAAATAAAAACGCATGTGAGCGCTGTTTTACTACATTGATTTGAAATTCAATGTGTTTTATAAGTTGTTGAAAAGCATGATCACATGCTGATGTATGCAAGACAAATCTGGTTCTTATAAATCTGTGTTAATGTGTGTCAACAAGTACCTTTGAACGTTTTCCACACGGTAAGGGTACGTAAAATGTTCCCTGCATTTGGCACAGCTGATCCTATGTGCTACCATTATCCGTCAACAACAGCCACATGTTAACGACCTAAAGACTGCACTCAATATCACACAATCTTGTGAAATCTGATATTTCATATCATCATACTTAATATTTCATTTTTTTAATTTTTGTAATATCTCGCTTGATAAGGTCGACATACAGTGGAAAATTGCGCACTAATCAATAGATATTTTTCAATAGCTTGGCTTATATCTTTTAATTTATCAAATACTGAATAAAGCTGCTGAAAATCAAGTATCAATTATAACTAACTGGATAGCCATTGCTGTTGAAGATTTGGAACAACTTGTCCATTTTCTTCATAACATTTTGACCAGGACGAGCCGGTGTCAAAGGCAAGATTGATCACAGCATTCTGAAATGTGCTTTCTTTAAGCAGCACATTTTGTAAGATAAAATAGCTATTAGTAAGCCAAGCTGCTATATTAAGATTACATAAGATTACAAATGTTCGCTGATAAGACGTGTTCACGTGAACTAAACGTAAATTTATACTTTTGGTATCAGACGCCATGATTTTGACATCACATGGAGAAGGAAAGGCTAGTTTGAGGAAGTAACTTGGTGATATTTGAATATGCATTTATGGAATATTTATTTTATGTTCTTTAATTCGTGTACGAAGTGATTCGGATGTCTCTCTAGATGTCATGTGCTAGCTAGCTTTGGTAATTCCGAGCCATGCTGACAAGCTCTTGTCGGGCGAAGCGCGACGTCTTTGGTTAGCAAGGAATTTTATGATTAATTTGTTGGTGCCTGGGGACATTTATTATAACACACATCATATTGATTGCTCCCTCTATTTATCTTAAATTCGACTCTTTACCTCCCATTTAATGTTAACTTCTCTCGACGTTGAAAGTGTAAATATCATTGTGAAAATTAATGATTGCTGTTGACTAAATGACTGAATAAAGTCTGTTACACATTAGCTGCAGCAGTTTGTACACAATATCAGTTTCACAAGTTAATCTGTTTGTATTAACCTGTTTTCCAATGAGAGTAGTGAGAGGCAGTGCAATCTGTATGAACATTTAAGGAAATAAATTGTTTAGAAACAGATGAGTGGGATCAACATAAATATTATTCTGATATTCGTGCACAGTATGTATATTAACATCATTCCTAAATGTATTAAAGGTCAACCAACATCAGGAAACAATTTCCAGAAAACGATATTTCAGAATCATTTCTCGTTGTTTGCCAAAGCTGTTTACAAACATGCGAGGAAGCCGTTTTCATTCAGCCAGAAAAGCTTCACTTTTCGGAGCAGAAGTCAAAAAGTCAAAAGTCAAAACATTTATTTCCAACTTTTCAGATGGTGGAGTACAGGACCATTTCAGACAAGCATTTCATTACTTAGATGTTTATATCTTCGTAAATTCCTAAATATATACTGCATTGATTACCATAACGATTGGAAACTTTTTGTATTTTTTCAAGAAAAAGGAATGTGTTGAGTATAACCAAGACTGTCTTGAACCTTTGCCTATAACTAAAAATAACTAGCGCACATGATGTACATAATAGTTAATTTATGTATAAATGTATTGTATATATGAGTACTGACTTTCACATGTGTTTATTCTTTTTGAAGCCTCATTCCTTTACATGTCAATTAAAGCATCATGAAATCCCCATGTCACTTACGATCAACACATTATGAATAAAGCTATAGATATACTTGACTAGCAGAAGATGGGGAATTATGAAAACCTACCCGACAGACAAGGGTGTTCTTAACTTGGGAGTTCTAGTACATGATGATATATTACTAATTTATCAACGAATAAAAGATCGCATTATCACAACCACACATGATACTTGGTTCGATCTGCTGCATACAGATTGAATTATAAAAAGCAGATTACTAAAAATAGAGAAGGGCCTGATTTTAGCCGTCCTTGATGATATTTAATTGTTTCTTGTGCTGAGCTTAAGACCCGAGAGCTTTTATTCAACAGATTAATTAAGACTGATGTACTGCGTCCTGTAGTTATAGTGTTATAAGATCTTTCTTCGATCGGAAGAAAACACAGGAATAACTCACCCGATGTCCATCAATGCGCCTTTTCTCTAATTTGCTTTTTCAATCAGCAATATGATCACAAATATCAACAAATATTGTGACGAAATAGTAGCTATTCATTGGTTACAATTGTTTAGAGAAATTATGGAGAGTTTTGATTTTAGCGATTGGCCTTCTTTGCAAGCAAATTCTGAAGTTCAACGGTCAAGAAACTAGATAGTAAAGTTGGCAGGTTGGTCGTAGGTTCAGATCCCACCATGAAGCACATAATTTGTGTAGGTAGTGTTCATCCATTCCCTGATACTGTGAATGTTGAACACAAAATGTGTACATGCATCCACGTTCGTCTAATGTCTCACCGTTTAATCGAAGCTTGCACTTTCCGCTCTGTCCGAACCCTCCTTCAATGATGCCTTCCTGACCAGAACTGAGACGGATGCGAAGACCGGAAAACATTTCCATGTTTGTTTCTTTCTTGAACAATCCTCTAGCAATGCAGCTTCGAGGATCAGTTGCTCGTTCCACTACTCCACTGCGACTCTTAAGTTTGAAGACTCGCAATCTTGGGAGGATGGAGGTCTTGTAGTTTTCATCGGTCAATGCCTCCTCAATACGACCATGGAAAGCGATTCTGCAAACGTTAGCGTGAATGTCGGTATCTAACTTCGCTCCAATTGCCAATGCACGGGACGAACAAACAACTGGGTGCTCAAATTCAGCAAGTACGAAATTTCCATTACCCTCCGTTGTTACTTCATCTAAATATGGAAATTCATCTTCATAAGAAAAATCGCTGGAGGTATCAGGAGCAGCGAAGACGAGGATGCGAGCCATCACCGTGGCATGTCCAAGCGTGAGATGGAATTTCGATTTTGAAGTAATTTTTCCCTTGAAATAGCGGACAGGATGGATGCGCAGAATGGCTCCAAATAATGTCGGCAATGCGCCGGGTGTGCACACCAAGCCACGCTCAAGCAGCGTCGGATCGAATTGAGTCACGCAAAGTCCAAGGCGATCGCCCTGTGGAGAAACCATCACCATTTCAACATACAGCAGATTCACAATTGAATAGTTTACATGATGGTCTCAGGATGTGGAAATACTCGAGGTGTTAATTATGTAGGGGTTTTGTAGATGTATGCGAGCTCGCATATTGTAAAACGATGCATTTGTCAATATACAGTGTTATAAACTAACATGCATTTTCCAATGTTTAAGAGTTTGCATCACTGCATGTTTACGTGTATATACTTTGGTATGTTCAGTTAGTTGAATTGACGAAAGGGTAAAAAAACATGGCTTGTTTTAAAACAAGTATTTTTGTTAGATCGCTTTGTTGGATTTTGACATTGAGATTCAATAAAATGTACTTCATTTTCAAAGCTATTGATATTAATGAAATTACAAACACAGAAAAGCATTTTAAACTGTAGGATATTGTTATTGCACTTAAATACACCTAAGTTCATTCAAGCACAAATCTCAATTGCGCATGCATTGTCCTTCTCATTCTAAATTCAACTAAGATGAGACAATGAGCCTCGCTAGAAATTATTCGCTTTCGTGTGGTGTAAAAGGAAAATGAATTATCATCTCATCAAAAATAATACGAACTTCGCATTTCTTTCTTCAAAATTTATAACTTACATCAAACACCCATGAAAGTAGCTGAACTACTCCACACAATTTATTTAAACCATCCTTACTTCGAGTATCGAAAAGGCTGTGTTTGTTGCTCAACAATGCAAACAAGTGCACTTAGCGATTCCATTGAGCAAATATAATGTAATCGAATTCTAAAATTTAGCTTACAGATATCATATTAAAAGCAATTAAATAATTGCAAAACTTGAAACTCAAACGCATAGAATGCACCGTTTCAAGGATAGTTTGCATGAAGCTTTATTTCACAATCTATCTCTTCTGAAACCATCAGTGAACTCTAATGATGTTATTTGAAAAGTTCAATTAATAATATCATGTTTAACATGGAACTCAAAATACGCAGAGCACTTGGAATAATTGCTAAATTGGTACAATAACATCGTGTAGTGTTCGTCCTACAAAAACATGATAATCAATTATTAGAGATGTCAGGACAGTGGCTATGAAAACGGGAACAGATGAATTCGCTTTCGGTAAACCAGCTGTAGATATCACAGCAATGGGAAGTTTACTCCACAGTTCGTCCCTCTCCTGCACAATAGTCCATTTCAACTTAAACTAAAGAAATAGTTTGTAAGATTGTACGTTTTATGGAAGAAACTATAGGAGCTATCAAAAGTTTCCGCAGTACAAGACTAACTGTTACTCAGCACATACTACATTATTACAACAATGCAACATAACTTCTTTACGTATGCGATTACAAAGCACAGTTCATTTATTGCTCTTCTCTTCGAAGATAGCATAGAACTTATATCATATTTCTCGCATTTCTGTAAATCCTTGGCATGTTAGGAAATCTGTCGGAGACATTAAATTGCAATTAAAATCATAATGGATTCAAATAAGTTAAATAAATAAATTATAATGAAAAATATAAAAATCACATTAGTAAATAATGTTGAATAAATTGTCTCAAAATCATGGTCGCTGTGGTCTTATCACCAGGTGATGAGTGATAAGCGGTTGGTCGCATTAGACGACCTTAAAATAATCACCCTCATTCGAGAAGTGGATGAAAATTGAGTTGACAGTCATAGTTCTTCGACAATATTTGCAATTAAAATAATGATGAGCATATGAGAGCATCAATTGTACTACATGCGGAGCTCACAGCAAATCTCATTAAAGTCAAAAAATAGTAATATTCTTAAAATTTATTGCATAAATATGAATATCCTTAAACATCATATGATTTTATCAAACAATCCTCTCCGAAATCAGAATTGGAGGGGGACCTAGATATTCCGCAACTTTTCGAAAAAATCACACAATTGTACGAATGAATAAGAATACAATAGAACTATAAGAATTCCTAGAAACATTAATTTTATCAGAAATCACACTTTTATTCGATTTAAGATGAAGTTCTCACAAGTCGTACCTACTTATTCAATCATCTAAACGAATTGCAACTTCGACAATTTTGAACTCGATCCTTATTCTTTCAAGTTTCCACAATCACATGAGCGAAAAATGTAGGAAAATAAATGAAGTAAATAAATAGTATTGTAGAATTCAATATTGATCAAAGACAACAAAAAAGTGTTTTTCAAGCCAGTTAAACTATGATCGATTGGTGATAATCATCGAATTAATTAACACAAAACCAGCTTCTTACCTGCATGGCAGACTCCACTGGCTTTTTGAACATCTGCATGGATTTTACTTTTTTCGATGTCTTGAGAGCCGAAATTTCGACAGTCTGCAAAGCAAAATTGTCTTCATTTTTCTCGAATGTTTTGGTGAATTAATACAATGACTAAGTGTCAAACAAGCTCAAAAATCTTGAATTTTATATAGCTGTCCTTCCTGGCTGAAACCTTCCAATCTCTTTCTAAACCAGTCAGCCGGTTTTTGTGGTCACCGTGACACAGTGGTTAAGTGCTTGGCCTAGCGATCTTCTGGTCCAGAGAGGTCAAGCTCTGAAAGCGTCACTGGAAGTCGGCAGGAAGAGCATCAAAAAGGCTTACGTCGGACAATGTCAGTAACGTTCAAACCCACATTTGGGGAGCAGCACAGTAGATGTGTTTCACGCGCATTCACATTACCACAGCTGTCCCACACAACAGTAAATCTTTATGGGAATCCTGTAGAAATTCCCATGCATCGCAGGAATGCATTGTTTTACACATTATTTCTAACAAGTTTATGCAGTAGGCCCATTCGAATTTTGTGAATCATAAATGCTGTCAAGTGTTATGGCCTTCATGATAGTATACCTCCGTGCAGTGAGCATATGAACTAATTTAATAATAATTAATTAAATATTAAATAAATAATAACAATTAGATAATTTCTTAAAGCACATGCAGCGCTTTTGATGGATTTTGACTTGCATGTCACAGGTATTCCACAGAAATCCCACAAATGGGAATTCCCATTAGATAAAAATCAATTCCCACACCACATCATTTTTCCATTTCCACAGCACAGCACAAAGGAATTCACATTCCCATGGCAACTTTGGAGGCAGTGATGTTAAAGCTTCACTTTTAATGTTAGTCGGTTTATTGCTATTCTTATTAACTTCTTGAATAGAAACAATTATTAATGGCAACCATCTGGGAGAGAGAAAGGCAGATAGATCACCTTCAAATGTAGTTGAATCTGTTAAGTGATGTCTTTTAGCATAGCCTAATTGCTATAATAGAGACCCTACACCCGACAGTATGTTTCTGATGTTGTAGACATTTCCTATTGTCCTCCACTTTAATCGGGGCTTTTCGATAAATCCTTAAAGAAGCAATCATTTTCGCTAT
This sequence comes from Prostheceraeus crozeri, assembly GCA_907163375.1. Lineage (NCBI taxonomy): Eukaryota > Metazoa > Platyhelminthes > Polycladida > Euryleptidae > Prostheceraeus > Prostheceraeus crozeri. The sequence goes on along the minus strand of CAJQUW010003708.1, from coordinate 74,551 downwards.
TCTCGCAATGCGCTGATGCGCTATTCTCGCAATCAATACATTGGATTGGTTGCTCTTGAATAATTACTGACGTCAACAGCAAGATAGATATTTACTGCTAGAAAAACATGCCTTTAAAGCTTTAAAAACAGAATAATCTTACTATAAAACAAACATTTACATCAAAACTATTTGGTCGGACGATCTCGATTACAAAATTAAAACTTACAATAGCATCAATAATACAATAGAGGACAATAATAATCTATGTCCAATAATTAACTCACTCAATTGCAGCAGAACAATTGCATATGGGTTGAAGTTTTCAAAAATAAGCACCACTAGATCAGCAGAATACATCATTTCAATTTTTTGAAAAATCATTTCATTCTTCATCTCTTCCTTCTATTCATTAGCTCCCCGACGTTATGCGTTTGGCTGCATTAGAAGTTGCATATTTTGCTTAGCTTCAGCTTTCACCTCTTTGTCTGTCAGTGGCCACAACAGTTCAATATTAGTGGTAATGTGCAAGCACGTGCAGATAGTTAAAAGAAATAAGGCAAAGCAAATACATATTAGGATTAGATGTAGATCACAATTTGGAGATTTACATATTGTGCTAACATTAACTATGTAAGGATCAATTAAATGTCAGCAGAAAAGTGCACCCTGCTTTCTAGATCTTGAAGTGCTCGAGTGATTGTCTTCTTCTGTTCGATAGTAAACTAATTAGACTATTTACGTTTCACAACTTCACTCGAGAATACTTACTGGAGTTCTGAATTCGCATAATGAATTTTCTTCTCCGTCACTTAGACGACTAGTTTATTTTGCTATTTCTTCATGAGCTTCATTTTCACGTTTTCTTTTCAGGTCAGGATCTTCCCTTTCTTTTCTAGTGATAGCTTCTTGCAATATTCCCTTCTCTTACAATGCTGTGCTGTACGTCTGAGAGGATCATTTGACTGAAAGTATCAAGGAATTGGTAATTTTGATGTTCATGAATCCGCCTGCCCTGATTGTGCTCAGCGCCACAAGCGCCTCCTCGTCCAAGGAGCCTCGTGAACATCTAAGATGGCTTTATTCAGCAAAAAACATGATTCAGGGACCGCATTACCGTGACTAAGAATCAGTGTGCATCTAGCTAGATTTGATGTATACTGTTTAACACGTGTACTTTGGATTTCCGAACTCGTCTGTGATTTTTGATACCTTTTCCCACTACTGCTAGATTCTTCTTTGTCCTGATGATTCTTCAGAAAGACAATACAGATGTTTCACGCGAACACGTTTCCAGTATGAATCTTGATGCATTCCTCGAAATTCATTTTGTGACATAGAGGAGGAATGAAGCGACGGAATGTTGGTTCTAAGCTGATAGAGTCTTTATTCATTCCTCACTTCATCGCAGATATTTTTTATCCAGCTCCTGATTGTTCAGTCAGTGTGTAGCGTTAGTGTGTCAGAATGTAGTGCTCAGTACAGACTTCAGCTAGAGATAAACAGGAAATAGAGGATAGCGATTTCGGATTACGACGGTTATATGGGTGAGATATGATTGTGCATTCTAGCACCATGAATCAAAAGGAAGAGACTTTTGTTTGTCGGTTGTTGACAACTAGCACAAAGATATCAACTCAGACATTCTTGAATTTCTCTATGTCATTATCACAAACTTCATTATTCAATAAATACGACATGGCTTTCGCTCCAACATCGTGTTCGTGGTAGGCTTTCTATTTTCAGGCGTTGCTGTATCAATTTTTGACAGATTCACAAAAAGTTGTTTTCCACGTTACTATATTTTCTGCGTCTTAGTTAGCGACCCAGTTAGCAGCTTCATTCCAGTAGAAATGTCGATCCAAAATACAATTACAGGTTCTCTTCTTTGGCACTTCAACACGAATGCCTTAAAATGCTGATTGACGAAAGTTAAGAAGGCTACCATGTCAACAGTCTCAATGTACTAATCAGACATATAAGTACTTGAATCGTGCATATTCTGCTTATTGTATTGGACATTCTATCAGATTCACAGACTGAATAATATTGAGTGACAGAGAGTAACTATAATATAGAGAGTGACTCACTCTCTGTACGTGCCTGAAGACGGGTGGAGCATTTACCCGAAAGCTCGCAATAAAATAGTTGAAGAGAACTTGGTTTTTGAAGAATTGATCATATTATAACTGCTAGTTGTTCTCTGAGAAGAAGGATATGGACGAAATTTCAGGCAGCCAATTTAAAAGAAAAGATTCTAGATATTTATTTCAACACAATTTCAGTAGTATGTCGTTTGTGCGATGCTAAACAGTTATACAATAGTCGCATTCGCTCAAACAATGACCATCAAACATAACTTAGCAGATCAGTTAATGGACTATTGATTGCACAGATAGCGCAATTTCGCGAATGCAATTTAACAACGATTATCTCCATAGTTGAATTAAAAAGCAGTCATGCTACATCACACTACAACCGATTTGCGGACGAATACGATATCAAGCGTGTGAGAGTGCTGCGATCCGAATCTCATCATAACTGACCAACTCAGACCACTCTTTAAATTGAAAGCTTGAGAGACTTTAGAAATACAAGCTAGAAGTTTGACTGTTAAACCATCAATTGAATTCAAAAGACAGGAAATCTAATTTCCGCAACGATTTGAATTTAGATTTTGAACTAGATGTGGACATGAGTTACTGATGATATTCCAACCTTCAGTAAATATGCTCATTACTTGAAATTTCATGCCATCCGCCTAACTGCCAATTTTATCACCACGCATTTTATTATTTCAAATCAGGTAATTCATTTTTCCATTTTACTCTCACGGTTCACCTTCCCTGCCATCAACTTGTCTTTCTGGGCCATTTTGACTCCCAAACGCTAGATTCAATAGTATGGTTACAAGAGAGCTTCCAATATGCCAATTTTATATCAGCATAGCTCCTGTTATAATGATAAAAAGGGTTTAAAAATTCAGAGCCACAAACTTTATAAGAGCTAGTAATGTTGCGTAAGTACGGCAGCTAAACGTATTTAAAAATTAGGGAAAAATCATCGAGGTCTCTTAAAAACTATTTAATGTCTAGAATGAGCACACTGTCTACTTTGTGTACATGTGCGCAAATGCATTGCCTAAATTAGTCATTCAAAATGACGATTATTTGTAGCTATACGCAACTGAAATTTTATCTGTACATAAGACTGAATTGCGAAAAACGTGGTTAAAAATGCGACAACGACATACAGTCATTCTCTCCTCCACTTGAACCAAATTATACTTTCGCTTGTTTGCGACTCGATTCGTAGGCATACTTAAAGAAGATTCCTTCATTAAGATTCCTGCACAAATATGTCCGTAAGTCAGTCTTGATAAAGATATTCATATAAACTTCCGTGATTTTCATCAAGATTTTCATTCAGACTTTCATGATGCTCTCATACTTACTAAATATTGTATTTAGGGAATGTTGATAAATAATGCCGAAAATGGAATAATGTTATTGTCCGTACATTGGCCGGCGGCAAAACCGAAAGAACATTCCTTTCTGCGGCTGCACTGCTGCTTATCTTTCTAGTTCTACAAAACTCCTAGCTAGCAAATCCGCATCGTCCGGATATCGAGCGTCTGAAGCATAGCAACAGTTGCACATGAATGAAAAAAATGAAGCTTTTACGTCACTACTCCCCATACTTGGGGCTTGGACGGTGCTGACATAGTCAGACTTATGGAGCGTTGTAGTACTTTTAGTCCGGATGCCCTTCCTGCCGACTTCCAATGACATCTTCGGGGCTCGACCTCTGGACCAAAGGATCGCTAATTTTGTATAAATTAGCTATTACAAATGCTATCACCATTTTGTATAAAAGTGAAATTCATAAAACATGTTTGTTCGTAATTAATTTATAATATTTACACGGTTAAAGTAGCCTACTTATGGTCAAACCACAACATGAAATAATTTCTAAATTTTGTGAGATCTACTATCACGGGACATAGTAAACCATGAATTAATCTCAGTGAAAACCAGCATGTTGGAAAAAGAAACGCGAATTGGCAAGCAAATAGCCTGATTATCTATTCATAGTTGCATCGAACGACTTAGATAATTGAATAATTCATTCTGCTGAAGGTCGAATAATTGCCAAGACCCACGATGCATTACGTAACAGGTGGCAGGGATATCCTCCTTATCTACGATCTGTAGCATTTTGTCACGGAGCACTATTTTTAGTCACAGCGAATTCCCAGTATGACATTTCATGAATCTCAAACTTGATGCCGAGTTTTATTGGTATCCATCAGATGCTTCCGAAAGCGATTCAATGTGGCGACGTAATCGGGCATACGGTGTAGAGGAAGTATCATCTACGTGTATAATGGGCATCTTTGGACAATTCCTCAAACACAACCGAATTCCGCCGAAAAACTTTCAATCCTTAAATGTAACGCACACACGTGTGCTTACTAAGCAGCGTGGGCCATTGGAAAAGGCAGCGGAAAAGTTACTTCTGCCCAGATTTTTTTCAACTATTTTGAACATTTGTAAAAATATGCACACTATTAATACTATAATCACAAGTTTGAAACTTCCATTTTTCATAAATCGATTTCATTACATGTTCTGAAATTTTGTTAGAGGTGCCAGCAGATATGGTCCCAGTTATTAGTCCTTGACAAATTTAGTGCTAGAAATACATCGCACACTGATAATGTAAGCATTAAGCCCATGGTCAAAACATAATTTCTCAAATCATATATATTTTCACAACCAATGTACAAACGTCTATAACATCTAATCTAAATGCATATCAAGCATTTCCAATAAGTTTGTTATGAGAGATTGGTTCTTCACTTTTAGTGCCATTAGCATAAGTTTAATGATTCACAAATCCAAGTCCAAGCTGGCAATAGGTTCTCAATAGTGCATGAACCAGACCAAAGTCTTTATATGGTGCAGTCTCTTCAGACCGGTACTGGCGCAAGACATAGAAATGCGTTTTTGTAATTCAAAGGGATGAAAAAATTTCCTTTCCATTGAAAAACACATTAGCAGTTATCTATGGTATTATTTTATCATCAACAAATATCAAACATCAAACACATATCAGTTGGAAAAGGTTACTGCGACATCGCTGCTACGAAAATCGCTACACGATAGTAAAGTGTAGAACTCAAAATGTGCGACAGCTGAGTTTTCATAAGGATTTAGCTAACTCGATACTGTACCAGTTATCTTGGTAGACATGATGGAGGAATGCTCCACAAAACCAGAAACCCACCTAGAAATGAACCAGTTTTTGTCATTGTGATAGTAAACCAACTCTTTCAGTCAGAGTGTTCATCCTGTTTCACGAAAAACAAATTCAAAACAAAGTACAATTCACGCACAATTCGTGTGCACGACAAACAATTCGCGCGTCACACATGATATTTCACATCAAGCCTGCTTCCCACACAAACGCCTACAAATTTAATGAAGATCAGCAAGCATAGCAAGACAAGAAATTTCGAAGTTTAAAAAGGCATGCTGCATGATTATACACACCTTACAGAAAACATGACGGCTCCATCAAGTGGGTAGCCATACGATTTTAACTTAACCAACATCGCTAGTAGAGGTAGATCTCAGAAAATGCTTGTATGAAAGGATTTTGTTCTCAATCAAACGTAGCATATGAGTTAATCAAGGGGTACAACATTTTCGTCAAAGAAGTTCTTGTCAACGTTTTGAATCTTCCATCTTTTGGCATAAACTTCAAATGTTTAGCATGATATATAAAAATACACTTCCAATAAAAGATGACTATATCAGTGATTGTTAACAACAGAAAATCGAGATATCTGACTTTGAAGTGAGTTCCAGTGTCCAATTATTAGGCGATAGTTTCGAAAATAAAAATATATCGTTCTCAAAAGTGGTAATGATGTGAATCAACCGATGAGTTCCCTTCTTGTTGGAGAGTAGCTTTAGTAGTTCCAAAGAAAGGTTCTGACTCATCTCTTCCATCTAGCTACCGTCCTATCAGCCCACTTCCAATTGATTCCAATTGATTTCAATTGATCCAAAGTGATTGACCAACATGTTCTTAATTTTCTTGAATCTCAGAACCTTCCTTCTGAAAAGAAGCATGGCGTCAGGTACTATCAGTCAACTGCCGATCTTCTTTCATATGTCACTGAACATGTGAGTCGAGCTCCTGACAGACACGGTAAGACGACAACAGTTGCCCTGGATACTTCGAAGGCATTTGACAAAGTCTGACATCAGGGACTTCTTGGAAAGCATTGGTCGCATGGAGTTGATGATGATGGTTTAACTGCTCCTTTTCAGTACTCCCCGTACAAGGGCTTGGACGGTGATGACATAGTCAGACTTTATCTGGAGCAATGTGATCTTTTAGACCGGATGTCGTTCCTGCTGACTTCCAATGACCATTTTGGGGCTCGACCACTGGATCGAAAGATCTCAATGCCAAGCACTGAACCACTGTGCCACGGTGAAGTGAGTTGATAAACTCCATGAACTTTTTGCTTCTTATCTTCGTGACCAACAGTTATATGTCATCTTAGATGCTCAAGTCTTTCCACCAAGCTTGTCAATGCAGGAGTTCCTCAAGGGTTAATTTTGGGACCCACCATTTTTCTGCTGTACATCATATGACCATGACCTTCCAGATTGTCTAGTGAGTAGACCGATGATGCATGTAGATGGCACAACACTTTAATTCCAATGAGCGACTAGCTAAGAACGCTCACCAACGTCAGCGGTTATGCGACGTTCTTAATGAAGACTTACGCTGGGTCTCAGAATGGTGCGCCAAATGGCTTGTTTCCTTCAATCCTTTAAAAATTCAATGTTTTCTGCACTCACGACTTCAAGGGGATGATGATCATCTAGTATTAAGATGTCAGATCATAGTATCCGAAAGACTTGTCATGGAAACCGTAGATCCAGTCCATTAGCAAGCAGGCACCTCAACGCATTGGTACTGTAGTCTTTATCGTATCAGCAGCTATCTTCCACCAGACTGTGTCCTATCTTCACAATGGAACACTGTTGTCATCCGTGGGCCGTCGCCCCACAAACGCATCCTAACCTCATTGAACGGCTTGAGAAATATGTCAAAAATCTTATGGGTCAAAGAATCGCTAGCGAGTTGCAGCCGCTCTCCGTCAGACGGAATGTCGCTTCAACTAGTCTCTTCTACAGATGCGATTTGGGTAGAAGCAGCTCGGCAGTAATCGAGTGCGCATCCAAACTTAAGATGTTCTCCAGAAGCACTCGCAGAGCTAATGTACTCATATACCATGATGTGAGCTTAGAGCGCACACGTTGTGAGCCACTCGAAAAGCTATTTTGTTCGTCCGATGCAGTTTTGAAATCAGCTTCTCCAATCCAATTCCAATGATCAATACAATTTAGATACTTCAAAAAGCGTGGTGCGAAAATGTTTGTGACGGGATAAGTTAATAGGCTTAGAAGATCTTCTTTTTTGTTCTTGCTTATCTGAAGTAATCTAATTTAATTTTTTTTCCAACTGAATTACCCCTAACTTCATTCATGGTTCACAACTGTGTTAGAGGTGAAAATTTTGCAAAAAAGAGATGGAAGTATCTGACTAAATTATCCACAATATTTTATTTTGTGATACATTTCTGTTACACCCGATATCAACTACATCACCAAAAAATGCTAGTCGAAATCCCAAATTTTTTGTCATCTTTTGCCACTATTTCAAATTTGCTTTTTTACTTTTTGCCGAACGAGACCTCTGTAATGAGCTGATAGACTGTACTGTAGGTTGCTCTGCTGCTATCATGCTGAGTTGGCGGCTGATAATCTCATTATGATACTAATTCGACTTAGCAATTCACTCTAGTGGGTATATTTGCATCTAGAGATGCTATGATGAGAAGATTGCTGTTCTCCATCTACACTATCGTCATCTTAAACTTACGTCTCCTATCCGTACGCTTCCAGATTGCACTGTTCCAGTCATCACCGTGCCTTGACCTCGCACACCAAAACAATGATCAACTGCAAAAATAAATTGACCATTTGTTGATCTTTGAGGAACAGGGGATTCTTCCAGCATTGTTTGAATCAACCGATCTATGCCAATCGCCCTATGATCACCATCCTGCAAGAAATGTGAAAAATATAGTTTTAGCCCTAATAAAGACTTTCTTAACAAATTAAAATTTCATTATTTACTAAAAAGCATCTGAATAGAAACTTGTGGCAACCACTTTCTTTATATTATGTCACTTGTAAAACATTGTGGAATTTCGTCGCAAAACTTCTTATGCCGGCATACCCATTTTGCCAAAAATCATGCACAAAGTTTTCTCAGAAAAATCACGTCTCCACTAGTAAAGCAACATCGATAATAAAACTAGATCTCAGACAGTAATTGCATTTGAAAGAATTTTGTTCTCAATCAAAATTTTCTGTGGGCGAGATTTAAGAAACCAAGACGTACAAAATTTTCGTCAGCCTTTTGAATGTTTTATCCCCTGCCTGAGTCTGAATTTTACGAGCCGTATGTGTGATATATGAATACACCCTTATACATGATGACTATGTCGGCGACTCTTCACTTTCGAAACTTTCGGAGAACCAGATAACTTTTTCGGTAAGCGTTTTACAATCGGATTCCGAAAAAATCACAAACTAATAGGATCCTCTGATTTCAAAGTGGTTTTAGCGCTTGAGTTTCATCCTTTTATTATCACGGGTACACGGTAATGTAAGATTAAGTGGCATTTGTAATCGAATGCATATCAAAAGAGTTACAAGTGATATTTCAAGTCACTTCGAATAGGCAAAATCTAAGATAGGCCTACATTTCGTCCACTATTTTTGCTTTTGAAATTTGCATTACTCCAAGGCATCATAAGCTATTTTTACAGCTGTACATATAATTATGCATTAAATTAGCATGCAGTACGTAACTTCACAAGATTCTATGTCATAACAGTATGAATGCAGCATCACACTGTGTGATGGACCTACTAGTACTGTAGGCCAACTAACTTAAGTTTCTGAGAAATTGAAATGCAATACAACTATTGAAAAGATAATCAGTTCATTACTAGTATACAGCATAATCTGGTAATATGGTGTGTAGATCTACTAGCAATCGTACAATTTTAGTAGGCGCATATTATCATTTTCAATGATAAACGTAAGTTGGGGACGTGCTCACAGATACGACATGTGTTTGTTAAGTATGACAATGAAGGATGAATGATAGTAGATTAAGCCATCCACTTCACTTGCTGAAAGCTATATCAAAATCTCTGATCAAAATTTGATGGCTTGAATGCAAGCAAATCCCTACCCATTTCCACCATTTTAAAATTACGCGATCCTATATCGTGCTAGTGACTAGATGCTAGATATTGTCCCAAGTGTGATTACTTTTGCTGCATGCTTCAATTTGCCTGTCAATTGCTTCAAGTTTAACCAGGCCGTAAGTAGTGTCTTCAAATGCTCAGCGAAATGTTAAGGCTGAATACAAGCCTGAAGGAAAAACATAAAATCAATGCTAGCAAATTTGACCAATAGTAGACATCTGCTTGCTTTTCCAACCACAATTTTGGCTGGCTCAAAGGAAATTTCGCTGTTATCAGCAACTTATCCCATCAACAAAAGATACTACGAAAATCATGAAATATCTTGCAGAATTTTTTTCATGCCTTGAATTGGTATGTGCAGAACGCGCTGGTATTTGATTAAATACATTGATAGAGTCATTCTTAGGTAGATCGTGTATGTGTGTAATCCCAGTCGTCAATGCTTAATGATATTAACGCTTGTCATGACAGCAACCGAACTCATTCAACTCATTTAACTGCAATATGAATCATATGATATGGCAGAGGGCGGGATGACCATAATTCCATGCGAATGTAAAACTGATTCAATACTCTCCCAATATGTTTAATGGCAAGTATAATACACTCAGTATTAACACTTAATTAAGTGTTCTGCTATTGACAAAAATCTTTTTTGCTTTCAAAAATCGCGACCCCGACCCGATTATGTCAGGTTTTAGGCACACGCCCGGTTCCCACTCTGGTCCCTGATTCGTAAAATCAAAATCAAGATTTTGTTGTGCCTGGTTTGAGGAAAGAAACTTCTTAAGAAAACTTAATGCAGTTTTCTCATGCATGAGAAACTTGCATTGAGTTCTAAGTTAGACTGAGCAAACGATAAACGGAAACAAATTGAAATATTTTGTCTAAATAAATAACTCCCCATTACATCAGCCCGACAATTATGTATTGCATCATGAAAGGCACTCTGTTTGCGGCAATCATGTTCAATAATGTACAATTGTTGTAAACGTTTTCCATTGATCACAATTGTACCAGCGAAGAAATCGATTTTTCAGATATGCGAGATTTGGTTAAAGCTGAAGCAGACAGTCTTTCAAACTACAGTCCGTTTCATAAAAAGTGGATCATCCTAAAATTTGACTAAATAAAACATAAGTATGATACAGAAAGCATTTTTCATGTTATTTCATGTCCCTAATATATTTAAATGTCCTTATATAATCTGATAAGCTATGATACAGTAACGGTTCTTAAGAAGCTAATATTTTGTGGCCCTACCCTTATTGTCAATGACATTACCAATTCGTCTAGGCATTGATTCGATGATATCGTTGATTTTTGACTGATCTAACTTTCTCCACTCTCTTTTTAACAGTGACGTAAGTTGTGATACGCCATCTGTAGGTAGCAGTGAATGACGAACGTTGCGTTTTAGAATACTCCATACATTTTCTATGGGATTCAGATCAGGAGAACGAGCTGGCCAAGATAATGTCCTAAGCCCTAATTGAGACTTGCATAAGTTGACTCTACTACTCCTGTGACACGTAGCATTATCATCATAAATAACCAAGTCGATGGATCACCAAGTTGATCTGTCATTTGGCCAATGTTCATTCGTAAAACATTCACATAGCGTTCAGATTTCATGGTTCCTTGCTGTATGTGAAGTTCAGAGCGGCCATTGGTCCAAATGCCAGCCCAAATCAGTAGAGTCGCACCACCTTGTACCCGGGGACGATGTAAATGTCTCGGAATTTCCTGATCAGATTTTATCCATAATCTCAATCGACCATCACTATCCTTAAGACGGACTCATGCCTCATCAGACCAGACAACCCGATCCATTGATTTCGCCAGTGACAATGACTCATTGCCCATCTGAGCCGTCTTTTTGTATGCTGATTGATAATTCGATCTGAGAGGGCCTCTTACAGCTCTTGAAATTCGACTCAATAAGTCTTCTACGAATAGTGGACTTAGAAATAGACGATTCTAGTGCAGCCATCTCAGTTAACGAGAGACTTGGATCAACTTTAACAAATCTCAAAATTAGGCGGTCTCTACGTTTGGATGTTTTGCGTGGACGGCCAGAGCCCTCTTTACGACAGAGTCGAAAATCATCATTATGCCATCGATGCACATTTCTGTAAGGGACATGTAGTCGCTTGCTTGTAGCTCGCAAAGAAAATCCTAGTTCTAGCAAGGCTGACACTTTGCCTTTTGTGAATGCGATCTCGTTATTGTTCATTTGTGCTTTGTATTGTTTTCAACCGGTAAGAGATAGATTTCTAGCTGAAAGCAATCAGGAGTGCTGCCAACACTACCGCAACGAAGTCAGGAAGCTATGGAACATGAAGTCCAGTTAATCACATGTAGCAGTTACATTATTGTTGATGAATAATGGTGCTATACTGGCTCTGATTGACCGATTTTCTTTATTTTTGTTTTGCTTGATAGCTTTTGGCTTGTAGAACAACATATTACATAACAAAGGAAACAAATGTAATTTTATAAGAGTGAGGTATGATTTTGTGTAACATTGCTAAATGAAGATCAAATTATCTACTACTTTTTTATCTATAACAGGAAAACAACTCAATATTCATGCTTGAAATTTCCAACTATGATATTAGTAAGCACAACTGCCATATCTTCCGAATTTCAGAGAAATTCGTTCAAGTTTGGCGGAGTTAGACAAAGTTGAAGTTAAGGCGATGTTTAAGGGTGATCCATTTTTTATGAAACAATCTGTATATAATTGCACAGTTAGCGTATGAATATGAGAAACGCTTTCTACTATCAACAGAATTGAGTAATTCCATTATTTAAGATATATTTGAAAAGATAAGTGAGCAAGTTGAGCAGTAATCACTCAGTGTAAGAAGCGCAGGGACCGTAACATCATCTTACATTAAATATTAAACCACTGGGCGCTGATAAATTTTCATTGTTCAACAGAAATTTGCACGGATTACATACATAAATTAACATTATTTTAAACATGTTGGCTACACACCCCTTTCTTTTATAATTGGATTTTTTAAAAATGCGCTATCGCATAAACAAAGGTATAGTGACGTATAAATTATATACATGCACAATGCGTTGAATGCTACATTCATGTGCAAATGATACCTGAAGTTACAACTTCAAATACAAATGCACGCACTAAAAATACATTCACTACGTAAAAATAAGATCAAAAGATAAGATAAATTCGTAAACACAAAATATTTCAGCATAGTTATCGGATATTGACAGAATACAAGTCTATATTTCATTGATTTTAGGATGCAAGCAGATGTATTCTATTTTTGTTGACTTCACAGCCATTCGTCAAATTTTTGGATCTAGAAATATGAAGGGATTCAGCTGACATATGTTTGCCCCGGTAGTAGCGAATCGCTTGTAATGCTCTCAACTTAAAAAATCTTTATTAGTGTTGCAATCGTGTTCCTCTGGATGTTTGAATACGTTATCTTCTGAATTATGAGATGATAAATGTTCCAATATTCTGCTTCTCATTGCTCTTGATGCTTGAAAAATATTGGCAGAATTGCAGACAAAGAAGTGTATTTCATAAATAGAGAATTTTTGAAACAATTGCCCGGTATTTCAATGGCTTCACAAACCCTACAATTCCGTGGACATGTTGGTAGTTCCCTTGATGACTGATATCTGTATTCTGGCTCCCAAAAATTACGCGGATGTCTTCGCTGAGATTTCATCTTCTTAAAATTTATTTTTCTTTTCTTTGATTTTCATACAAGTGATGGGATTTGGCCGATCACGATTTTTAAGCAGATCTTTTGATCTGATCTCTCACATTCTTTATCCAGGGTGGAGGCCAAGCTTCAAGCTTCAAATGACAGTCCAATGATAATCAAAATAATCCAAATTATAATTAAAATACAATCCCTTTCGATCACTGTTTTTACCGTCTTTGAAGATAATGATATCCCATTTGCGCGGGAGTCATGCAAGAGCCTATTGTCTTAATTGAAAAGTTTCATAGAGAAACCATCTGAAATTGGAGCAAGACGCCCGAATAGATGGACATGTTTTCATAGATTTCGTTATTGGGACCGGCAAAAAATCGGTTTCTGTGTTTTTTAAACAAGTTTACGTACTTTTAATCTTAATTATTTACAGGGTGGCGGCCAGATTTCAAGCTTCAAATTCCCGGGCGATTCACGGGCTATTTCATCGAATTTCCACGCCATTGTTTTATAATGACCAGATATTTTATTCCAATTACACCGGTCAAAAATTATACGGACACTGCTTTAAACTACTTTCAAAACGCTAATGTACGTGGTCTCCGTGGCATAGTGGTTAAATGCTTGATCTAGCGATCATTCGATCTAGAGGTCGAGCCCCGAATGTGTCATTGGAAGTCGTCAGGAAGGGCATCCGGACTATAATATCACAACGCTCCAGATCAAAGTCTGACTATGTCAGCACCGTCCAAGCCCCCAGTAAGGGGAGCAGTGACGTTAAAAAAAATTTTTTGCTTTAAACTGCCTTTATCATGCCTGCCGGTTAGAATTTTGCTACCAAATTATGACGTGAACGATATTTGACTCTGTCGCAGCACTGTTTTCAAAATTTTTGATTTTTGTGAGCGGTGGTTCTTAAGATTATAAACATCTACTTTTCCTCAATGGCCTGCAGTGAGCTACTTCTGGAATCTAAATGATTTCATATCGATGGAAAAGTTCGCTTCCTGAAAGTGCTTCATTTTTCATCATCTGATTCATAAAAATCTATGAAGTTGTACTTAGCCGATATTTCAGACTTCAATTTTCAAACATGTAAAGTTGAAGCAACAAATCGCATTTTGAAACGCCTTTTGAAACTTTCATGTCAGGAGACCCTAACGTACTTATGAAGCTTTACACCTCTTTAGTTCGTCCACATCTAGAATATGCCCTCCCAGTTCAGAATCAATCCTTATACATAGACATTGATCTGATCGAACGTGTGCAACGGCGCCTGACTCGGAATATTCATGACTTAACTTCCATTCCATACAAAGAACGACTAAGAAATTTAAATCTGCCCTCCCTCCAATGTCGACATGCAATGGACCTCGCGGAAGTATGCAAAATCATGAATCACCGTGCGCCCTGTGATCCGAATACTTTTTTCATCCGAAATGCGTCAACCACTGGTGGTCACTTTCTGAAACTCTACAGTCCTTTCGCTATTCAGGCTCTAAAAATGACTTGATCGAAAATTTTGGTAAGGAGGAACTAAAATTGTTTTTAGGAGTTCTTATTCTGTCTGGATATTCAGCAATGCCTGTAAAAAAGGCTTCACTGGGAAGATGCTCGCAAAGATAATAGCTGTTTTGAGAAAAAATTATCGGTACTAATGAGTTAAATTTGAATGAAACTGATGTGTCTTGCTAAAATTTTTGAGAATCGTTGTTTCTGACTTCGTGGTTGAAACAGACAAAACTTTCGTTCCATATTATGAATTTTTTATTTTTTTTCTTGAGTGAAGATATCATTTCCGGGCTCCCGGGCGCGGCCGCCACCCTATTTTCCGGAAGGTAATATGTCATTTACTACTGGTTTGAATATTTGTCAGAATGCTGTACAATTTATCAGATTAGCTAGAATTTCATCTAATCCGCCTTCGTGTCTAGGCCTGGCGGCATTTTCGATGTCTTTACGAAAAGGAACTAAAAAGTTAGTCCATTTGTGATTTCCGGCATCAAATCCTTCTCGAGAAAATGTTGACTACAAGCTTGGTTGCCTTTCACCTCGTCGTTACTTCCATCATAGGAATGCATGTTTAACTGTTAGCATCCTTGTGTCCAAATTAAGTAAGCTTTACTTTATAACAATGCTTCCTCAGGTTTGGATGGATAGGTCTTACTCATCCTTCATTCAATGTAGTCGGTCTGGTCCCACCATGCGTTACAGGTTGGAGTGCAAGTCACAGGTCAGCAGATTATTTCAAGCCAAGTCGAGTTTGGTTCGGCTCAAGATGCGGCTCGGCTTAGGTAAATTTCTACTTCCAGCTCTTTGTGTCCTCTACTCTTTATTCCAAATTGACGCTTAAAGTAATCTACTGCTTAAAGTGACTGTCTACATTCTTAAGCCGCTTCTAACGCTATCTAAAAATTCTCAAGCAGTGCTCCACTTTAAGTTTTGCCAATGTCAGCCTAAACCACCAAAGCGAAATCTATGAGTTAGAATCAAAGTTGCTATATAACTATAAAATGTAATGCTTTCAACGCACAGTGCGAATGTTTAACGGACAACTATGTGGACGTCAATCAAATTACGACAGCCACGCATCAAGCATTCGCTCAGATTACAAATGAGCGTGAAAGAAGCGAGACACGTGCACATCTCGAAACTATTCAGTTCCTGCTTGCTAAATTCTATGTAAACCACGTAAAACTTAAAATAATAACCACTTCTTATTTTGTACATTATTTTGTTAGGGTGATTAATTTTCAGGGTTCAGGAGAAAAAAATATGGATTTTTGAAGTTAGAATTAAGGATTTTCGATGATCATGTATTCGATTTTAATATGATACTTTTGTGAAAATTACAGTGAAATTTTGAATCTTGACTTAAGACAATTCTACGGGTTAGCATAGCACATTAACATCCATAGAGTCAAGAGAAGTGACGAACAAAGTTAATCAATTCCGCTCTATCAATCGCGCGATTTATTTTCTAAAGTGACTTCTCTATGAAATTTGTATGGAGAGGATTAAACTAGGTCTATCATTCTATTAGGGACACACATGCGCGCGTACTCGTACCTCAGGTCATGTATGGCTCGGGGTTACCGTGCGATATTTCATTTCCACAAAAAATCTTTGTGCAAATCATGTGAGCAGTATCCTGTGAGGTCTGTACGATTAATGCTTATCATACATGTTGTCAAGCAAGTATAGGTAGGTCTCCATGATATCATATATCCGCATTGAAAGCATGCAAATTTAATGACAAGAGTATCAATGTCTCATGTGCATTTCATATACACACTATTAACTTAGCCCTTTAACAATCACACTCTCATTGAGCCTACACTGTATATATAGATGCATAAACGGGTAAGTTTGCAAATATTCTGCAAATGTATATATAATGGTTTGAATACATACTTGCATAATTATTCTCGTTTCAAGATTGATGGAAAGAACAGTTAATGCCTACTGTCATGTTCGATAAAATCTGGTAGACAAAGACGAAGAGAATCAAAACAGTGAAACAAAAACATTAGGAAATACCTCATACTACTTGTAGTAGGCCTACTTCAGCGTAGATTTGAAGTAGATTCTCAATAATAGAGTATCAAGTCATTTTCTCGTTTGTTGTGATTTACGATGATGTATCCTCAAACATTCACAAATAGATTATTGCACTACTTAACTGATTGGATACAGTAATAAGATGAATTAGATAAATAATTAGATAATAATAAGACTAAATAGATAGTCTCAATTTTGATAGAGATCATCAACATTATGATGAAACTATTAGTCTAGAAATTGAAGATAATACAATCTAGCATGCTTTTAAGCTTCTCATCACTGAATTTGAGAAAATATTGGAGTATTCAGAATCGCGTAATTTTCGATTAATCGTCCACTGAATCGCTCGATTCGGAATCGCACGAAAACCGAATCGCGACCGCCACTGGTCAAAAGTAAAATTATTCGTGAATTTTCCATTAAGGAAAAAAGATTTTTAGCTAAGTTCACAAATTTATTTGCATTCGGCATTACTTCTAAGGCTCGATTCATGACAGTAACAGCGCGACAAGTTGAAGAACATACCTCACCATTTTCAGGATTCGCAGATACTGCAACAATAGGTGCTGAATTGAATTTAGTGGACTCCAAAGTTTTCCGAATTCGCCTTGAAACCTGTAAATATAGAACACATCTCTTCGAAATTCATGCAAATTAAAGATATTTCAAGTTCATCCTTACTTTATCTATCGCTGATTCTCGCTTAGCTTCAGGAATAAGGTCGACTTTATTGAGAACAATAATTAAACGATCACACGTTATCTCACCAATAACAATGCATTCTGCCGTCTGAGTTTGTATACCTTTCGTAACATCAACTACCAACATCATAAGATCAATTATCTGAGCACCTGAAATAAGATGACATTTTATTCAAAATGCAATATATACATATTTTTCTTAAAAAAAAGGATGACACGATCAATAAATTATATTTCTGGACTGTATAGTCGAGTATCTCTTTTACAGCATGAGTCCGATGTTATAAAGTCTAGATGTACAATTTCTTTCAAACAATTCAAAAATTACCAAAAAATACCATATTCTTTACAAAACATAGGCTTTTCTTGCTACATAGACAATTTTTCATGCATGGCAATTTAGGTTTTACTTTTAATTGTGTTGCAAGAGGTGGTGGAGATATAAAAATCAGTATGACCTTTGCAACAGAGATCCTTCTCAATTCTGCTCGAACCTTTCTCGATTGAACATCATTCATATACGGTATACGGACGTAAATTATATTCTCACTTGATTTGTGCTTAGCTTTTGTTAAGTTGTTCTCATGCACACCAACATATTTACCAATTATGTGAATAGGATAATCATCTGCAATAAATCTGTTGCGCATTATCTTAATGCCTTCTTCAACGTCGGAATTATTGGAGAAGTTCCTAAGCACTCTGAGATTTTCTGACTTCAGTAGATTGATTTTACGAGTGAATGGTACATGACTAGTCCAAGGAAGAATGTGTCCACTATGCGATGACTAATTGTGTAAAATTTCGTTTTAAACGTTTTTTTTTTATTGCAGAAACAGTAGTGTCCAGAAAACTTATTGAATTGCTTATGGAATTTTCTAAAGTAAAAACAATGTGGGCGTTGACTGAATTAACAAGAGAGAGTATGCCATCTAGAGGAAATACTTAAACAATGAAAATATCATCAATATAGCGTTTCCAAAATCTAAATTTCGAAGGAAAATTTTGAAAAATGGTTGTTTCAACATCAAACATACAGATAATCGCCAAATTGGAGATAAATTATGGCCATCAGAAAAAATCGCCAATTTCAATAAATTATCAAAATCTAAAGTGCTTATAGTGTTCAATTTCATGTGATCTTTATGATTGTTAAAGAATTCTGCAACAATATCTACAACATTGTTAGGACCAGTAATAGGTATGGTTCCCTGCAAATAAACAACATCAATAGAGCCGAAATGTAATCTGCTCAAGGATTCAAATATATATATAAATATATATATTAAGACAAGCAACCTGGCAATTGATAAATTTATCAAATCTCAACAGATGTAACCACCACGAGAGTTACCACCACAATAGCAGTTATAACTGTTATTCGAACAACGTGATATATGTACTCCGTTGCATGGGCTGTCAACAATACTACATTGGACAGACTGGGGACCAACTGAAGAATAGGCTGACAGTCCATAGACATGACATCAAACATCCTGCTCAAGCCCCAGTAAGTAAACATATAGTTATCTGTGCGAAGGACTATCCCATCAAGTTCAAAGGTATGCCGATTTTCCAGCTTTCTTGGAATGCCACTAAGTACATCAGAGAGGCTAAAGAAAGATATTCTATTTACAAAATTTAAACCTTTGTTAAACTCTTTATGATTTCTGTATGTTTTTTGTTAATTTTATCATTTGTTGTCATGTTACTTTGACTTCCTGTGTGCATGATTAGATGCAAAAAATAATACATCGAAACCGGTCGCACTATACAGGCATCTGACTTTTGGTTTTTAATTTTTATTTCATTAATCTACATCTCCAGACCTTTTGCTCTTTTTGCTTGGTATATGTATATATATTTAACAAAAAGATGTCTTCAGGAATAAGATATTATTTACCACAATTTTCCTGAAGACATCTTTTTGTTAAATCAATCACACTCAGGATGCAAATTTTTAAATTAATATATATATATATATACTGTATATAATTTATACATTATTTTTATATATTACATTATTATGTATTATATTATATATATTATATTATTTTTATATCATAATATATATAATCATTTATATTTTACCGAATATTGAGTTGATCCATTAATGTTGATATATATATATATATAAATGAAAAAAATGATATATAAATTGCACTAAAATATTAAAATACACAAAAAATTACACGTATTATAGTCGTCAGATCTCAGGAGTGGATGTTGCGTAAATTGCAAACACAACTAGATGTCCACTTTTTCTGTTCGCACCATTTTAGAACAACCGATATTACATGTTTGAAATGGTAAACATCTAAAGATCATTATCAAAATAACCTTTCTTCAAAGCTTCGCAGGCAAAACATCTCAAAATAATTGCCTCAACCTGTTTCAGGAATGAAAATACCATATTTATTGTTGACATTTCGACCTTCTTCTTCGAAAAACACATACAAGGACAAACGCGATCAAATCATGCCGGTCGTAACAGAACTCAAATTGAATCAGCATTAAATAAAAAGCACAGAGTTCGGTTGATTGTCAGAGGTTCCACTAGGTCAAGGCTACGACTCTCTTACTATTACCCACTTGGTGGCGCTTGTGGGTCGTGCTCCCCGGTTACTACCTTTCAGTACTCGCTGGTAGTAACTAGCTCAACCACAGACGAGTGATGCGCGGTAGTAAATAGCCTGGTTAACCCGGACAGTCCGGGGAGGGGTGGGTTTGAACCATAATGGAGGAAGTGTCATCAAAACCTTTCGGCATCCACACCGAAGGGTACAATGTGGCGGTATCCTGGATTGGCATGTGTAGATGTGAGCACAATACGTATCTATAGGCATTTATTGAGGAACATTGGTCCAGAGATGGAAATTTTCGTTGACTGCTTACGATCTTGGATATACGGGAAGGAAAACTCTCATTTCCTTCATGCCTCTCATATTGCTCATACTCTTCCATGACGGCAGTAGAGCGTCTGACTTGATGGTAGGAAGGCTATCTAGCTGTATAATTTTGATTCGACTTATATGGCAAATGTCGAACATTGAAGGATTGGTTCAGAGGGGCTACCTCCGGATCCCCGATTGTCGATCGAGAGTGAGAGAGAGAGCATCAGCAGCCCAGGACTGATGCTATCAGAGTGACCAAGGGTTCATCCTAGCAGCCTCGGACTGGGATGTGACATGCGACCTAAGCTCCGTCTAGCCACTTTAAATGTTGGTACTTTGGGAGGCAATAGTGCTGAAGTTATGGAGACGTTCACGCGTAGAGGCACCAGCATAGGCTGTTTGCAAGAAACTCAATGGAGGGGCGCCTCTATTAGAATCATATAGGGAAAGAAGTTTACGTATGTCTGGAAGGGAGAGGAGGATGGTTTCGGCGGTTTTAGAATTCTTGCTGCTGAAAATTGGATTGAGAAGAATGCGTGGATCAATCTAGTTAGTAGTTGTACTATTTGGCTCAGTCATAATCGAGAAGGAAGCAATCAACATTTTCAGCGCTTATGCTCCTCAGGCTGGTCGCCATTAAAATGAAAACAACTCTTTCTATGAGTTGCTTCCAAAAAACTTTGCAGTCATTCCTGACGAACAGATGCTATTTGTTGGCGGCAATTTCAATAGGTATGTTAGCCAATTTTCTGATGGCTTTCATGGCAATCATAGTTTTGGATCCAGGTATGCTGAGCAGCCGGGTTATTGAACATCTGCATGTTGCTCTTAATCTTGCGATGGTGAACAGGTTCTTTAAGAAAGTGGCCTCTGGGCAAATTGCCTATAGGTCAGGATATGCATCGACTCAAATCGTCTGCGGGTAGATTAAATGGGCAGACCTAAAACTAGTTCGTGATGCAAAAGTCGTCTGAAGTGAAGAGCGTATATCGCAACCTAAACTGTTTATTGGTGACACGAACATCAAAGTAAGACCACCGATGAAGAAAAGTTTGTACTCTTAATCGGGATCTTGCAGTCACCAACTACTCCTGCTGCTTCTGAAAAGGATGCATCTGAGCGATTCCAATACACAGTCCTATCAGATGATGTTGAAGGAATGTGGTCAGTTTTGAAGTCGGGGTTGCCTTTGAGCATTTTTGAGGGTTTACCAAAGCTGGACCATTAATACGAAGAGAAACTCGCCGGTAGAATTAAGCAGGTGAAAATGCGGTAAAGAAGAGATGCAAACTCTAGAGGAAGTGGCATACAGGAGGAAATAGAAAAGCCTACACCAATGCTAAGCGGGCAGCTAAATCTGCAATCTATTTCGCCAAAAAAGAACACCGAACAAGATGTGTTCAATGAAATATCTACAGCAAAAAAAGAAGAATCAAGTGTTCAAGCTTGCCTACAAGAAAAATGCATTAAAAGGGAAGACTGTAGCATCGCATATTCTGATGCTGACGAACGAACTGGATGGAATAGCCATTTTGATGCCTTGTAGAATGTTGAGTTCCATCGAGATCACAGTCTGCTTATACGTGTTCCACTAATTATGGGTCCTCCTCCTTGGTCTGATGCCACTAAAATCAAGATAGCTGATGCTGACATGAGGAACACGAAAGCAGCTGGCCCATCAGATGTGGCTGTAGAAATGATTTGCTCAGGAGGAGACACTACTGTCGACTTAGTAGTCAAGCTCTCTAATGCCTGCATCCGAGATAGACAAATACCAGAAGAAGGGAATATGTCGTTCATCATAAACTGATACACAGGTAAATTCGATGCTCTTGAAACAGATACCCACAGAAACATGAAGGTGCAGGATCAGGTCCTTTAAATTCTGGAAAGAGTGTTAGAGTCACTCATCAGACAGCAGGTGTCAATTGATTCGATGCAGCTCGGCTTCATGTCGGGACGAGCGGCAACTGATGCAATTTTTATCTTGCGACAGCTACAGGACAAGTTTATCGAAAAACGAAAAGAATTATATTTCACTCTTTTTTCTCCGGAGAAATCGTTTGATCGGGTTCTGGGAGGTGTGGTGGTGGGCAATAAGGGTAGTTGGTATTTAGGAATGGATCATTCGTGTGGTTTAGGTCATGCACCGGAACACATGATTTAAGGTCAGAATGGGTGCTTTGAGCCCCTTCTTTTTGTGATTGTCATGCAGATGATTTGGCTTTTTCGAGGATTCACTGGAGTGCCTACAGCAAAGATACACTGATTGGAGAAAGATGGTCTTAGGTCACATGGTCTTCGGGTTGATCTGAACCAAGGTCGTGCACTGCGCATGGATACACCAATGGATACAGGCATGGTGTATGCAGACGGGGCGTGGACAGAAACTCGATCTACTGTGTCGGCTGCAAGAGATGGATCCATCACAAGTGTTCAGGGATTACGGGTGCATTGAAGCTGATTCCAGCTTCAAATATAGAAAATGCTGCGGTGATGTCTCTCCCCCGGTAGTAACAACTACCCATGTCCAGATTGGCCAGGATCAGCATAAAAAAAGAATTACCTAAAAAAAGAATCTCCCTACACAGAACATCTGTTGAAGAAAACGTTCATCCTGGAACTTGGTAGAGGAAGGCGGTGAGAATGGGCTTTAATACGAAACCCTCTCGGATTGCAAAAGTCTTATGCTGCACTCATGCAGTACAGCGGCTCTCGAACATCAATTTAGTACAATGGGGTTGGCGCATGAAAAATTGTAGCGTACCCTCCGAGTATAGAGAGGGGGGTGTGCTTTCCTTACAAACAATTGAAATATAAAAGTACTGTCTACCAATGATGACGGACTTGTTGCATTGCGAAATTGTTCTAAATTATTTCTTGAATTACAAAAAGTCATTTAATTTGCTACATGATTAACATTCTTATTATGCATTTCCTAAATGTATCATGCTCATGGGATGATGGTGACAAGCCTACATAGTCACAATATCTAAACGCGTGATGCTTTTGTAATATTCCGGTAATGAAAATTCGGTGTCACTTTTTAATGCTTGGTGTTTAATAAGGTCACTATTTATTTGAGCAACTAACGGAATATTATAAAAACTTTCTTACCATTACGTTAACTGCTTTAGAGGGATGTAATTCATTGGATTCAATTGTAAAAACAAGTTCTGCTCCCTGGAGTTTTACTGCAGACAAGAAAATTTTAAGAAAAACAAGTAACTGCTAAAAATACCCAACGTTTCGTCTCGCAGACATGCACTCATTGCTGCTCTACATATCACGAAAAAGACCAAAAAAATAATGTCGGATTTTGAGTGATATAAATGTATTGTTCATTATATATAATGAATCTATTTAATGATAGAATTGATTAGCCTGCAATGTCAGAATTGAACAGACCTACAAGGACAGTATCGGATAGTTCATAAAAAACATGTTTTCTTTAAAGAAAACGTCAAAGCATGATTTTTACCCACCCTGAGAGATGCTGTCACGACGAGAAGCATGAGTGCATCGAACAATTTTTGCAAGCTTCTCATTTATGAGGACGGCTGCATAGACTTCATCCAAACAAATCACCACTGCATACGTTTTAATTAGCATTCAGTTGTGTTCGAAAAATCCATTTCTGGGAAACATATACTCACCTTTTATTTGATTGATGCCAATATCTATCAAAATATGAAAAATACATGTAGTTAGTTACGAGGACATCCAAGTTCACCGCCAAAAGCTGAACTTCATGTAGTTAGCTATTAGGGTATGAATTGCATGAATAATGCACTAAAAATCAATTTCTCAAGACTCAAAATCGTGGTGATAGTGTATATTTCAGCATTTTTAAGGTGGCAGCAATAGCCTGCGAGTTGCAATCACGAATTGGAGCCAGAATATACAAAACTGATATACTTTTGATTCACTTACCCCCTATTATCGTTTTGATTAAAGATGCATGGCCTGGACAATCGACTAGCGTAAACTGCAAGCCACTGGAGCTTCTTGAAATATTTTGAAGTCTTTCAGGCACTTGTGGAACTTGAAATGAAGAAAAACCCAAGTCTAGAGTAATTCCTCGTTCCTTGCTTTGAGGGTTTTTATCAAAGCAAGCTGTGCTAGCTGTGGTGCTAAGTGCTTTAGATAGGCTAGTTTTGCCACTGTCCACATGTCCTAAGACACCGACATTGATATTAAGCAGCATCGTGTTCAAGCAGCATATGTAGGGCCTTCGAAAATTTCAGTTTAAGAAAGCGAAAATACAATATTCCGTTCATTCAATAAAACATAAGACTGTAGAAATTTGGTAGAAATGTAGAAATCGGCCATATACTCCGTGGACAAATTGACAGATAGACAGGCCCTTCTCAATGGACATATTGACATGCTCCACCGACGTATTTATTATTTGAGTTTATATGTTTAAGGAAAAGATATAATACACTGTGATTTATCCGCAAAAGTTTATCGTCAAAAAAACACACACAACATTCACAATCCGATGTCTACGACAGTCATAATAAACAGAATGCAAATTAAATGTAATAATAGCCATAGACATCGGATTACATTATTTATCCAAATAATGTAATCCGATCTCAATGATAATAAAATAACTTTAACATTTGACTTCTACGGATGAATCACAGGGATTGCATCATCCCGCATTTTTCTTCCAACCACTGATGAATCGCCTCCCGTCAAGAAACGTCAAATGAATATTTGACCATCACTCTCAAGTTCACATGTGATAGCAGCTGGTGAGTGAGATCTCACCATCAGAAGCATGGAGTGCAGATGACATTCTAGACACAGTGACAGGCAAGATCGATTAAAAGTTTGTAGCTCAAGTCATGACACCGCTTCAAGTATTTCAATGTAGATGTTTGCAAGTATTGCACCCACAGACATCGAACATTAATCATAGTTAGGGAGAATGAACCTTTCACCATTGCTACCATTGCTGGTACCCAAAGATATTTAACACTACTTGTTTATACCTTCTTTGTTTTATATTTCTTCATTTTCTTATTTATTCTTTATTTCTATTATTTTTTTCTTTGTTTTTTATTTCTTTATACTACTTGTTTATACCCTCTTTGCTGGTACCTTTGAGACAGTCTTTAAGACGAAACACGGGGTACTGTCTCAGGTACCCTTGAGACAATCTTTAAGACGAAACACGTCGGGTCACTTTATTTTATTTACAATAAAACCTCGTGACATAAAAAGGGAGAGATCTTATTGTTGATTTCGATCAAGCAATGATGAATTTAAAAACCTCCCGTTCAGTCACCTAATGAAGTACACGTGAACCTTTGCATGCCAGACGCAAGATCACGGTAATGTGTTAGGAATTTGATTAAATTTAACTAGATCATTTGAATGTAACGAGTAGTCAACATGTTTTTTGGCTCATCATTCATCTATATGGCAGAACCGGTATTTCAAACTCATAATGCATTTCATCATGGTCACATCATGACCGTATCCTCAGTTGTTTATTTGAAGTGATTATTAAGCTATTTAGTTTCGGTTCGGTTACTACAACAGCTCTACTTGGAATTTGATAAGTGTGTGAGGTCTTTGTTGAGAACGGTCCCTTGTTTTATAAATGAAGCCCATGTATCTTCTGCATTTAAACCATTCTAACTGTTTCCCTCAAAGTTGACGGGAAGTAATTCCGTAATAAAAAATCACGTTATTCTTGAAATTTTATAGTCCCGTGCGTAAACACATTACTTCGTCTTAGGCAGCAGAATTTGGATTGATGTCTTGAAGGGACAAAGATCTTAAAATTTTCAAAATTTCCCCAGTTAATATATCATCTTGAAAGACGCTGAAATGCGGACTCAAGACAAAGGTTAGTGATTCAGAATTTTGTGACTTGCAAATGTCGCTGAAATTAAAGGCATCAATGAAAATGCTACTGAATTTAATGTTTATTTGAGTTTGCCCAAGCATTCGTTGCTCAATAGTCAATCATCTGCCTGTAATAGTTCTAGTTTTTTAATGGCACATTCTTCATTTCATTTCATTGCCATCGGATTATTTGAATCTGAGATGGCATCTTGACCAATGAATTTTAATGATGGCTGTACTAATCTTATCACCTACAAATTTTCAAAGTATGTACTATCACAGTGATTTTCACTCTCAAGATATTTGGTTTTATGCACATTCACTCTAATGGGTGAAACTTTCAGAAATAATTTATTTTTTTAGATGATCTCACAACCACAACCTAACATTTTACATGCATTTTAAAACATTTGAGTATTAAGCATGTGTTTCTCCGAAGTTGGCTTCCTTGAATTTAGGTTTAATATAATAAGGACATCAACGAACTCGATTTGTTCGGATGAAATGCCAAAAAATTTGCTGGTTTAATTATTTTCGAAAGGAAACTCCACCAAAATATAGTTGGTCTTCCATATGCTTAGTTGGTCATTTTGGAAATGCTGTTTTATGCATAATTAACACTCAACAGATTATGAAATATAATCGATGCGATAGTATAGGGTAGACTGGGGTCACGTGTTAGCGAAACTTTTCCACAGAATCTTCTCGAAAGGGAGAAAATCTTAAAATATTATACTTATTGAAGGTCTGCCAGACTGCAAACATGGGAGATGTAAAAATTTCTCCAAGCTCGCTTTTCCTGTTCAGCAGAGACCGATAAACATCTCTGCATTTCAAAATAATGTTTCGCATTTTGAAAATTGTTTATTCCTATCCTGTGATCAACATCAAACCCAGCTACACATTTGCAGTAAGGCAATGTGATGACTTTATGGATTATGATATGGATATGTTGATGTCAATTACTAATAATTTGAGATGATACCAATAATTTATTTCAAGAAGTTGAATAGAGTGACGGCAGCTTTTCGATTTTTTGGGTTTTAACTATTCCTGCTGGCAATGTAAATAATAATAATTCAGTAAATAGTTAACAGACCTGTTTTTTCCTATTATTCCTCCTTTGTAGGAGATGCGTTGCGACAGATAAATGTGTATTCGGACATACGCCACTGACGAAGCCATTGTAAAGTAGGCAAATATGTTGGTGCCTACAAATATCAAGGCATTTTTGATTATACAGTGTCTCGATTGGGACTTTATTGGGCACAGTGAGATGAGGTTTCTGTCATCTAATGGTTGACGCATTCTTTTACCTACTACAGTCAAAGTTTCTTCATTGTTTCTTCATTGGGGCCAAATGAGAGATATATTTTCCAGTTATAGTGCGGCGGTTTTTTTTCTGATCCCACTTCTTTTCAGGGAATGAATTTCACCAATTTAATAGCGGTGTGGGGGAGGTTGTTTAGCATCGTCACAAGAAAATTACCCGCTCCCTTTATAAGTCATAGTATATTGTTATGATGAAAATTATACACAGCACCCAACGTTTTAGCCGGCACGGCCTTTATCAATGCTTAAACCTACCCTTGATATAGACCGTGCCGATTGAAACGTTGGGTGTATTTTATCATAACAATGTACAATTTGGTTTATAAAGAGAGCGGATATTTTTATCAAGAATTTCACCAAATTATTCTGCCTGTGGAGAGTGAGAGACTTGCCTTGGTCATTAGGTGGTCGACATTTACATTTTCCCCACTGATACTTTGTGGGTGCGGATTTCCTCAGAATGAGAGAATTACTTTGATTGATCATAGCATGTTTGCTCCCCACATTATTTCATCCGGATTCTAGGCAGTATCAGAGACTTGTCGAGATCTTTAAACACTCGCCGTTTTCTTTTCTCCTCTCCGGTTCTATCGTATGAATATTCATTTTTTTCTAACTGGGCAAACTGAGGCACTTGGTTTGACGGAACCATCAGAAAGCTAAAAAAAAGTTGCGTTTCTTTTACCACATTGGGAAGTTCTCCACTTTGTTCCATTTAGAATCTGGGTAACATGAGAGACTTTTCTTGATCGTTCAATGATCTACATTTTCTTTTTCCAGCTCCTATTTTTCGGAAATTTCTAGCACTTAGCTGAACGTACGAAGGATGACTGAGCTCTGCCACCCAGATTCTGCACCTTCGTATCTGTCAGGAACTCTACCTCGAACCTTGAATACGAAGTATGTAGGCTACATGCATGTAGGTCAATTTTAGTTAAGAAATGCAAGAATGGTTCACCTGTCTGCTCTGTCTACACAGCACAGCTTCCTACCTTATATATGACTTCCACAGTCCTTTAATATCCGCTAATATCCACCAATAAAGCAATAATATCCGAATTTTCCTAGGTCTCATTAAGTAGATGTCGCAGACCAAAATTCACCAATTGGAGTTAATGTTTTGTTTGATCGAAGCGATACTTGTCTTCTCCCTGTCATAAATGATGCTTGAGTGCTGCTTCCTCGGTTAAAGAAGTCTAAATTCGAGTGACATCAATGGATTTCCAGTACTATAGTCAGCTTGTATCTATTTTTGCATACTTTGTTCCTGTGAGGCCTGATGGAAGAGATCCTTGTCATAGGCTAGAGATTCTTCTTGTAACTGTCTTTCTTGGGATGTAAATGGCATCAAAGGAAAAAACATAAAAAATATAATATAATACATTTATAGGTAAAACATAATACGCGTGCTTCATGTCGTCTAAAAAGTCGAAAACGACCGTTTAATTCAGGCAATTCTTACGTTTTGCTGTATATTTCGACAGTGAGAATAAATGCAAGACAAAATAACCGTTTCATCTTTAAATCACGAGGTCTTTCGACCGGCTCTATTCATGCGATTACGTCGGCGAACAAGAGGAAACTAGAAAAGGACATGATATACAACAGTCAAGGGTAAGTGAAATGAAATCAATGCCATGGAAGGGCACGTGTCATCACTGTTTGTTTTTGAACACTGGACGGATCTGTTGAATAAACATTGCTTCCAGGTATGGTGGTAGCACTGGGTGCCGTGACGTTGCAATCGTTGTGAAATATGACAGCCTTTGTATGTCAGTTGCCAATGATTGGTAGCCAATCGCGTACCTTGTCACAGCACTGTTTGGTTCAGCGGACGACCTTGGTCTTTCAATTCCTCGCATTGCTTCTCGTCAGCACGTCTCTGTAGCCATCTCTCAATGCGTCCAACGTGAGATGGCTACGAACTTGTCTATCATCTTACATGTACACCATGAGTTATAAACAAATTGTGAAAACGTGTAAAAAAATGCGTAAATGTGATGACAATCAAAAGTGTTGTAGACTAGACAAACAGAGTAATAAAATGTAAGCCGAGAAGGAATGATAGTCAAAATGATGTTGAAACCAATTGTCGATCATTGAGGAGGGGGGGACACGATCCTCACAACATTCTCCAAT